>QPEY01000137.1:249594-262347 GCA_014706445.1 Hydra viridissima
TTTTTTTCAACAAAAGACTCATTAAAGTATGTATTTAAAATAAAAGTAAAAAAAATTGATAAAATTATAATGCCACCTTGGTTCCCAGGCTACCCTTCTTGGTCAATTAAATTTTCCCAGAAAGACTATAGGTGAAATACAATTCTTATTTTTACTTTGTTCCCATTGCATTTACATGAAACAAACATTATATTCTAATTCCTCATCTTTAAAACAGTTTAGGTGCAAAATTTCAGTTTGATCACATGTATGGTTTTACAATAACATGTAAAACAAAAACAACACGAAAATCAAGATGGCAACTAAACGAAAAAGATCACCCAAAGTATGTGATTTAGAAGAAACGATTTTCATTTCAGTGCTGAAATTTAACAAGGTAATTTATTTTTGATGTTGGTAATAACTTTGAAAAAGTAGGAAAAAAAAACTGAGATGGTGAGTTACACGCCTGAAATATTTGCCCCACTTTCTCAAGGAATACCTCATTTGTTCGTCAAATTACGTCTTTTTTTGATGAAACAAATCAATTTTTATTCATTTTGTATTAAATTTACTAATCGAAAAAAGAGTGTGTTAATGGTATTTTTTTAAATTTTATTAATAAAGAACATTCAAAGCTTAAAACTTAAAGTTGGCAGACTAATAACCTAATGTGTTCTAACTGTTGTGGTAAAAAAAATTCTGTCGAACATTTTTTTTCTTTTTCTATTCCTCTTGATGCAAGGTCTTTTAACAAGGAGCGCCAATGCATCCATCTTAAATTTGTTCGTGCTTGTCAAATCAACACCTGGCTTTACTAGCAATTGCTTTACGTTTTGAGCAGCGGGCTCGCTTCTCCCTAAAACATATTGAAAAAAAAAATAATAATAATGACATTAAATAGTGACGTAGTTTGATCAACTCCTTAAAATTACGGAGACAACTTTTTTCATAACTGTCACCATTGACAACAACAAAAAAAGCAACCTAATTTTTTTATATTTCCATTATTATCATACTATTACATTAAATTATTATAATTTTATTATATTTCCGTGACATTTTGAAGTATTTAAAAAACCTGTTTAAGTTTTAATTAAATAACAAATATTCGAAACAAAAACTCAAAATAAAAATGAAAATTTTACCATTTCATAAATATTTCTTTCATTATATATACATTTTACAAATTTACTTAATTTATAAGAAATTTTTAAACAATCACATACGTTTCATATCAGTTGCTTCAACTTTTTTAACTCTTCGATGTTATAAAAATCTTTTTTACGGTACTCGATCATCAACCGCTTGAGGTTCGAGCCAAGAAGCCACTCACAAATGCCGTCGATGAAATTAGTGTCGTCGTGAAGCTCAAGATTTAATTCTTCAGCGAGTCGAATCCACGGGAGGAAGAATTCTTCGAACTCGCTCTTTGATACTAAAGTACCATTGATGGCTATCACCACTGTTCTAATCTTATCCTTTGGTATCCATCCATCGATCTTCACTGGATGATATAAGTAGACACTACGAACGTTGGTCGAACATAAAACGAGAAGTTTTTTCTCATCTTCTGATAAAATATTTTTATAAACACATAATTCATACAACTCGCATCTTGCGTCAAAAAATTTCTCCATGAAATATTTCTCGTGTGAAACTTCATGAGCAGTTTTTCCCTGGTTTATGTTAATCGTCCACTCTCGTTCATCGATTGATCTTTTCATGTCCTCGGTAATCGAAGTCTGCGCTTCAAAGAAGCATTTCATGAACATCTTTAGATTATCTTCATCTGAAGAAGAATGATACATATTTATAGAATTGTTAATAACTATTTATTTCCGACAACAATTAATTAATTTTTTTAAAAATTGTTTAAGACAAAATCAACTTAAAACATTTTGAAAACACAATAGCGCGTTTAATTAACATAAAACGGATATTATTTTATATATCGAAGAGATTAAAACAGTGCAAAAGATCACAAATCATTTCAAAAATTATTTTTTATTTTTAAAATATTTATTAAATAATTTACGAAATACAAAATTAAAATATTTTTTGACACTTGTCATACGCCGTTTTCAACACTTTGGATGCGCTTCAACGAATAGAAATACGAATAACAAATAAACCGAAATACGAATAACAAATAAACCGGTCAAAACTTGGTCAAAAGCGTCGAAAGAGCGCGCTATTTGATTTTAAAGTTACGCGAGATTTTTTATGCAAAATAATTTACTTTTAAACTGAGATAAAAACATTTCGGTTTCTATTTCTTTGATGTAGCAATAAAAAATATTAAAAAGTAAACGAATGTATGTCATTTCAAAATATACGGTAAAAAATTTAAAACTCTTTATCTCTCTATCTAAAGTTATAAGAGCGACCTTTTTGGAAAACTGCAAATAAATATAGTCGAGTTTGAGTTCAGATTCGAAGCGTCGTTTTTAAAGGGAATAATAAAGTTCAACAAGTCGATAAAAATTCAGAATAGAACCGTTAAAGTCGAAACAAAATGCCACATGAAATGAAAAACGAGCTGAAAACAGATTAAAATGTTTTTTGCTAGCAAATAATATCTTTGCTCAAAAAAAGCAAAACAATAGTGATAAATGACGAGTAAAACATACAACTCAGTTTCTACTGAGCTACTTAGCTCTACTGAGTGTGCCTTACCTCAAAAACATTAACATAAAATATAGTATTAAAGCCTGCTTTACACCAATTTTATACCATTTTATCAATTTCTCTTTTCTTACTATAAAAAATTACTTTCCTGTCTGGTTTCAAAGGCCTAAATATTTGTAAAAGTTTTGGGAGGTGGATTATGATACGATAGAGTACACACCAAGGAAGCACATATAGAATGGACTTTCTTAACATATAAATAAGGTGTAACCGAGGTGTATATTTTGAAGAATTGATTTCTCCTAAAACCTTCTGTAACAATATGCTGATTCAGGGAGACAGTAATAGCAATCAAAACACTTGCCTCTAGACCAAAGATCCCCTATCTAGATCTCCTCTTTGTAACTTTTTTAAAAGAACCATTGTAACCATTAAAGGTCATTTTTAGAATTAAAAGATATATTCAAATTAAAAAGACCATTTTAAATAAGGAACTTTACATTTAATAATTTAGTTGCAGTTTTTGTAGTACACACCAAGGAAGAACATGTAGAATGGAGTTTCCTGATTAAAGAATTTAATTTTCTAATATATTCATTAATTAGGACAAAAAAGTTTCGACTTTTGTTGGAAATAATGAAGATACCATCAAAGAAACCTAAAGATGCTAAAAGTAATAAAAGAAAACAAAAAATAATAAAATTAGTAGATTAAAATGGGGTCAAATGAAATAGTTAAGAATTTTAATTAATTTTTTTTAAGGGAAAAAGGTTTTTAATTTTTTTTTTTTTTAAAAGTTGTAGAGAAATTTGAGCTGTATTTAAATATATACAAATCAAGTAAAACAAAGTTTTTAGTTTTTTAAAAAACTTTATTTAATTGAAAAAAAAGTTATTTCATTCTACCCTCACATTCGGGGAGAATGAAATACGCAAACCTATGTGTAATTAAAACAACGCTTTACTAAAAAAAAACAAAAAGCAACCAATAATAACAATTCAAAAAACAACCAAATAAAAAAAAACTTTATTCTTGTGATAATGTTGAGTCGTAGAGAGGTACTAGAGGTGGAGCCGAATTGTCACTTGTGCGGGACTTTTTTGTGCAATAAAACTCAGCGTCTTTTATATATCGCTTTGGTATTCATGTTTGACCAAGCCAAACCTTGCATTTTGAATTTTCACACTGGTACCATTCCATATTTTGACTTGTTAAAGCTTCGCCTAAAACTTGACGGCACTTTTTACACTTGACTTGGTTTGCAGTTGTTATTGGTGTTGGAGTCGCTGTTGTTGCTTGGTTTATTTGCTGCTCGTCATTAAAGCTAAGCTTGCGTAGTTTTTTAGCTTGCTTTGCTGCTTTTTTGCTCTCAGCATCTTTCAATCTCTCGAGTATTTCAGATTTATTGAGACACTCCCTTTCGAACCTTGGTACGTCTACATTTTTTCGTTTTTTTGTGTCAACGTTTTGAATGCGAATTATTTGTCTAGACCACTTAAGCACCAATCTCTGTACAGAGGTTTTTTTTGATTTTTTGGAGCAAGACGATTACCAGCAGCATTGATGAAATTTCCAACTGTATAGTGGATTTTTTCGAGCGGCTCTGAGTGATGAAATAGCAAAAGTGATCAATTCGCGTATTTCATTCAACCCCACAGTTCTCCGTTTCAGTTTTTTAACTCATAACTTTTTTCCCAGAATAACAAATTTATTTTTGAAAAAAGATTCT
The DNA here is from genome assembly GCA_014706445.1 of Hydra viridissima. Lineage (NCBI taxonomy): Eukaryota > Metazoa > Cnidaria > Hydrozoa > Anthoathecata > Hydridae > Hydra > Hydra viridissima. The sequence goes on from QPEY01000137.1 coordinate 253,934, forward strand.
TGACCAACGTAAAAAGTTTTACCAGTATACTTATTAAGTTCAATGATATCAAATTTAATTTCCGAAAGTTTTATGACCATTTTTTCAAAAAAAAAAAAAAATATCATTACGCATTCGAAAACTTAAAAAATTATAAAAAAACTTTTTTTTTTTAAAATTAAAATTTGATATCATCTTATTAAGAAAAAAATTCTCTACACCATGATCAAAAAATATTTGCAAAAAGTTTATTCAAAAATTAATTCAATAACAAAAGAATAAGCATAGTCATAACTATTTCATTCTACCCTCTATTTCATTCTACCCTGTTTTACTATATTGTTTTTATTATAACTTCAGTATTACAAAAAAATGTTGGAAATCTTTTGTAACTAAAACCTTATGAACTTATAACCGAGAAGAATGCAGCGATTAAATGTCAACAACTGATGTTCAACTTAGAGCGTTTTGTTCCCTTTGTGTTGATTAGTTTACGTTTCATTGATTTCAAGTTATTGATTAGTATTACGTTGTGTTTTGAATAAATTTTGAAGAAAAAGCTACTCGATTTCAGAGCTGAGTTTATGTTTTTATTTGGTATCAATTGGTTAGTTTTTCAAACTGTTTCATCTTACTTTACAATTCGATCGGAGGTAAATAAAGATTCTTCAGATACTTCATGCGCAAGCACGGCGTCTTTTCCTTTCTCAGCTAAATCTTGATAGGTAGGAAAATGCTGACCCACAGCTTTATGTCTTCGGGGAAAACAAACTGTTTTAGTTAAATAAAAGAAAGGGGCTAGGAGGATGCAATTTTTGATTAAGAAGGGCTGCAATTTTTTTGTTTTTTAATTTTATGTGGGTTTTCAATTATCCAAAAGTCCCTAAACAAATGGAAGGATTTATTTTTAAAGAAATATTCCTAAGTTGAGTTCCTTATTGTTTTTACCTCTTCTAATATGCTAAAGAGAGACATTTCCGTAAAGCTCTTAAGGTGAGGAAGGGGTGGGTGGGGGGTGTTTTTAGAGAGAAGTTGTTTAGACAAGAGTTTACATAAAACTTGAATAAGAGGTTATTTGAATGTATCGCCCTCTAGAGTTGACCTAATGATAAGGAAATTGATTTTTGAAGGCTAGTAAAGTAAAACAGAAAGGTAAATAATTCTATTTCTCAAAATTCTGCTAATGGGCTTTTGTCACATTGAAAACTAATTTTAAAAAAAAACTTCAACGGATCAGTGAAAGTATAAAATCAACTCTTTTCAAGTCAAACCACACGAACAACACTTCAATTAATCTTTACGGTTTCAAATTTATAAGGAAAATGAATGTTTTTCAATATAAACCTTTAAAATTATCTTACACATTGCTAACCTTTTGACACCTAACAAATTGATAACTATTAACTATTTTCTATAAATTTAGCAAAGAAATAAAACTGACACTGAAAACAAAAGCTAAGAAAATAGAAATTATGTTAAAACTAAAGTTTATCATAAAACGAGGCTAACAAATAAAACTGAAAAAACAATCCATCTAACTAGATAACAAATGCAACTGATAATAAGATCAATACTGAAAGTATTGAGAGTCATTTTCTTTGTAAAACAGACCGAAAAAACTCATCATAAAAAATTTTCACTATTTCCTTTCAGCTCTTGAAACTTCCTTTAAAAGAGTTTCTTCCCGTGTTTTTATAGAAAAAAGATCATTTTTAGCTAGAAACGCTCAATGGTATTTTGCAAATGAGAGAAGAAAAGTAGTCGAAATTTGCGGCGCGGAAAATAAAGCAAACACATTTTCAAAGGATTGATCATAAAAAATTTTCCCTAAACAAATTAAAATAATAAGTCTTACCACTAAGAAAAATAACTCTTTTTGGTAACAAACCTAAAAACAAAAAAGCACGATGTATATAATTTTATTTTAGAAAAAATTCTTATTTAATGTGGAATGAAAACAAAAAAACTTATTTAATTAGAAATGAAAACAAAAAAAATTTAAATTTTTTATCCTGTGACTCAGCAAAAAATTCAAAAAGTGAAATTTGTAAAACGATATTTTTTTAGGTTAAGCAAACAATACTCATTCCCTTGTGATAAGGAATCCAATTTTTTTTCCATATTTAATCATGTTCTGGTCTTGTAATTATATCCATAGCCAAAAACTGGTGTTATAAATTTTTCATGGTCAACAACACTAAAACTACTTTCAAGCCTTTTTATTAATGTTTATTTAGAAAGATTTTTTAATTTTACTTATTTTGACATATATTTCGCGATTTTGAACTATAAAATAGATACCTAATATTTTAAAATATATGCATATAAAAATATAATTAAATAATTAAGTAAATAAAATTAACAGATATATAGTACTTTAATTATTGACATGAGTAGAAAAAAAATTACTGGAAAAATAACCTATTGTTAAAATAATACTAAAGATTATCATCAGACATTATACATATTATATATTTCACATACATGTATATAATATTTTAAAAGAATGTTTGCTCTTACATATGCACTAAAAGAGTTTTATGCAAAACTGCACCTAAAAAAAAGTGCTATTAGGGAGAATCTAATGAAATGAATCTAATGAGAATCTATGAAATGCTATCATGAGATAAACTACTTCTTATTATAATTATTAAAATTTTTAACTTATTATTATAATTGGTAAATGAATTAAAAGTCATACCACAATTTTAATTATGAATACATTGTCGCGAAGAGGGGGGTGGACGGGGAAGATCCCGGGGCTCCGTGTGTGTACAAATATTTTTTTAAAATAATATTTAAAAGATTTAAATAATTTTGACTTTTAAAAAATTTAATTAACTTTCATTTTTAATTTTCAATGACCAGAGCACCCTTCTATTGGTCCTGGGTATAAAATTGATCTTAATGAGGGCCCATTAAGAAAACTTCCCCAGGAGCCGAAACTTCTCTCGGTGCTTTGATGAATATCATCACCATGATAGTTCATTTTATTATTACCATTATTACTATAATTATCGTTGTTATAAAAATTGTTATGGATATTATATTTTTTATCACATTACTTTATTATATATCATTATTAAATTACCATTATTATGATTAAATATTTTTATTGCTAATATTGTTGTTGTTGTTGTTGTTCTTATTACTCTTCTTTTTATTATTATTAGATATAATAATAATAGTAATAATAATAAAAATAATGATAACAACAATAAGGATAATAATAATAATAATAATAATAATCATAATAATAATAAAAACAAGAATAATGATAATAATAATAATAATAACAATAATAATAGTAATAATTAATACTAACAATAATTATAAATAAAAGTAATAATTAATAATAATAATAATAATAATGATAATAATAAAAACAAGAATAATGATAATAATAATAATAATAACAATAATAATAGTAATAATTAATACTAACAATAATTAATAAAAGTAATAATTAACAATAATTATAAATAAAAGTAATAATAATAATAATAATAATGATAATAATAATAATAATAATAATAATAATAATAATAATAATAATAATAATAATAATAATAATAATAATAATAATAATAATAATAATAATAATAATAATAATAATAATAATAATAATAATAATAATAATAATATAGTTTTTGTAAGTCACTATTTGCCTTTTGTGAGAGTGATTTACAAAAACTGATTATTGATTTATCAAAGGCACAAAAGACTGTAGTGGAATGAAGTATAATAGATAAGTAAAAAAAAGAGACAAGTTAATGTTTTGAATGCCTTATTACTTAGTGATTTTTTTTATCTTAAGCATCTAGAGAATAGTTAACATTTTAAAATAGGATTAATTGTTTAAATTTTGTAATTAAACACTGAAAAAATCCTTCAGCTAGGCATGAAACAAATTTATCCTCTCAATGTATACAACTTTATATAAGGAGATTAAATTATTTAAAATTTAATTACCTAAAATTTAATTTCAAAAAGTTTATCTTTGTATAATTTAAATGATCTTCATTATCTTAATCTTAATTCTTTATCATAAAATGCATTATTTATCATAAAATGCATTATCTATCTTGTAATAAATTTAAAGATTATTAATCTTAATTATCTTTAATCTTAAATTTATCTTAATCCTAAATATCTTTAGAATAGTTAATATTTTAAAGGAGGATAAACAATTTAAAGTTTGTAAATTAACACTGAAAAATATTTTGCTTAAGAGTAAAATAAATTTATACTCTCACTTTATACAACTTTATAGTTAAGTAAGTTAGAGCGTTAGGAGGTCAAATTATTTAAAATTTAATTACCTAAAATTTAAATTTAGTTTGAGTTTACTTTTATAAAATTTACTTGATCTTAATTCATTCAAAGGTGACAAGTAGACTTCTTAGTTAACATTGTGTAGTAGTTCTTTACTGGAAACAATATAACATAATTGGCAAAAATATACATAATATTTGAAATAATAAAATTATAACATTCAAAGCAAAATTTAAAAAAAACTTCAAAAAAGATGTTAACAATATAAGAACATCAAAATATATTTTTTACATCTGTGAGAGAGTCATTGATTGTGTGATACATATTCAATCTATTTCATACTGCTAAATTATTATTTAACAATATTGTATAAGCGATTGTTTTAAAAATTTTCATTTAATCATGTTTTTAACTGTTAAATTATTTCAAAAGTTGTTCTTCTGAAAACCCTTTTTTAAAACCATCTTATAAAAACTGGTCACAATTTGAAGTTTGATAATAAAAACAACTCAAAAGTATTTTTTTAGAAACTTTAAATGAATAAGTTGAGATGACATTATTTAAAAAAGCGAAAACTTATATATGAATAAAAATATTCATTTATAAGTTTTCACTTTTTTAAATAATGAAAAATACCATGATCTGCTGTATTTCTTAACTTTGCTCATGACTCCCTTTATTATGACTCTAAGCTTTTGGGGTTTTGGGATTTTCTTGTAAACTTTTTTAGCAAAAAAAGTTTTTGAGAATGGTTGGGAAGCAAAAACAACAAGATCAGCTGGTAAAAAAAATATATATAAAATAAATGAATTGAAAGAAATTGATAAATTATTTATGGTAAACACTTTAAGTCAATATCTTTTAACTTTTTTTTATATTCCTTTGACCAACTGATTGGTTGTTTTTGCTTCCCAGGCATTCTTGTAAACTTTGGATTATGAGAATGGCTGTGTTGTACTGAACAACCACAAAAATTTTTGATAGTCTTGCTTGTGCAGATTTGGCAGATTAATCTCCTTGGCAACATAGTTCAGGTTTTCCTTCATCTATACAACAGATGCATTTGAGTAATGGCCACTTGCTATATTGGCCCAAAATATGTACTGAAATTTAGGATAATGCTTATGAAGAAATGGGAGAAGTCTTTTCATTAAGTATTCCTCAATAATAGCTCAGATTTGATGGAGCATAACTTGGTTTTAAGAGTAAGTGGAGTTGCAATTGAAATTGCTACCCATACAAGAACTTTTGAAAGGAATTTTTCTTTTCCTGCATGTTTGATGTTTTCTGGACACATTGATGTTGTAGGTGTAAAATTCTGCTTTTCTGGACATTTTCATACCATTAAATAAGAAATATTCTTCGTCATTGATCACTATATCTTTTTTTTTTTTCCAAATGATTTACCAACTTTGACTCAATATTTTGGCTCTCAAAGCTTGATCATCAATGTAATTTGAAATTTTTGTTAGGTTATAGTAAGAAATTTACATTTTCGACAATTGGTATGAAATATCTTAATGGTTTTTTCTAAATTTCTGCTCCTATTTTTGTTGACCCACTCCATGTATACTAATTGCTTGAGTTGAGCTCACTTAGCCAGTGTCCATGAAGATGGTTGTCCAGTTTTTTCTTGTCTTTAATTGGTCGATCAGTGTGCCACTTTTCTAAGAACTTTTCTTTAAAAAGTGAGAGACAACTTCTGGTTTTTTCAATTTTGGATTTTTAAAAAATATTTAACACTCTCTCAAAAATTTTCTCTCCTAGAAACATTTAACCTCATTTTTAAAATTTGAAAATTTCTTTTAAATAATAATTTTAAAATTTTTAAGAAATACTTTTTTTAAGTTTATTTTAGACACAGTTGATTGTGAATTTTGTAAAACTAAACATCTTCATATAGATTTTAGAATTTAATTTTTGTCTCAACTTTTTTGCCACTCGCTATGTTAAATATTACAAGTTATCATTCTTTTGTTGTTTTTTTTTTTGTTTTTTGTTTAAATTGACTGCTACTTTTTAACTAAACAAAGACAGTCAACATATTAAAAAGTAATATCAAAAAACTAACTAGAATAACACAGATATCAAAGATAAATTAAAACATGAAATCCCTTGGGTAAAAAAGTTTTGTTTATGTTGTGTGTTCTCAATGGAAATAATTTTTTCTATAACAAACTCTAAAAAAAAAAAAAAAAAAAAAATAGGAAAAACGACACCAAATTTAACACTTTATGAAAATTTGAGGGAAACAAAAACTACAACTCATTAAAACCATAACAAACTAACATTGAAAACTCAAACAATTTGAAATATTTCTTTAACACTTTAATTGAACTTACCAAGTATAGCATTAAGCAAGGAATTCTTTTCTTTATTTGAATTCTTCAAGTTAGCAAGTAATCTAACAAAACATCTTTCATTTTCATTTGCTAGTCCACAGATCATAGGCAAACAGCTACGCAACTTTTTGTTACTTATAATCTTCTCAGTACTCAAATAAATGTGTGCATGAACTGAAGCACAAAACTCCATTAAAGTGAGGTGAGCAAACTGATATTGAGGACCAAGTTGTGATTCAACTCTTTCAACGAAACCTGAAAGTTCGTGTTCAACTTCATCAAAGTCATTTACAATAACTTTCATTTTCTCTTGGGAGAAAATAATTTTACCTTGATTGAACAACTCCCATGCAACTTTACAAACTCTTAAAACATGTTGCTTGTTACTCTCACTTTGCATCATACTATGAACTGTTTCATTAGTTTTGCAAATGTGATTTTGAAAAAAGTATAAAAAAATGCAGCAATACAACTCAGTCATGGTGTTGAAAGAATAAGAATCACTTGCATCAATAATTGCACACATTGCTGATAAATAAAATGGAACAGATGACATGGCTTTAGCATAGTAAGACTCTATAAGAACATTTTTAATGGTTTCTTTTTTGTCGCCAAACTTTTCAACATATTCATTAACTCTATTGTCATTTAAACCCATTATTTGAATGGTTAATTTGTCTGTAGATTCTCTAACTTTATCTTTGTATCGTGATATAGCTCCAACTCTTCCAGCAACAACACGTTTTTGAGTATTCAATGCTTCTGCTAATGCTTTAATGATGGGTTGTTTGCTTGGATTAAGGGGAATGTAATTTATTAATTCATCTAAGTAAGCAAACTCATCCAACCCATCTATCACAAACAAAACGGAAAAATGCTCACAAACATTGCATTCTTGAAAAATATCTTTGTAGAAAACTTTTAACAGCTCATTTATGTTACTGATATTTTGATAGTGATTTAATTTTATGCATTCAAAATAAAGAACAAGATCTGCATTTTTCCATAAAATACCATTGGCCCAGTCAAGTAAGCACTTTCTGAGAAAACAAGTTTTTCCAATCCCAGCAATACCAGATATCAAGAGTAAAGATGGTTCTTTTGAAGACATTTCATCAAACTTGATTGGCTTATAGGTCAATTGCCTCTTAAGAAATAACTCTTGCTCAAAAACACTTACAGTATTTTTTTCTACTTCATCTGCATCAACTACAGTCAATTCAATGAACTTATTTAAAAGTTCAACTTTAGCTGGAGTTTTTACTAAGTGCACAATTTTATCCATTTTTCCATATTTTTCAAGATAAAACTTTTTCAGTGCTTCACAAATTTCTGAAAAATCAAAAAAAAAAGTTAATTTTCATTATATTTTTAATGCAGAAATCAAAAGATGATGAAAAAAATTTTATTTTTGATTTTATCATTGAAAATCCATTGAAAGTTTAAAATTAATTCCTTATACATGTTTATTTTGAAAAATATTTGAGAATATTTGCCTATGATGATTTTTATAGACTTTGTATCTTGCTCTTACACTTCCCTTATCTTAATCCTAGAGTTACAATTTTTATTTCTTCTTTATTTAAAAGTTTGGACTAAACTTTGTTGTATTTACTTTGTAAATACCATGTGTTTTTGTTTATATTCTATCATTTCATTTTTTTAAAAACATTTAAAATTTATTTAAAAAAATTTACTTGAAAATATTTAATAAAATTTTTTGTGAAATATTATTATCAAAAAAAAAACAACAAAAAAAATAAAAAAAAAAAAAAATAGAAGAAATTAAAAAAAAGAAAAAACAAAAAAAGAAAAAAA
>QPEY01000137.1:262461-297037 GCA_014706445.1 Hydra viridissima
AATAATAATAATAATAATAATAATAATAATAATAATAATAATAATAATAATAATAATAATAATAATAATAATAATAATAATAATAATAATAATAATAATAATAATAATAATAGTAACAACAATAACAATAAGAATAGCAATAAAACAACAACAACAACAAATTAACAGCAAAAAATATTTAATTTTTAGATTTCATGTTTATTATGGTATCTATATGAATAAGGATTATGCTTTATCAGGATAAAGTTTAATTGAATTTATTGCAATATTTAAATTTATTGCAACATTTAAATTAACTTTGAATTAAAACCAATTTGGTTATTGGCTATTTTAAATATAAAGTTTTTTATATTTCAAATAGCCAATATTATTCCTATAATATTGGTTATTTGAAATATAAAAAACTTTATATTTAAAATAGCCAATAACCAAATTGGTTTTAATTCAAAGTTTAATATTATAAGTTTAACTTAAGCTTATGGTAATTAGACTGAAACTCAGAGTACCTTCTTGGTATTTCTGCAATGTTCATTCCAAAGTGGTTATATTTTCAATAAAGTTACTTTAGCTTATGAGTTTTTTGAATTCTCAAAAAGAGTTTGTCATTGTTTTTTCTTATTAAGACTTGATCAAAATTTTAAGGTAAAGCACCAGGAAATTTCATGTTAAGACAAATAAATTTGAATTTCTTTAAACTTTTAAATTAGTGACTAGTTGAAGACTTTTATGGTAAAAGAAAACAAAAGTTTAAAACAAAAATAACACTGCACAACAAATTTTTTTAAGAGTCTTGCTTCCTGAAAAGTTTTAGGTGATTCTGACAGCTACCTATATGATTTATACAGCAATATTTTTTTTATGTTACCTGTATCAAATACAACTTTCGATTTAAGAATTTTAAATTTTCTTTTGTTTTTTCGTAAACTTTCAAAGCTAAATAAATGATATGCTAATAATAAGTACAAATATAGTTTTGTTTTACCGCATCAAGTAGGAACTCTAAGAAATAGACATATAATTACCTATTTAATTACATTTATGTTCCTTATGAGCCTTTAAGTTTAACAGAATTAAAAATGTTTTGCTCTTGATTTTCTTTTGTATTCAACTTCTAGTGCATCACGTTGCAGTGTGCAACAGTAGTTACCTAGAATTGATGGATTCCGATTGCCTTGATATCATCATTTCTCCATTGTAGCAATATCCTGGTTAATCTGCTCACCTTGTTTGTCACTGACAGCACCAAGATTTACAGAGAAGACATCTAAGTGTTAGTGAAGTGTATGAATCTTGAGTGAAATGTTGTTCTTCATTTTCTGGTAAGCGGCAAGAGGTTTGTCTACAACTTTAAAATTGCCCAGAATATTGTCAACAAAGTCATATAAAGCTTTTTAGGCAATTTTTTCCAGGCCAACTAACAGCTCTTCAAACTGCTTGTCACTCATAACCTGTCTGGTCTGGGGACCAACAAAAATCCCTTCTTTGATCTTCGCATCACTTATTCTTGGAAACATTTATCTTAAATAGCTAAATCATTCACCTTCCATGTTCAGAGCTTTCGCAAAATTCTTCATGAATCCAAGTTTTATGTGTAGTTTTAAGTGAGGCAAAAATTTCTTTGCCGGTTCAACACTTGGTTCATGTACAACATTTTTCTGTCCTGGAACTAATTTTTTGTGGAGTGTCCAGCCTTGTCAACAATAATGTGATTCTTTGGCATGGCTGTCCCATTTATAGATGAAACAACAGTACTTGATATAGCTAAGCTGCAGTCCCAGTAACAGAGCAACAACTTCCAGATTTCCCCAGATATCCAGTTGTACATGCTACAGTGGATGTGGTTGAGCAATAGTTCCATATTCTCATTTATTTCCTTCATGTGTGCTGCGCAGCCAACAGGTACTGACAGGTAAACATTGCCATTGTGTAGCAGAACAGCTTTCAGGCTTAGCATTCACAAATCTTCCAGATTCTGATAATAAATCAAGGCCAATAGCAAACCTTCAATTTTACAACAGAAATAGAGACTGTCAATATGTGCAAAAATTCGGTGATATCATCATGTAAGCTTCTTAACGTAAAAATTTTTGTTCCTGGTGATAGCAGACACCATCCCTGTAGCCTGAAACCTAGCAAAAAGAAGAGAAATATTAGAGATTGGGATTGATTTCTGTTTTTATTTTCAAAACAATTTTCAACAAAATTTCTGCTACACTAGAGTCGCTTAAACTTTTATCGGGTTTTTTACCATTTTCATTTTATACAGATATCAAAGATAATCAAAGTTGGTAAGAAATTTAAAATATAAATTTAGCCACAGATAAATTTCTAACTTTTTTCAGACCTAGCTGTATTTTCACACGAATTTCTCTCTAAATATCAAACACCAAGTTAATCATTAAATGTTATTTGCAAAAAATTAGACTATTAAGGCTAGTGTCACTAATAATGGAAGAAACTGCTTTGCCAATTACAAACTCTTTTATTGAGATTTCTTTATATTGCAGTGGAACATACTAAATTTGATTATAAAAACTAAATGTCTTGGGTATATTGGGTGTCTTTGGTATCTTGGATGTTTTTCATTGTTGGTTGAAACAGATTGGGTTGTTGTTGGCATAGCATCTTTCCCCATGACAGTGCCATCATTAGGCAGTTGGAGTTCTTTGAAGAAGACTGAGTCTTAACCAACTATATCAAGAAAAATCTCATCCTGTAATGTTAGTTTTTGACCCCCTATACCACTTTTGTTAGAATCTGTCACCTTTTTTGTAGTTGCTATTTGATGTTGTCCCAGAAGTCCTACATAGTTAATACATTTTAACTTTGTAACATTTTACAACATTGATGACATCCTATACTATGATATTGCATTATTACAGTATCTCACACCATCTATGTTAGGCACCATTTAAATCTTGGGCCATAGGTCATTTTTACTATGTTAAAAAATTGCCAGGCAACTAAAACTATTGCCTGGCAATTTTTATTGTAGTAAATTTGATGCAAACTTGCTGACTCAATGTGTAAATAGAGTCAAAGGGTTAACATTGACATGTGATGACAATAAAGCAATACTTTTTATAAAGTAAAATTATCAAGTATATCATGATATCCACTGACTCGCTTTTACTCTCACTCTCAGTGAGATGCTTGGATAAAAATTTAAGCAAAAATTATGATAAAACAGTGTGTGTAAAACAGTGTGTATAAAACTCTTAAACGGTGTAATAAGTAAATTTTGATGTGATATTCATGATCAGCACTTAATTATTTATAATAAACATCTAACAGTGTTCAGGAAGCAAAATCTTTTGTTGTGCGGTGTAACAGAGTTAACTTTAATTCTGCCTTTTTTTCTTAAATAGCATTAGAATAATACCATAGGTAATTTTGTTTTTGCCATTTTTTACTATAGCTATTAGATAAACAATAAATGTAATGAATATGGAGAAGCATAAAACTGAAAAACTCTCTGCATTCAATACAACAATACTGGGTTATCAAGGTAATAACATTTTGTTAAATTTAAAGATCTTTCTTGTGAGAATCAAGAAAAAATATTGTAGTGAGCAGATTTGAAAGTAGAATATAGTTCAATAGACATAATGTTATTATCACACTGTCACTATTACTTTTCTTTAAGAGAAAAATAATAGTGACAGTGTTATTAGTGTTATTAGTATATTATTTATCTTAAATTTTATTTGGTTATTTAGTTATTAGACTGGGTCAGATAAATGACAGTTGTTAAAGTAATTTTTAGTTTATATAAAACTTATTTTAATTTCTTTTTTTTTTTTGCCCAATATAAAGATTTTAAGCTTGTTGAAACCAAAAAAGTCACAAGAAAAAACCAAACAGTTACAAGAAAAACAAGTTACTTCAGCAAGTAATAATGAAGAAGCCTCTGTAACAAAAGAAATGGCCAGCACCAGTTAAAATGACAAGGTCAACAAAGATAACAATTTAGACAGATCTAGACTGGCTAATGTATGAAATCAAAAAAAAAAAAAAAAATTAATTGTAGACTCTTAATATCATAAGGTGCAATCATCACTAACACTAGAGTCATGGGCGCATAAAAAGTGAGCAGGTTTCTTTGAAAAGTTAAAGAAGAGCAATGTATTCTGTAATTATCAGGAAAAAAACTTGAAAGCTCTATTTCACCAAAAAGATTTAGTTAAAAAGATTAGTCTTCATGAATGAATCAAAATATGTGTGCATCAGCTGCTAAAATACTAAGCTTATTGATGCAATATGGTGGAGTTAAAGTTACAAAAAAATTTTAAACTTTTAATATATAATGTTTGTTTCCATGAAGAGTTAAAAGGTTATCTAGCTCAAGAGTTTACAGACAATTAGATGTAAAGGAAGATATTGCATTCAAGCAATGGCAGAGTACTGACCATACAACACTAATATTGCAAACATTATCATTCAATAAACTCATTGTTTTTTTATGCAACAGAATTGACAACCTTGCCATATACTCCTATACAGCTTAAACAAAAAGTAGCTAGCTGAAAAACTGTAAAAATTTTTGATAATTAAATAGAAAGAATACTTATTTTGCTGAAAATTATTAATATGTTGTCCCAGATAAACTTCTAATATACCACTGGAGCAGTAGTCAAAGCTCACTCTACCTAATTGTGCTTTATTTTGTAGTCAAAATATTCCTCATGCAAAAATCTTTTTGTCTACAAAATTCAATAAAATATAAGTAGTGATATCAGTATATCTAGTTACATCTTCTTGAGATAAGACAGTCTCTCTGATTTATTAAGAGCTCAATACAATTTGATGGCTGAGCAGCACAACTTTTAAGACTTTAATCTTGCTTATCCATGGCTGAATGGTTATTTTTTGCTAACAATGCTTAAGAAAGTCTGAAACAAGTAACTACAGCTTTTGGATAACAAGATAAATACTGTTTTCAGTTATTTTAAACAGAGGAAGTTTATCATACTTCATCACATTTAAAAGAAAGATACTTGCTTCAGAGAAACGTTTGATACTTTGAACAACTTTTTAATTCAAACTTTACTTTTTAAATAGTAAAAGCATAATTTTTGAGTGCATACTTTAATCAAGTATCAGTGAGACAAAACATGAGTTACGTTAAGACATAAAGTAAATCTTTTTGAAGTTTTTGGATAACAAGCCTTAATTATTGCTCAAAAAAATGTAATTTTAACATCAATATTTTTTATTACTGTTAAGACAAGATATTTCTGGTAATACTTTTTATGAAAATCCCAAATTTTACAAAGATTCTCTGAATCATTCTCAAGATATTATCAAAAAACCCTTTTTTTTCTTCTGATGAATTGATAATTTAAAGATTGACTTTTTTGGAAAGAAATATGAACTAAATTTATTCTTTTGATGATTAATGGGAAAACCATTGATTAATTAGAGTTTCCCTTGATTCAATGTTGTCCTATTTCTCATGCTATGTGCTATAGCATTTTACCACTAAATGCTTGGGTTAGGAAAAAACTGATAAATGCTGCAAACAATCTTGCAAAACCTTGTAAATTGTTATTGAATAATTATTAAACAATTATTATTTTGTATATAACTTATGCAATTATGGCGATTAAAATATAAAAATTTATTTCTATTTAAAAAAACAAAACACAACTAACAAGAGAAGACTGAGGCATTTTGATATTTAAACAGTTCCTATGCCTAAAAATTTGCCTCGCATGTTTGTATGTAAGGAAATTTATTCTGTGCTACTAATGTTTTTTATAAAACATGCCCATCTCTGCAACATTATTTGATATTTTATATAAAACATGCCCATCTCTACAACATTATTTGACATTATTCCTGTGCATTCAGATTTGACATCAACACTTAATTTTGACTGGTTACAGGTGCAACCTTTCAACTACAATAATGTTACAAGTCAATGTTACCTTCCTCAACAGGGTAGCATTGAAAATTGAGAAGATTGAAAAAATGAATAAAAATTACAGTAAATTTCCCTGAACTTAGGCATTATAATATTGAGTGATCCATAGAACTAGAGAACCATTTGAAAATATTTTATTCTAATTAGAATTGTTTACACATGTCAAATACACCCTGGGTTTCCCTTAAAAGATTTTTGGTTAGTTTGGATGGGAATCATCAATCAAAAAAATTATTTAACAGAAATGATTAAATTTTTTTTTTATTATTATTTAATAGAAATGATTGAATGGAAATTATCCTAGTATGAGTTGAAATATGAGAATTTTTTGTTGAAGCGATCCGATGTTTAAAAATATTTAAATAAAATTTATACAGCTAACAACAACTTACTTGCTTTATCTTCAATGGATGGCTTAAGGGGGTTTTCTGTCTCAAATGATTTATCTAATAAGTTTATTATCAAAAATGAGCAAAACACGTTAACATTTAAAATTTAAAATAAAAAATAATTTCTGTTATAAAAAGTAAAATATAAAAGAACAATATTTTAAGAATTATTTAAATGTTTATAAACTTCAGAGAATAAATTTTAGTTTACTAACTTCAGATAATTTTCAAAATAAGAAAAAAAAAAGCAAGCGAGTTTTCAAAAAAAAAGAGGTATTATTACAAATTACTTTATTTCAAATGTACTAAAAAAAAAAAATTAAGTTCATACTTGAAAACTTTTCCAGCACTTTTATCAAATCTAATCTATTGATCTTGTATATAGCACTTGCTAAAGCCTCTAATGTAGGAAACTTTTGTTGGTTTTTCCACAAGCATAACATTCTGTAAGCCTTTTCTTCCAAATCATCAATTTCAATATCTATGATATCAAGCTGACTAACACTGACTAATAAAAAGCGTCCCAAGTTCATCCAATGTACCCCAATCTTCATTTTTAATTGCAACAGTAATTCTGAATTGTCAAGAATATCACCCATTTTTGTTTGATCTGACACAATAACTTTTTCCTAAACAAGATACAACTTCATAAAAGATTTTTAAAATTTTCCAAAACCAGTTGTTGGTTTTTTTAGTTTTTAAATAAAAATTTTACTTAATATAGTTTAAAAAGTTTAATTAATATAGTTTAAAAAGTTTCAAATCAAAGTTTAGCTATAATATGAAATTCTCAAAGTAAATACAATCTTTAATAAACCAAAGTAAATACAATCTTTACTTTCCGCGTTACCAGATACCAGAACATGAAGCAAAAATGTTTTTGAGAAAAAGAAATTTAAAATTTTTAATTGTAAATACTCATTTTAGTTTTGTATAAAAAATTAGAGGTGGGGGTGTGGGGGCCTTTAATGACTATTGAAAACAGCCATTTTTTTTTAGTTTAACAACTTAAAATAAAAATGAGTTTGCTAAAATTGCACATATGTAAACCATTCTACAATAACAATAAATGCAATAATTCCCTTTGTTACCCAATATGCATAAAAAAGTAACAATAAGCATAAAGCATAATACATATTTTAAAGTATATGAAATATAAAGAATACTATAAAAAATATAATTATAAAGATTTAAAGAATACCTCATCATCATCAGAAGCTGAGTAGCCATTAAGGGCAGCATGTCTTGGTGGTAATGTATTAGAAGATGGTGATGGTTCTAAAAAATTATGATCAATTGGTATAGAAACAACTGTTTTACTACTTCCAGAATTAACTTGAGCTACCATTTGTTCACCTATAAATAGCATGTATGCAACATATAATTGAGAACTATATACACTTAATTACACTAATAATTTTAATACTGTAATTAATAAAAAAACACAAATGATTTTTTATCATTGAGACAATAGTATGAGATATAAAAAACAAAAAAATATATTAAAAGAATATTTTTTTGAATGTTTTTGAATCTATTTATTGTTATAAGTGTTATATTTAATCTGAAAATATTTCCGTCCACATAATACATATTGATATAGTGGGACATTCGAAGACATATATTTTGAAAATACAATCTTAACAAGTAGAAGAATGTTGAACATTTGCATTTAGTTTTTAGAAAGTTGTAAGGGCATAAACTTGGGTTTCAACTAATAGTTGTTAATCAACAATACTCATACTTTTTTGCTGACCCAATGTAAATTTCGACATTCAAATTTAACTTCAAGGAGAAAAAAATTTTCATTTTTTATAAGTGAAGTTCACTAAAAGGAGCTCTTCAAATGCTTTCTCTAGATTTGGTCAGTTTATTGTATTACAAATGATTATTAACATTTGTAAAAGTATGAAAATTATTTAACATAAACCTTTTAATAACTTTGTACATTCTCATTCTTTTGGATGAAAAAGTGAGAACAGCATAAAAAGTTAGAAAATATGCAACAGGTGTAGATAAACAGGTAAAATCATACCATTTATAAGAACAGGTTCTTCAATTGCGTCTTCTTTTACTTTTTCATTTTCTTCTTTTTCTTTTTCAAGACAACCATCTTCTTCAAATTCTGATAAAACACTTAATCTTTTCATTATAATCAGAGTACTTTTTATCAACTCTTTAAACTGCAATGGATTAATTTCAAAAAGCTTTTTAAGTAAAGCTTTCATTTTCTCTTGATTGCTATCATTCTCTTTGTCAATGTTCTCTATCATACAGTTTGCTTCGTATAAACAGGCACAAAAAGCAAAACTCTTCCAGTCAGAAGATTCACGCTCAAGCAATAACTTCATTACAACTTCAGGACTTTCTAAAAGAATTTTTAAAAAACTAATCAAACACAAGATCAAAATATGTAAAAGCTAAAAAATCTTTAACTCTTTTAAATTAAAACTTAAAGCAGCAAATTAAACTATCCACCTAAAACTTTGAATGAACTGACATCAGTAATAAACATTTAGTTATGATGATAGCGTTTGGAAAAACTTTTAGCTAATGCTAACGAAAAATGGTAATGATACATAACTTGTTTCACTTACAATGATATAATATTCTAAAAGCATTACTGTAAAAAGACTAAAATAACAGATCCTTACCAACCAAAGCCAGTCTGAACAAAACATCAAATCTGCCTGCAACATTAAGAGAATTTACAATCAACCTTTTGTATTTTAAAGGAGCAAGTTCATAGAGCTTGCGTAGGAAAGCAGCCATTTTTGATTGATCATCACTGCAACCACAGTCAATCTGCTTTACAATACTGTTAATGTCATGCAGACTAGTATACTGAGCAAACCTTTTCCAATCAGCAGATGCAATCTCAACTAAGATGCACTCAACTGCTTCATAATTTTCTGAAAAAAGAATCATAATTTTTTTAAAAGTAAATCATTCATAAAATGAAAAATGGTTTTAAAAAACTAGTTTTTTAAGGAAACTTGGTTGTTTATAAATGTAAATATGTAAATATATAAATATTTAAATATGTAAAGCACATATTTTATAAACCAAACTGCATGCTTTTATTTAGCAACATCCCCACTAGTGGGAATTTTTTTAAAGCATCCTGTTGGAGTCTCAAGATTGTGAACATGAATCTAAAATCATTTTCAAAGAGTGAAAAAACTGCAGGTTGAAGTGAATGTTGCTTCGTCTGTTGATTTGCTGTAAAATGCAGTTAGCATACAGAGGCTTAAATTAAAGCACATGAAGTTGAAAAATACCTCAAATTAAAGCAAGTGACACCTGGTGAAAAGATAATTGAAATTACTTTTAAAAGATGTTTGATGTTTGCACTTGTAGATGCTAAGATGTCTGGGTTCACACAAAGAAAAGAATGTAAATGCTTGATTTAAAAAACCTGACTATCGAATAGAGTTCCTGAGATGACTAGAGATGAATTGAAAATAAAAGTTATTCTCTTATGAAACGGAAAAGAAAACATGCTACAAACAACTATAAAAAAGAATATTAATTCAATTTGAGTTCTAAAACAACAGACAGTTTTGAAAGACTTGAGTAGGCTACCTCCAGCAAGTAATTGATCCTGCAAAGTTGCAATAACAAATAAATTTTTGGAGGAAGAATGTTCATATGGAAAAATGTTCAGCAGGACGATGAGAGACAGCCATTTTATCCTTTCCAGGAGATAGTTATATAGATATTGTACCTTGCAGCTAAATTAAAATGTCTCATTTTAACAGTCTTCAAATATAAATTTAAGTTAACTAAACAAGTCCTGAAAATAACTCACAACATTTCTCAAGAAATTTGATATAACATTTGTTTAAAATTTGATATAATTAATAAACACAAAAATATAATCTTACCATCTAATGCCATGCTAAATAAGATACTAAAATTTCCTAATGTGTTAAGATAGTTTCCAATTATGTCTTTGTTTTGTGTTGGGTTAATTTTGTAGAGCTTTTTAAGGAAAGATGTCGTTTTAGATTTATATCCTTGTCATTGTAGCCGATATGTTCAACAATAGCTTCAATGGCAATTAAATTAGTCTTAAATGAGTGGATGAAAATAAGAAAATTTGTGGGAGTATCATTAAACTTTTGCATAGAATGACTGCCATTTTTAAACATAAGAGTTCTAACTTTTCAATTTAAAAGCTGCCTTTCGTACATATTGCAGTGTGAGGTGCATAAAATACAGAAAACAATGTCAGCAAAATGTGTGCAGTGTACTATAGCTTCTAGTATTTTAAAAATCAAAAATGGAACTTGATAACATCAGTAAAGGCAAAAAAATCAAGCCTGATAAATCATGGAAAGTTATTGAGCATAGCAGCCTGGATTCCAAATGATAAGAGTGACTGGAAAATACTTAGTAAATTTTCATTTAGAATAACTATGGAACTTATATATTATTATTAGTACATGAATTATCACAGCATTCAGCAAATTTTTTTTTAATACTAAGAAAGAGTATGGGATATCAAAGCAAAGGTAAAAGAAATACTTTTGAAAAATTTGAAGCTAAAAATAGCATAAAATTTATATGAACTCTCGGTGAAGTTCTACATATTTTTGACACTCTGCATGATTGTTAATAGTTGTCAAAAAAAAAAGTTGCATTACTAATTCAATTTTGGTAATGTGGTGTGCTGCAACATTCTGAGACGTTAAGGCAACAATATTAAGTATGCATTAAAGTCTGCATTTAACAGTGTTAAGCATAACTGTGTTTTGAATTATTTGGTTGTATTTTACTTGTGAAATGCTGAGAAAAAAAATCAATTTAGAATCCATTTAAAATATTGTTACTGTAGCTCTGGGGGAACTACAACAAAAATTTGTCAACCATATACAAAGATCCTTCTTGGGCAGACCACAACTATCGCTTGCTATATGACAATAACAAAATGAAATTCTGCAGTCTATACTGTATGATAGCTAAACTACAGGGTGTTGTATGTTTCAACTTATTGTCAATTTATACATAAGAAATTAAATTTTTACAGCAACAGCCAAAAACTTGCTGTCATTGTGCATTCAAACCCTTATTGCGCTGTCTGAAAAACAATTTTTTTATAATCAGTTGTAATAAGTAATATAATCTGTAGTAATAAGTGGCTTATAGCATAATATTTTGTCAAAAGATTATTTTAATCATAAAAAGTATGAGCACCAACACCACAGTTTAAATAATAATAGTAAGTTTTGACATATTCTATACAAAAGAATCTATATTGCATTAAACTGTCATTACAAATTCAGTCAGAGAGGCTAGAGAAAACTATTCTCTACCAACGTATTTAAATAGAATAGCTGCATTTTTTAACATCTTTGAAAATTTTACTCATGCAAATCATCCATAAAAAATTGTATCCATTTTTTTATATTTATATTTCTTTATGACAGTAAACTGCTTTTCCACTACTTATACTAATAATTTATCTCTTGATCTTATTTTATAAATAATAATTGAACTATTTACAAATTATTTACAAAATATTTACAAATTATTTACAGAATAAGATCAAGAGATAAAAAGTTGCACTATACCAATACTGAGAGAAAATTTAATTTCTTACCATCTGATGCCACACACAACAAAATATCAAATCTTTTGAAAGTAAAAAGACAGTTTGCAATCACTTCATTAAAGGTCAGTGGATTGATATCTTTAATCCTTTGAAGGAATGTTTCCAATTTCCATTGGTTATTGTTGTTATTCTCTTTTTGAACTTCTTCTACAATGTTATAAAATGCATTCACACAAGCAATATGAGCAAATCTTATCCAGTCAGATGATACTCGCTCAACCAAAATCTTTTTAACTCTTTCATCTGTATCTAGATTTAAGACAAGAAAAAGATTTATGTAATAAACAATTTTGGTGTCCAAAAAATCATTTTGTTAGAAATTGCTTTAGAATTAGTAGTTTTCTAAGGGAAAAAAAGTGACAGAACAATCTTCAAAAAAAACACTTCTAAAACTTCTAGTTTAAAATTTTTTCTTATCATGAAAATGTGTTCTAAAATTTGGTTTTTTCTAAAACTTTGAAATCCTAAAGTTTTCTGTTTGGTAACAAATATCTAATAGTTATCTAAATATACTTAAGAAAAAAATTTTGATAATTAGCATTTTTGATTCCCAAAAAAATTATTTTAAGAAAAATAATATTGTTTTAGAATTAAAAGTTTTCTAAGGGAAAAAAAAAATGACAGAACAATCTTTGAAACCATCTGCTTTAAAATTTTTTGTTCTAAAAATTTCTTCTAAAATTTTAACTTTTCTAAAGCCTTTGAAATCCTGAAACTTTTAATTTGGTATTTATTTCATATTGATTCTTTTTTTGATTTAACCTGATGATTTCAAAAAAAAAAATCAATATCAAGCAATTGCAAACAGTTATTTTAACATACACAAAGATTTCCAATAAAAAGAGGATTTTATCATATAATTTAAAGAAGCATATATTTCTATAAGAGAACATTTTCTTTATAAGAATTCTAAATATACTTGAAATAATGCATTGATAAATTTTTGCATTTAAGCATTTTTAATTTTTTTTTACTTATTTTTTTGCTGATTACAAAATATTTTTCTAAAAATTTCAATTTTTCTAATTTTCCACAGAATTTCATTAGAGGTATTTCAGTAACCAAAGTAGATTGGTTAGAATTTTCCTAAAGGCCATATTTTGATAACACTTTGCCAAGTTTTAAATACTGCCAAGTTTTAATACTGGATTTGGATGTTGTGTGAAAATCATTTATTAATCATTATCTCAACAAATATGAAAAATAAATCAAAATTAGGTATATTTCATTTAATCAAAAGTTAAAAATTAGGAAAAAGTTCTCAATTAAGTTACATGAAGACTGCTTGATCTGATATAGAAATACAGGGGAATCTTTCATTTAATAAAAATGCAATTTGAACCTAATGAAGTACTAGAGTTTTGTGTTTTTGTTAATTTGGTTAGCATACAACTTATCATACATCCAGTAGCTAGTTATTTCAAACCTATTGAGATTGTGAAATATTTTTTATTCAAAATAACATGTTACCATACATTTTTTTTTTTTTTTTAAATCAACTGCATTATATTAAAGATTTACTAAATAGAATTTGAAAACCTAAATAAAAATAGGTTGTGGATATATCTGTCAAACTTGGATTTCATATTGAAAATAAATTCAACTGTATAGTAAACAAGCAAAGAGTCAAAGATAATCAAAGAGCAAAATACCACTGCTTCTCATTGATATGTCCATTTACTTGAGCTAAAAAACCTGGCTTTTGATTTTACTAAGTTTGGCAAATTATATTTATTAAATCTTTACATTAACTTTATTCAAGCACAAAAACACTTTTAAACTGACATTTTAACATTATATACTATGCAGCAACCTTTTAATGCAATTTTTTTGATAACTAAAATACTTTTTGGACAGCTTCAAGGGAATTCTTTGATTCATCTTTATTTACCATATCATGTATTTAAAACATTAATTTAAGACATTAGTATTTAAATCTGTAAAAATTTTTATAAAATTAAAAAAATCAGGGAAAAGTTAAATGAAAAATAGCAACATTTTAATTTACAAAACCAAACTTTTTCAAATCAAACAACATGCAGGACTTTTTTTTGTAAACACTAAACTTATTATGATAATACATCAGTTCAAACAATTTGTCTTGATTTGTCAGCCATAATATGCCTGCTTTTTTTTCATGGTAAACTCAATAAAAACTTTTTTTCAAATAAAGTTTCAAGAGAAATGGAAATACTTTTTTATAAATGTTTCATGTTTATATATTTTTTTTGAAATTAAAAACCTTGTTTTTCAATTAACTCTTGTTTATTTGCCATTTGATTTTCTGTGAACTATTATTAATCTTAGTGTAGTGATTGAAATCTCTTATTAACAAAATAAGTAAATATATGTTAAATCTGCAACTTTTGGATTTCTATTTTTTGACGTAGAAGAAACTTTAGTGGTCTTATAGCAAATATTTAAGTAAATAGTTGCATTACAAGTTGTAAGACCAAAATGATTTTTGAACTCAAATGTTTAGAGAAAATAATGTGTATGGTTGTTTGAGTGTTCAGTCGTGTATTTAAAACAGCCCTATTTTAGTAATGAAATTTTTTTTAAATTTTAGGTGAAATACTCATAGAAGGGGAACATTTTCAAACGAAAAAGATTTTCTGTCCTTTATTTAAAGCAGTGCTTTCAATTTTCTCAAAGCATGAACTAAATATTAAAGTAGTTTCATTTTGAATATATTTGACGTAGAAACTTTAGTGGCCTTATAACAATAGTTGCATCAGAATTTTGATGGAAAGTTTTTTTGTAATTAGCATTGGCGCACAGTTGAGTATAACAAAACTGCTCAAAAACTGTTTATGGATTTTTTTTCAACTTTTTGTGGTGGTCTATCAAGTGGACGATCAATTATTACCATCTAGGAAGCAATTATTTGCTAATCGTTATGTTTTCAGGCATGATAATAATCCCAAACATATTAACAAGGCTTCTAAAAATTATTTTTGAGATTTGGAACCTAATCAAATTTCCGAATTAATGGAATGAACACTCCAATTCCCAGATCTTTATCCCATAAGTTGTTGTAGGAGGTTCTTGATAGAAAAGTATGGGAACAGCAGCCATCAAACATTATTTTACCTCCTGATAAAAAAATTTGTTAAAGCTTTGCCTAAAGATGGTGATTGTTTTAAATATTTTGGCAAAAAATTTCTTAATTTATCAGAAGCTAAACTGCGAAAAGGGATTTTTAGAAAAGAAGTGCTTTTTGATGGGATGCTCAACTCCAGCTTTAAATCTGATAATTTGAAATTGATAATGAAACACCTTGAAAAGCATATATTTCTTTTAATCAGAAAATAAATACATTCCAATATGCTAAACTATCAATTTTAGTATTGACTATGAAATAGAGAGGTTTTACTGAAACAAGAGTCACAACTCTCATCATCACAAACTATTTAAAATGAAATAATTGGCACAAAACTTAAGTTGTTTAAACTTTATTTAAATGAAGGACTGACTATCAGAACTGAAACTAAAAAACTGACATGAATACTTTCTCCTGTATAATACTAATTGTGAACGAGATACAAACATAAGGGGGAATGAA
This sequence comes from Hydra viridissima, assembly GCA_014706445.1. Lineage (NCBI taxonomy): Eukaryota > Metazoa > Cnidaria > Hydrozoa > Anthoathecata > Hydridae > Hydra > Hydra viridissima. The sequence goes on from QPEY01000137.1 coordinate 277,959, forward strand.
ACTAAATTTAACAGTCATTTAGTTGGTGACATAAAAATGTAAAATTTTTATAACTTTTTATAAATGTAAGAAACAAGTAGAATAATTTTAATTGCAGAAAACCAATATGAATAAAGCTTCCCTTAATTCTACCTCAAGGGTAAACTGGGGGAGGGGGGGAAACGAAACTAAATGTAACAGCGGTTTGATAATTTCTTACAAATGTAAGAAACAAATAAAAGAATGTTAATTGAAGAAAACTTACATGAATAAAGCTTTTGCAAAAATTTCAGCAGTTTTAACCTCAATGTTTTTTTTTTGTTAAAATACCTGCATATGTAAATGTAAATTATATTCACACCAGTTAATATGCTCACCACAAGAGAATGACAAGGAGTAACAAGCTTTTGTTGAACAACATAATGCATCAATAAATAATAGCAAGTGTTTAATAAGTGATTACACTCCAATATCTTAACACTTAAGTCAGAACACAGAGAAAAATTCAATCATGTGTTAAACTTGTAAATTAGTTAAATGTTTACAAACTTTTATTAAAGGCAACTAATCATTTAAACTTTAGGAAAGAAATAATTAAGAAATCAACAACTTTGTGATCAAATCTCAATGTAAAAAATGCTGTTTGAAATAGTCATGGATAATTTTGAAGGATTTAATCTTAATCAAAAGATTTCTCCTAAACTTTTATTTTTTTAAAAAAAAAGAATAGGAAATTACAATTGAATCATCATAATATTGAATCATAAAAATTGTAAAAATCATAAAGGTTTTTGAACATCCTGTTACTTAACATATATTGAATATTGACAATTCTATTACTAACATTGCATTTTTTGGATGGGCAATCAATAAAATTTATCAATATTCGTTAAAAATAAAATATAGTGAAAACTGAAAACCTAAAACAAGCCTTGTATTCATTTTGTCATAAAAAGTGAAACTTTCGTTAATAATAGAAAAAATTTCTAAAGCATTACGTTTACCTTCATGATCCAAATAACTTGTTGGTGACGCGTTAGGATTTTGTAGTATATCAAGTTCTTGGGTGTAAACATTACTTTGCTCATCATTTCCTTTAATACAGGTGTTACCCATTTCACCTAGTGTGCCAAAGCAAGAACGTTTTTTAAAACTTCATACTTTACTTTATTATATATATATATATATATATATATATATATATATATATATATATATATATATATATATATATATATATATATATATATATNTATATATATATATATATATATATATATATATATATATATATATATATATATATATATATATATATATATATATATATATATATATATATATATATATATATATATATATATATATATATATATATAACTTTATGGGTTTACACATATCACTCAGTAAGTAAATTGAATTTTTTTATAAATCTGCAAAATACTCAAAGATTTTTTAAAGCTTTATTTGAGAATGCGAATAGTACAAACTGACCATAAATTAAAGAGTTTTGATTGAAAAGAGAAATCACTAACTCACAACTCTCATCAGCAGAAACTCCTTGACAATTAAACAAGTAACTTTAAATTTAAGTTGTTCAAAGTTTTTAATAAAGGACTGACTTACAGAACAAAAAAAATGGTCATTTTTATCCGGCAACAAACTTATAATCAAAAGGTAAAATTAAGGGGGTTAAATATAACAGATGGTCAACAATTTTTGGTGATATAAAAACAAAATTATTTATATTATCCTGTAAATTAATGTTATGGAAATGAATAATCATTTTAGTTTGCAACTACATTAGTAATATTTGCTACTAAAAAATAGAGACAAGTAGAAAGCGTTTTTTTTAGAAAACTTCAATGATTAAAAATCAAGTCTTCTTTTTAATACAGAATCAAAAATCATGTAGCTTAGAAATGACAAGTTTAAAATGAATGGCTTTCATGTGAAATTCTCTTAAATCAAATACAGCTTCTACCTAAATGTTTTTTATCAGCAAAACACCTGCATACATTTATGTACTATAGTTAAAAAAACTTCAATATATTGTTGGTTTGTTAACTGTAGCTGGTCCTGTGGTATAGATAAATCATGACTTTGCCCTAAATATAATTTTTTAAATTTAGATGTCTATAAAACTAGATACCTATAATCTTAAACTGTATTAATCAAATCATCTATTTACATTAAGAATATTGATTACTAAGTATTCAATTTTTAGTTTTTCTATTAATAACAAATTGTAAATTTCTCCAAGCCATGTAAAATAACTTGAAACTTTTGAACTTTATTAAAGAAGAACTCTTCATAAGTTTAAAACAGAAAATCAATTTGGATGACAAGTTTTTATTCATAAAATATGTAATTTTTGAAAAATAAGTTAGACTTAATCAAATAGTACTTCTGTGGAATCTATTGAAGGATGTAAATAAAATAATGTAAGTTATATGAAGGATTGCATACTTTTTTCAGGAATTTTATAATTCCATATGCTTAAACAAATAAAATATTTTAAATTTAATTTATTTTAAATGACTGATACAGAAGTTTGCACTTTATTCATCATTATTCAACAATGACAGAGTGAAAAATGATGACATAGCAAAGAACATTTTACTTGGTCGTTTGACTGGAGCAGGTTTGCACTTTTAAACTATTTTGATCTTAAAAACGAACTTTTTTCTTAGAGGAAATATTACAAATATTTTAAAAACAAAAAGTATCAGTTTAATTGCAGTTTTAAATTTCCCAAATAATTTGTTCTGGAGAATCAGTGATTATGCTTATTTCTGCCCTTGATATGATAATAGTTCACCTGTGATCATATTATTTTCACACTAGTACACAGTCATAAGCACTCAACAGCTCATTTGTATTTTCAATCTTTTAAACAAACTGCACAATAAAAAAAGGAAATGAAAAAGTAAAAATTTCGGACTGAGAATTTTTTATAATTATGGTTCAGCATATAGTTTTCAGGTTACAAGTGGAAACTTGCTAGTGACATGTTAGGGTCAGTAATACTGTGTAGTGTATTACTACTTCCTTAAGTGCCATTAATGTTCATCAATTGTTTTAACTGGAGAGTTACCCATTGAATCCATAGAATGTCAAAAACCAGAAACTTTTTGTAAAATAATACAATATTAATATATAAACTTTTAACACTTTTGATTTTATACATATGACTTTAGCAAGTACATTTTATAAATTTGCAAATCATTTTATAAATTTGTAACATAGTTTAAAGACTTATAACTTTATAGTATATCTTTTGACATAAAACTTTTTTTACTTTATTTAAAAATTCTTTTTGAGTGTAAACTTAGTTTTTGTTTAAGAAACATAAAGAAACTTTATGAAAATTTTTGTATATATATTTTTTTATAAAGACTTTGATAAATATCTTATAATTACTTTTTAAAATGTTTTATAGATTGCTGTCAGGAACTGTCAATTCTAAGTTTTTTAACTATAAATCACAAATTGGTTTGGTAAACTTTTTTTGTTCAAAATATTCAAAGATTAAAAACGTTTAAATGCGCAATCATTAATAAGTAATCAGAAAAAAAAAATGAATATAAAAAAAATAAAATAAAATAATAGTCAAGCCCTGTTTGGAAAAAATTTCTCAAATCAGAAACCTTTCAGTAAGCAAAAAGCACTCTTTGCTAAAACTAAATTCCTACCTATTCGACAGTTTATCTTTCCTCAAGCAAATTGATGCAGGTAATCTTGTCTTGGAATGTAGTGACGAAATTATATTAGTTTATTTTGATTGCTCCCGAAATTCTTGCGGTCATGTGATACTTTAGTGACAAGCTCGATTGTAGATACGCGTTTACTTACTGCAAAACAGCATAGAGTGAATCTTCCAATACAAGTTAGCTGGACAAAAACATTTTCTTCACCAATTCGATTGTTCTAATCGTGAATGGTTGAAATCAGTAATACTTCGTTGTTATATTGAATAATTACCCAGGGTTTAATAACTTAGAAGTCTTTTTTTGCGGAGGGATGGGGCAAACCCTCTCGGTCACAAAAACTTCTTCATCGAAACGACAACTGTTATTATGAAAAAATGAAGTACAAAATAAAAAGTATGTTTAAAAAACAAGGACATATAAAATTACACAGCAAAAGTTATATTCAGTTATCAGAAAACTCATCATTTGATTCCTCCGAACACTCAACACTTAAATCTTCAGATGACTCATCATTTGAAACATTAAATGATTCATCGGACAAAATACAATTATCTTTTTTTGGAAGCGGGACAATCAAGTTCAAAGCCTCCTCTGGCAATTTTTTGCTTTTTTTTGCAGGCAGTTTTCTAGGTGATAACAGGGTCAGATGTTATTAAGAGCATATTCAGCAAATCTATATTTGTAGAAATACGCGACTATTTCCAAGTACGATGCTCTCGAAATCTTCTACAATATTTACTTCGTGCTTCTTGAGATTTTTCCGAAAGCTGGCCAAGTGGAAGAATACACTTGGCCAGCTTTCGGAAAAATTTTATAGCTTCAGTGCTATGCGTTTAAATTTTGTGCACTGTAACAGGCATGTAATACCACGAATACAAATCTAAATACAAAGTTCTAGTTTTAGAACAAAGTTTCCCAAGTTTGACGCAATAAATTCCATAGCCACAAGATAGCGTTTTTAATAAAACACTAAATTTTATAATTAATTCAGCATCTAATCCTGTAATCTCTCCGCTCTTTTCTAGATTTAGAAAAAGCCTGCGAGCTGTGTTGCCTTAATATAAATTTCCATAAAGAGGTTTGGGTTTGTCTACAATAAGTCCCATTTGTTTTTTAGACTTTGGTTTAATTTCTTCCGAAGGTTGTCTGAAACGACATTTATCCTCATTGCTTCTAACTTGTCACTTTTTTATGTCCTAGCGGTAGCTGATGTGTAGCAAGCATTCAAAGGTACGGATTCAAGCATGCAAGGTAGACAAACCAAAACTGTAATTTTCTTTTTTATAAGCCATGTCTTTTATTTCATTATTCATCATTTTTTCACCATTCATCACTTCATCATCATTTTGGAGTTGCACCACAGATATAACATTTTAAAGTTGAATATGTGCCAGTTAAAGCATTGCATTCTTTTCCGTCTGTCATCTTAAGTAACAGATTGTTTTCACAATAAATTTAAATGCACCAACAGTACACAGTGTTGGAAGAAGTTTAGATATTTCTTTCAAAACTTTGTTAGTTTTTATTACAGTAAACTCATGTGTTTCTTTTGAAAAGAATAATTTAATTGGTCAGCAATAAAGTTTTGATAATGGACAGGGATTTTGAGAAATAATATTATGACAGCCATCACTCATTCTCAATGGGTTAAGTACAAATACAAACAGAAACTCATCATTAGCATCGGAGTTCTCAAATCTTTGTTTTTTAGGTACTGTTGCCAGAATTTTCGTCACATCCCCATATGCTTATTTATGTAAGTGACTATTTAGAGGGTTCATTTTTGAGAAATTGACTTTGCGTTTCCATTAACCGTTCAGTTGTTTTATTTAATATTCAAAGGCAAAAAAATCGAAGTTTTGTTTTGATGCTCACGGTGACCAACTAAATATCTATCGCTCATCATCACTTTGCTTTCATTTGCACTGTGAATGGAATCACGTTTCTTTTGTGAGTATCCGGTGTGCCCATGTGTTTGAATTCTTGTTATGACAATTATACATAACCGCAGAATTAACGCACCACTTATACTGTTCGACTTATTTTAATTGTTGTCAATATTATCAAATATCTTGATAAACATTTTAAAAATAGAACACAAGAACACAATTATTTTGATGATAATAATAGAATTGACTTTGAGGATGGTGAAAAAAAAAAAAACTGAAAAACCAAACATATGGTTCGTTTAAAAAAATAAATTAAAATGATAATTATTGTTATGCACACTAATACAGCTTAAATTGAAAGATTTTTGACTTATCAATAACTAATGTTAACACCTCTTGATGTTATTACAGCTTGACAGCGCCGTAGCACACTTTCAATTAGAGATCTAATTGTTTCTTCAAGGATATCTTCCCACTTGCGGATGAGACTTTGTCACAGCTCGTCTAGGCTGTTAGCTGATGGATGTTGGCTTTTAACACGGCGTCCCATTATGTCCCAAAGATGCTCCATTAGGTTCATATCTAAACTGCAAGCTGGCCACTCCAAAACTTGAATATTAACATTATCTAAGTTTCAGTAACAATATGTGCCATATGTGTTCTAGCATTATCCCGCTTAAGAAAGAATCCATCTCCAATGTACGGTGCAAAAGGTTTTAAAATTTCTGCTATGTATTGTTGAGAAGTCAGACTGGACGTCTGACTTCTCAACGATACATAGCAGACATTTTAAAACCATCAACAATAAAAAGCTCTGAGCATTTTGTTAAAGATGTTCCGCCCTATACCATCGATGAGGAAGTTGTATTTGGAGACTTCGTGCAGTAGTGAGCCATTCTCTCAGTGTTCGAAGCATTAAAAATCGGTCCTCATGGACTGCCTTAGCTAAGTCGTTTAGCGTGAATCCAACAAACTGTTGTATGAGATACTCCAAATCTTCTACTAAGTTTGCGATTTGTTAATTCTTCATTAGGCAAAGTAACAATTGTAACACATTCATCACGACTTAAATTTCGTCTAGAACGCTGCATTATAAACAAATGTGTTGCTCAAATGACAGTTATCTTTTCTACTGTTAAAACAATTCAAAACCAATGGTACATTCTTTTAGAAGTTAAGTTTAATTACAGCAAAACATGCTATTTATGAAAAGCTGCTTTAATTTCGAAATTAAAAAAAGGAAACAGAATAAAACCTACAAAAGGCGTAACAACTAACATTGTTATCATATTTGTAATTGATAAATCCGGGAAATATGTAATATTTTTCAAAATAAATCGAAATTTACAAGTGGTGCGTTAATTTTGCTATTAAGTGTATGATCGCTCTCAAAGTTTTTCGGTTATTGTTTTGACTTGCACAACTATCAGCATATATAGTTTTGCAAATAATATGAGGTTACTGCAAATTTATTGTAAGCACATACTGCATAGCGCAGTATGTGGCACACATTGTAGACAAAAGGTATTTGTTTATTAGCAATTATCAAGAGTTTTCAAATAACTGTTACAGTTGGATTAAGCGGAATATGATTTCCATGTCGATAAACAAAAATTGAAATCCTCCATTCAAATCCTTTTGAAGAAAAATGCACAATAAGAATAGTGTAAATTAGAAAATCATGGTGCACATTTTAAATACAGACAATCCTGGAATATTTTAGGCGAAGATGGAAATGAGCACGTGACTCACTTCAAGAAGTTTGTTTATCATACTTGTCTGGAGATAAAACGCACGAAACGCGCGTGATCAGTCGATTAACAAATCCTAAGACTGAAAGTCACAACTCTTTAAAGAGTGTTTGTAAATGAAATATGCCTACATAAAATAAAGGGTGCAGTGTTGCATCATTATATGGAACATTTTATTTGAACATTTCTGCGTCTTGCATTAGCGAAAATATTTTGACGCATTTAATAAAAAAAAATTGAACGAAAGAGAAAGGAAGAGAATAACCTTTTTAAAACGAAGTCGTTTATACAGAAGTTTCTAATTATGTAAACTTTAGGTCAGGATATTTGTCACAAAATATAGAATAAAGTCCTTGTTTACAAAAATAAGAAGCTGAATATAGTTTTAGTTCGAATATTGGGAAAAACTGAACTGCAAAAGACCTTGTCATAATATACTTATTGATATAAAATCAAAAAAAAGTTTCTCCGTTCCTGAAAATGACTCCCACCCAAACTTTCTGATCCAGAGAAAATCTCTAAAGGGATGATAGTATACACTTAGAGGATTGAAAACATACTAACTCCAAAATAAACCATTGGCGTCCGTGGAAGAAAAACGCATCCATATATTTAATATCCATGGTAAAATAGCCAAGGAAATAAAATTAGTTCTTTTGCTTCTTGTCAATAATTTTTTAATTTGTAACTTCTTAAGTACATAAAAACATGAACGGGATGCACAAAAATTTTGTTTTTGAGATAAATTTGGATGATTAAGCATTCATTGCTGATAGCGAATAAGTTAAAATTGAACACATAACAGCAATACTCTGAGAGAAAGGTTCTTTTCTTCTAATGTGTTTACTATTGAGATCCTCTAGACAGTTGGTTCAATCTGAATATTGAGGATGACTAGGATATCCTTTAAACCTTTGCCATTAATCTTGAACTCAAGATAAAGAACCTCTCATGCTTGCTTACTGAAGATCCCAAGAAAGCATTTTTTGGATGAACTTTAAGCTTTTGAATGAACTTTGGGTGTGATGAGGGTGTTTTCAGGGCAATATATTAGTCTTGGAAACCTTAGGATATTCATTATAGAGTGGATCCAGTTGGTTTCAAAGCAGGACTCAACAGCAGCATTAAACTTTTGAAATGTATTAGCAAATCCTACCACATGTAATGTTGATTCTTTTTTTTACAAATTGCTGAAGCAAGTCAATGTTTTTTGAGAGTTTTCTGCAATCTGGTCTTGCCTACTGACCTCCGTGGTAAGGAAGACTTCGGATGTAAAGTGCAGTTAGCCATTTGTCAGCCTTAGGCCGAGAATCTTTGTGTTATTTGAATAGATGGTTCACCACTCCTAGCAGGAAATGGAGTTACATGGGAGAAATAAAAGGTTATGAATGATGCCAACTAATTCCAACTCAATTATGCTTATGTTAACAGCGGCTTATTTGACTTGTATGTAGAGAGCAACGAACAGGAAGAAGCATCCCCACCCTATGTTACAATTATGAAAATGCTGGAATTTTTTTTCATAACGCAGAGCCTTAAATAGTTCAAATAAGTAGAACAGTACTTTCAATTTATTAAGCAAATAAATTTGAGTTTTTGTCTGGAACAATCAGAAATGGACTTCCTCCTAGAGCTTGTTTTAGTACAACAGTTGCATGTGTGGATGCCATAGATGATGAAATCACTAACACGTCAACTGCTTCTGCTGCAACTCTTCCTTTTGATGTAACTTCAACTAAACTTTTGTGTGAAGTAGATTTAGTGCAAACATGAGAAATACCTCTTCCAATCAAGGAAAAACACTTAACACACCGTTAATCTGCAATGCTTTATTGTTTTTGGGATTTGTCAGGTTGTGGCTCTGAAATTCTAAGCACTCAATGCTTTGCTTTTCATAATACCCTAGCAACTCAACAAATTTGGCATTCACTGGTTGCTGTTCTAGTCAATGTTTTCAGACTTATCAAATTAAAGTTATTAAGATTAGGCAGTGTGACTTTTTGGCCCACTTCACATCTTTGAAGTGCTGATAGACAAGCCTCACAAATTCCAAGAGGAATTCTTGTATCTTAAAAGTCAATCGGTTTCTAAAAAATTCGTTTTGCTCTTTCCTTCATATCCTCTGACAGAGTTCTTGATGCTTTATTAAGACAGAGAAAACAAATGGACCTTTTGTTTTCCTCATGAGTTTTTGCTTTATTTAGCATTTTATCTTTTGCAATACTTTACAGATGTACAAAATTAAAAAAATAGCAAATCACATTTAGTTACATTGAACAAAATGTCTTTGCCCTTTCCCGAAAAATGTTTCATTTCTGTCCATGGACGCCAATGGTTAATTTTAGGATTTGTATTTTTTCAATCCCCTAAGTGTATGCTATCACCCCTTAAGAGGTTTTCTCTGGGTCAGAAAGTTTGGGTAGGAGTCCATTTTCAGGAATAGTGTCTTACAACCGCTCTAAATTCTTTCGCTTCCAAACTAAACTGTTCGAGATGACAAGAGGTGAAAACCAAAACGAAAAACAAAACAATCACTGAGGAGAGCGCATTTATTTTCACAACTCGTCAACTAATGACAACTTATTGAAAGAAAATGTGTTCTATATAAAAACCCAGAAATTAATTTAGTTTTCTTCAAATTATGGGAAAAGGAAATTGGAATTATATTATAATAATGGAATAAACTCAACTATAAGTTAAACTCAAAAAACAATTTTTTTTATCTACTCTTAAAATACTTTTACGTACCTTGCATCCAGCATCTTTCTCCGATATGATTCTCTATGTCTTTTAATATTCTCATCATATTTTGTTCCTTATTTTCTTTCAGTTGATACCTCCCTTTTCTTCACTAAAATGATGAGAGCTAATTTGAGAGAAGATGGAGTTAGCAAACTTTCAACTTGTATAGGTATAACTATTTTCATGCAAGAATTAGTATTCTGATACTGTGATAAGATTTCTCGTATGATTCTGAAATTAGAAATATCTTAATTTCAGAGTTTGCTACAACTTTTGCCATTTCACTTTTTGAATCACCTGCCATATTCTTTTCATCAATCAAAATAATTTATATATAGTCATTAATCCAAACCGTTTATTATTTAACCTATCGTATATGTATAGCTTTTTATAGTCAAAACTTTATATAAATCATTTGCGCATTCTTCACTCGTTTTCCAATTGCATAATATCATTATGTCATATTTTTCGTTTTCTGTAGCTTCTGCTGTCAATTTTAACATTGTGTCAAGCGAATTTCTTATCTTTCGTCTTCTGCAATCATCTTAAATGGTCCAAGTATGAGAACACATTTATATTTCAGTTAAATCTATCAACGTAAAAGTTGAACCTTACAAAAACATATGAAAAGTCTCAACGCATTGTTGACAAAGTTTGTTGACAAAACGACTTAAAATAGCAAGATAATCAATAAAACAAATATAACGGTCATAAAACTAAAAACTTTCATTTATACAAAATAAATGAGACCAAAATATACTTTAACAGATAAAAAAAGAAAGCAATAATTTAACTGATTAAAAAAAGAATTTTTAATAACAAAAGTTAAGCAGATTTTATTTCATAAAATCAAAAGAAATAAATTTATGAATTAAATCAGATTAAATTATGCTTTAAAAATTCGTATGAATTCAATTTTAATTTGATTGGTCAATAAGCGCTCCTATTTTTGTCTTTTAAAGTGATATTAAATATGAAGAAGTATTGAAGTACAAGTTACCTTTAGGTTAGATAAAAATTATTTGAATGAACTCGAAAGATTTAAATACTAAGTACAAATAGTTATTGCTGCAAATAAGTCGGCAAAATAAAGTTTTTGCTTCATAAAAAATAAAAATCTTCATGAATAAAGCAACAATAAGAATATTTTTATATTCTTACCTTTTATATTCTCCATTTGAGTTAATATTTGCAAAAATAAGGTCTTTTTTTGCAAATGTTGCTTTTATTTTGATAAGTTTGTATATGCCCACCCTTAAAGAGTGTACTTAAAGTAAATAGGTAAACAACGGTCTAACAAGTGAAGAGAATAAATCCACCTAAGAAACACCTATAGGCTTTGTATGAGCATCTAAAGCTCTTGCTTCTTCAATCTCGGTGTTAATTACTACTTCATCCCAGTGGGCATCGACGTCAANTGCTCTGACTGGGTGAACCTTCTTGGTCAACGCTCTGGGTCTTACAGCATTCGGCGCGGCTTGTGACAGTGTTAACGGTATCTCTTAAGAAACGGATCCCATGAAGCGACCACCATTGAACTTTGCTATAGCGTCTACCACGATGAACACGTTAACATCGACAGACAAGGTTACAGACGCTGTAGGAGTTATATTTATGGTAATAATGGTATCCAAAGTTTGAAGGGTGGAAAGGGCATCTACCTATGACCATCTCAAAGTTTAGAGGTGTGCAGTACTTTGAGGGATTCTTAGCATAAGAGTTAGCTGCACTACCATTTGCCCCAGTGGTGACAACTGAGGATGAACCAGACCTAAGCAGGGTTAGATTGCCAGAATCAGCCTGATCATCGCATCCTTTCATCAAACAATCAGGAGAGGAACTCTGAGAGGGAGACATAAATAGGTCACGCATAGCCCAACAGTCCCTATAAGATTGAATACTTTGAAGTTCTTGACCCAGCATCTGGATACTCATCTTGTCTAAGTTATCTAAGTTAGTTAAGGAACATGGAGGAAATTCAACCATCTTTGATAGAGCCCCAAACGAAGTGAGAAGGTGGAGTCAGAAATTAGCTCAATACAAATAATTGGCAAAGTGAGTTTATGGGGGAATAACTAAAAGTTAATAATTTGACTAATAAAAGAAATAATTTACAAAATCAAGTTCATGACCTGATTAATGCAAAGAATAATTTAGAATATGAAGCTAAACCATTATCCTTTCTACGGATTAATAACCAACACCAATAATAAAGCAAATTAGGAACGGGTATAACATTTGTATTGTTAAAAAAATTATTCTGGAAAATTTACTATTAAGGTTCATACACAAATGGTAAGAAATAAGGAAGGTTAGGAGTCAATTATTTATTTTTCTCTAGTTGACAAATACGAACCAGAAGCTCATTGGTAAAAGATTAGAAAAAAAAAACTACTCTTCATCAAGAACAACTACTCTCAGTTTGAGAGAAAAATGTTGCTCAAATTCTGCTCATAAACCAAATTCTCTTCATCAATTCCGAATGAGGAGCCGGATGATGACATCGAGGAAGCCCCTGTTAATGCAATTAACGTTATGGACATGTATGACATTGAAGAAGACAAAGAAAATGTCGAAAATAATTTTTTAAAACTTGGCTCAGATTTCTATCGATTTATTTCGCTCGGTTTTTGACTTTATCACCTTACAGGTTCCAAAACTTAGTAAAAGATTTTTATAAATTGCGAAATTTGTTAAAAGCAACTAAAATTTATTACGAGTTATTGATTCAATGATTTTAACACCTTTGGAAGAGTCAGTGAAATGTAAAATGTAAAATTTTTAAAATGTACTTAGTTAAACATACTTTAGCTGGGAGTTAATTAATGAAGTATTTAGTTAAAGTCCACGGTCAATTAATGAGTAAATGAAACATGAGTAAATGAAAGAGGTTTAATAATGTGAAAGTATATGCAGTTTTGGTACCAAAAGTTAACTTTCTAAACATACTAGTTGCCTTAGTCATCATAGAAGTAAAAAAACACAGTCAAGCATATCATTTTCATCTTGGAACTTTTACCTAACGCTGATTACAAATAAACACTTAAAGTTTGGAGATGTACTGATTCGGACACTGTTTTCATGAGTTTCTTTGCAAGAAATAAATCGATAGAAATCTGAGCCAAGTTTTAAAAAATTATTTTCGACATTTTCTTTGTCTTCTTCAATGTCATACATGTCCATAACGTTAATTGCATTAACAGGGGCTTCCTCGATGTCATCATCCGGCTCCTCATTCGGAATTGATGAAGAGAATTTGGTTTATGAGCAGAATTTGAGCAACATTTTTCTCTCAAACTGAGAGTAGTTGTTCTTGATGAAGAGTAGTTTTTCAGCTTTTGGAGGATCCATGCAGTTTCTTCCTTTCGTGACTGTCAGGCTGGCAGCGCTGAACAAGCGCTCTGAGGATGCTGAACTTGCAGGAATGCTCAGGATAGCAAAAGCAGCCTTGGAAAGAATTGGATACGTTCCGCTTTGTCACCCAGAACTGCATTGGCTTTCCCATTCATGCAGAAACTGCCTCAACATCATTTTCATAGGTAAAAAGTTCTCCTTTCAATTCAGTCGGGCTCTTCTTTTGCTTCTTCGGCTGGATAAAGTTCAAAGAAGAGTTTCCAAATTGTGAGTGCCGAAGGCTGTTGTGGACGAGGAATGGTTTAATCTCGGAGCCTTCTTGCCCACTTTTGCCGAACAAACTTGACAAGAACTCTTTCACAGCTAATTCAGAATCCTTGGCTAAATCTGAACACTGAATTTAGTTTTTTTGAACGTGGCTTTCAAGAACTTGGCGCATTGGTCTAAAAAATATAAAAAAGAATAAAAAAAGTAAGACTTTCACGGGCAAAAAGACTGAATTTAAGTGCAGATAGTCAGACTTTTTCATACTTTAACCAATTTTTACTGAGTTTGTGTCCTAATATTTACAACTTTTTGTATTTTTGTAATTATTTGCTAGTATTCCCTCTCATTTCTTTTAATTAATCACAACTGCATTACTTTAAATCATTGTTAGCACTTATTTATACTAGCTACTTTAAATGTAACTTTGGACAATTCGCACGTCTAATGGTGGATAAGGAACTTGCACAAGAGTAGAATACAGCCAGTTATATTGCAACTTTTGGCTAATAATATTTTAAAATGATTTTTCACTCACATTTTTATCAACGGTTTAAGTAGTTGACTACTAAGTAGACAACTTGTCTGAACTTTGCAACTTTAAACAATGCTTAAAGGCAAGTAGTACCCTGTGTAAAATTTACAGGCACTAGACAAAGAAATTGAAGTAATTGGCAATTTATTACTTGGCTTTTTGGCTTCGCTTTCATGGGGAGGCAGGTCATCTGTATCTGGAGATAGTGTTGGATTTTCTTTCTCACGTTCACTTCCATCTTCGTTTTCAGTTTCAACATTGTCTAGACTTTGTGATGACAGAGCATTTGACTTGCTAGCAAACATTTTCAAAATGTTTTTCTCTTTTACGCACGTCGGATTTTAATTTCAAAATTTTAAAATTAAAACTTTTCTTACATCATTTCAAGAAACGGAAAAAAAAACAAAAATTCTGAAAACACACAATGATGCTTTACGATCGCTTTTACTGGTTTCGGCTTATCTTAAGCTTGGTTTCCAATAGTTGTAGGAATGTCCTACAACAGTTGCACAACAACTTTGTTTTATAATGGAAACATTTTCTAGTGTAAGTTGTACAACTTAACGTTGGTTGTACAACAAATTTTATGTTGTAAAACTGCGGTTGTGAGTTTTGAAAAAAATCTATTTCTGCAACAGTTTTTTGTTTTTTGTGCAAAACGCGCAGCTTATTTTTTCAATGGAAACCACACAATAACTGTTGTACAACAATAATGTTTACAAAATATCGCCATTGTGAGGAATTATTTTAATCTTCTCTGAGACACTAATGAGTCATTGCTTTCTTTATGAACTTGACAAAATTTTTCCCATCTGACTGTGAATCATACAATTTACAAACTCCACTCCCCTTTTGCACAGTAGTACAACCGCCTCATTTTAACACATTGAATACATTAAGACAAATTTGAAAATCCGATTAATGACAAAAGGTGTTCAAGTCTGTCAGGAGACATTCTTAAGTATCGATAAAAAAAAAAATCTCTATCAAATAGCATCATTTCTTGCACCAAAGAACTAAACGCACCTTGCTTAACGAGTTTTTTTAAATAGTTCTCTGACCCAAAACATATGCTTTCTTTTCTTTACGCTTTTTTGGCGTCTTAAAATTAAAAGTGTAACAAAAAGTCGATAATTTAGAGTGATACTTTTTTTTTTATGACGGCCATTTTTTGTTTGTTTACACTGTTTTTTTTTGAAAGATTTTTGCGCTAATTCAATCTAATGGAAACATTGCGTTGCACAACAATTTACCGCACAACTAATCAAACGAACGTTGCACAACTTTTGTACAACATTTCTACAACTATTGGAAACCAAGCTTAATCAAACGAACGTTGCACGATTTTTGTACAACATTTCTACATTTATTGGAAACCAAGCTTTAGATTTTTTGTAGCAACCAATCAGAATCGAGCCTTTCAAATAAAGGGTGAAATAAAGTAATTTTGCCAAACGGATGACGTGAATTGCATGAGTAAATATATTAAATTTTGTTTAACTGCCAAAATGCCAAGTGAACATGTGGTTATTGCGATATTATGGTTTGATTCTTCTTTCCGTAATTTTTTTTAGAAATATCAATTATTTTTAAACAAAATGGAGCTTTTTCACAGAATGCCCGACAGAACCGTTCGGGTAATCGGGTTCGGTTCGGGTAATCGGGTTCGGGAACCGGTAGGATCAATAACTTTCGGATACCAATTATTAAAATTACCCGAAAGATTGAGTCGGGTGGGGTATGAAAAATTTCGACTATCCAATTTTATCGGCGTTATCGAGTAATACCCGTTCGGGTAATTGGAGTCCGATAAAATTATTTTTAGTTTTTATCGGTATCCGATACCCGTTCGGATCGGCACTCGTTCTATCGGAACCCTGACATTCCCTATGCTTAACCGTAGCTTTACCATGATATGCTTAGATTTTTTAGTTTCAGTAATTATGTTTAATTAATTTTATGCATGCTGGCATTTTGCTCAAAACAAACTTTAGGTTTAAAACTGCAATTGGTTTGAGAGCATTTTGGCGCTACTCGACTTTCGCACCCCTACCCCCTTTTTTTTGTTTTTTATTATTGATTCTGATAGACAATTTTATGCTGATTAAGAATCGTATAAAAACACAGGTCTCAAAATCAATGGAAAGTGCTCTAAAGTTGAAAGTACAAAATTATAGGACAAATCCCCAATATTTGCCATCTTGATTAAACTAACGTTACGGTTGATTTTGATCTCAAAAGCATAATATTGCTAGCCTGGTTTTTATTATAGGAAATTTTTTTTTTGATTATTGTTGGCGCGAAAGTTCTTTCGAGTGTGATCAGATTTACAAACGGGCTGTAAAACATTTTACTTTTGTGAAACATGATTCTTTCTTGAGAATTTTATTTTTATATCAGAATTTGCGACTATTTCTGTAATAAAATTTTGCAGTAAAGAAAAAAGTAATAAAAAAGATAAGCATTCATTGAATAATAAAAATGGAATTTTTTTATGTTTTTTGCCAAAAATTTACTTAATGAAATTGTGTGGCTATGAAAATAGCCATTTTTAATTAGCACGATCCTAGGTATTAGGGTTATTGCGTTTGTTTGTTGGTTTTTGAAGAGCTGCGACATGTAGATAAATGAAGAAACAGAAAAATTATTTTGAAGTATTCCTTTTTGTGTGACATAGTGAAGATAAATTTTTACGGGGGTTGAACTTTGAAACTATTGTTTCAAAGATAAAAAAACTTTGCTTATAAACAATTTTAATTGTTTTAAAATTTATTTTAATATATAACCAAAGAAAGAATTTTTCAAATTTTCCATAAAAACGTTGAGAGATATTCTAAACTGTAAGGTAAGAATCCCAGTTAAAGAAAATTGGCGTGATAATTTAAACGTAAATGATTTCTCATGTTCTATTATTCGAAGTCTTCATTAAGATAAAATAAAAACCAGGTTGTAAATACTTTTAAAAGAGAGCTTTTTGACCAAAATAAATCATTATTCAAAATAGCGAATATTAGGGATTTGTCGTATAATTTTGTACTTTCAACTTCAGTTTAGAGCACTTTCCGTTGATTTTGAGACCCATATTTTTATACGATTCTTAATCAGCATGAAATTCTCTATCATAATCAATTATAAAAAAAGGGGATGCAAAAGTCGAGTAGCGCTAAACTTTCTTGTATTACAATTACCTTTTACATATTTACATTTGTATTTATTTTTATTTAATATATTAAACATTTTCTCGTATTTCTTACTTTAAACTCTTCGATTTTATAAACATCTTTACCGCGGTACTTTATCATCAACCGCTTGATGTTCGAATCACGAAGCCATTCACTAAAGTCATCGATGAAATTCGTGTCGTCGTGAAGTTCAAGACGTAATTTCTCAGCGAGTCGAATCCACGGGAGGACGAAACCTTCGAACTCGTTCTTAGATACGAAAGTACGACTGATGTCTATCCCCAACCATTCAATCTTATGTTTCGGTGTCCATTCATCGATCTTCACTGGATGAAATAAGTCGACACGAAGAACGTTGGTCGAACATAAGATAATAAGTTTTTTCTCATCCTCAGATAAAATCTTTTTCTCAACCTGTAAAAGTTGCAACTTTTGATGAAACTTCTCCATGAAATATTTTTCATGTGAAACTTCATGAGCAGTTTTTACATCGCTTATAACAATATCCCACTTTCGTTCATCGATTGATCTTTTCATTTCTTCGGTAATCGACGCCTGCGCTTCGAAAAAGCATTCCATGAACATCTTGTATTTATCTGAATAATAATAATAATAATAATAATAATAATAATAATAATAATAATAATAATAATAATAATAATAATAATAATAATAATAATAATAATAATAATAATAATAATAATAATAATAATAATAATAATAATAATAATAATAATAATAATAATAATAATAATAATAATAATAATAATAATAATAATAATAATAATAATAATAATAATAATAATAATAATAATAATAATAATAATAATAATAATAATAATAATAATAATAATAATAATAATAATAATAATAATAATAATAATAATAATAATAATAATAATAATAATAATAATAATAATAATAATAATAATAATAATAATAATAATAATAATAATAATAATAATAATAATAATAATAATAATAATAATAATAATAATAATAATAATAATAATAATAATAATAATAATAATAATAATAATAATAATAATAATAATAATAATAATAATAATAATAATAATAATAATAATAATAATAATAATAATAATAATAATAATAATAATAATAATAATAATAATAATAATAATAATAATAATAATAATAATAATAATAATAATAATAATAATAATAATAATAATAATAATAATAATAATAATAATAATAATAATAATAATAATAATAATAATAATAATAATAATAATAATAATAATAATAATAATAATAATAATAATAATAATAATAATAATAATAATAATAATAATAATAATAATAATAATAATAATAATAATAATAATAATAATAATAATAATAATAATAATAATAATAATAATAATAATAATAATAATAATAATAATAATAATAATAATAATAATAATAATAATAATAATAATAATAATAATAATAATAATAATAATAATAATAATAATAATAATAATAATAATAATAATAATAATAATAATAATAATAATAATAATAATAATAATAATAATAATAATAATAATAATAATAATAATAATAATAATAATAATAATAATAATAATAATAATAATAATAATAATAATAATAATAATAATAATAATAATAATAATAATAATAATAATAATAATAATAAT
>QPEY01000137.1:299697-322491 GCA_014706445.1 Hydra viridissima
ACATATATAAGCATTGTTTCAACGTTATATTTCAACCTTGATTCGACGTCTTTTAGTAACGTTAAATCGACGTTTTACTATCAACGTTACAAATCCTTGCAAAATCGACTGCTTTAACAACGCTTAAGCAACGCTTTTTTAGTAACGTTTTTTCAACGTTATGTTGCGACGTTTATGCAACGCTTTTTAGTAACGTTTTTTCAACGTTACGCAACAACGTTTAATCAACGTGTCTTTAACAACGTTACATATCTTTGCAAAATCGATTACTTTGTCAACGTTTCCGCAACATCTTTTGCGACCGGTTTTCAACGTTGATTCAACGCTGACATGTTTGCTGGATAGTAACTTCATATACTTGCTTTGTTCCAGTTTAAAAAAGGTTTTTTAATGTTTGTTTTGATCCTTTATGTTGTTTAGTTTACGTTTTACTGATTTCAAGTTATTGATTATTACAATTTGTTGATTAGTATTACGTTGTGCTTTGAATAAATTTTGAAGAATTTCAGAGCTGAGTTTGTTTTAATTATCTATTGGTTTGTTTTCAAATTGTTGCATCTTACTTTTCAATTCAATCGGAGGTAAATAAAGGTTCTTAAGATTTTTAATGCGCATGCACAGCGTCCTGTACTTTCTTACTTACAGTAGCGTGCAAAATTTTATATTGCCAGCTAAATTTTTCATGTTTTTTCGTCATAACTTTTTGACTTTATACTGAAAATGAATGAAATTTTTAACAATTGTTCCTACAATCTGATTACATAGTATCATTTACTAAAAAAAAATGATAACTTGTAATGGAAGGAAGAAATTCAAACTTTATTGAAAGCATAATGAAGTGGATCAATAGAATCAAGACTGAATGATCCCTAAACCATTATGTTGTCACCACCATGTTTAACTGTTGGCATTTGATACTAAGGAGCAAATCTTTCACCTTTCAGACATCTCCATACACTTGATACCATCGCTACCAAACATGCGAAACTTTGATTCGTCACTGAATAAGACTTTTGATCATCTTTTGAAGTCCAATTCAAATGAGCAACTATTTAAAAATATTAATGCAATATAAATATAATATTAATATAAAATATTATTTAATAATATTAATAAGCAATTATTTAATAATATTAATGTATTCTTGGCAGGACAAATTATGTTGATGTAGGCGACGTTTTGTTGTATCTACGCTGCACTTAAAAACATAATTCTTGCTCAAAATGCTATTTAATTCGACAGCACTTTTGCGGGGATCTTGTTTTGATTTTCTTACCAAAATTTTGTAGTTATCTTTGGCCTACCTGGATGATGCTTGTTTTCATGTGTCTTTTGGTCTCTATATCTCATAGCTAGTACGCTAATTGTTGATTTAGCTACACCATAAAGCTCGGAAACTTGCTTATAATGAATTTTCTTCTCTACAGCACCTATTGTTATATTTTTCTTTTCTCGTGACGATTCTTTAGTCTTTCCAATTATTTTTTAAATTCAATTTACGTTAAATGATTTACGTAAATGTTATCTCCAGTAAATTAATTTTAATATAAATTTTCTTAATGGGCATGGAACTGTTTATCGTTTTTTTTGAGTAAATTATACTATATAATCACATAATAGGAATATTTTTCAAAAATTTCATCCATATTTCAGTCAAAAGTCAAAAAGTTATGACGAAAAAACTTTAAAAAACTTGTCTATTAACTTTTGCACGCTACTGTAAATCTTGATGGTTAGGAAAATGCTGGGCCACAGCCTTATGTCTAAGGAATGTTGCAGTTTAATCAACAGGGTTAGGAGGGTACAACTTTTGATTAAAAGGGGCTGCAATGTTTCTTTTGTTTTTTAATTTTATGTAGGTTTTTAATTACCTAAAATTAAGTCCCGAAAAATAAATGGAAGGATTTATTTTTAAACTAATAGATATTTCTAAGTTGATTTTCTTTTTTTTTTTCCTCTTCTATGCTAAAAGGAGGCATTTCCGTAAAATTTTAAAGATGATGATGAGGTAGGTGGGGGAGGGGTGAAAACTGACAAAACAATGCATTTATCTAGATAACATACGCAACTGATAATAACATCATTTACACTACAATTAGTAAAATATTGAATCTTTACAATATACTGAAAGCAATGAGAGTCATTTTCTTTGTAAAACAGACCGAAAAAATGTCATAAAAATCTTCACTATTTCCTTTCAGCTATTGAAATTTTCTTTAAAAGAGTTTTTTCCAGTGTTTTTATAGAAAAAAGATCATTTTTAGCTAAAAATACTCAATGGAATTTTACAAATGAGAGAAAAAAAGTAGTCGAATTGATCAATTATTTTAAATTTGTGGCGTGGGAACGAACTGATGAAATGTTCTCGAAATTAAAGCAATTGCATTTTCAAAGCATTGATGACGTAAAATTTTCCCTAAACAAATTAAAGTAATAAATAATTCTTACCTGTAAATGCACTAACTTTATTCGGTACCAAAGCTAAAAACAAAAAAGCACGATATATGAAACTTTATTTTAGAAAAAACTTATTTAATGAAAACAAAAAAAAAGGAAGGGGAAATAAATTTAAATCGTTTATCCTGTGGCTCAGCAAAAATTCAAAAAAGTGAAATTTCTAAAACGATATTCTTTTGGCATAAGCAATCAATATTCCCAAGTGATAAGGAATCAACATTTTTTCCCCCATGTTTTAATTATGTTATTGTCTTGTAACCATGTTGAAAAGTCAAAGTTGGTGTTTTTGTTATGGTCAAAAACAATAAAATTGCAAAGAAATTACAAAACTTTAAAACGCCTCCTGCCTCTGAAACCCTTATGTAAGTCTTTTTCCAAATAAAGATCAAAAAGGAATAATATACATATCAATACTCATTTCCAAAGTAATAAGTAATCCACACTTTTTGCAAATTTTAATTATGTTGTAGTCTTTTGATCTTGAAAAGTCAAAATTGGTATTTTTCTAAGGTCAGAAAAAAAAAAGTTCTGGTCGTGTAATAAAGTCAAATATTGGTGTTAAATTTTTTATGGTCAAAAACAATAAAACTGCTTTTAAACTGTGCATACCGTTTAAACGCTTACATTAATCATTTTTTAAAAATTAATATTTTTTATTTTATTTATTTTAACATATATTTAAGAATCTTGAAGCAAAAAACAGATACCTTTCACTTTTGAAATAACATGCATATAAATATAATTAACAGATATATATGTTATGTTCATGCCTAAAATTTTTTTAAAGGAGTATTTGTTGCAAATGCTGGTCAATATATTTTTTTAAAAATGTCTTATTACCAAGTGATTTAATTTATCATAAATATCTAGAGAATTGTTATTTTAAAGGAGGATAAATTATTTAAATTTTGTAAATTACCACTGAAAAATGTTTCACTTCACAAAACCTTTGTTTTTTTTGTTGTTAAGTTTTTACAAAAATTTTTCACTGTTTATTCTGAAGCTCAATAAAAAAAAAACGATGACAGAATATCTATCCTACAGAACAAAATTAATTTCTTTATAGTTTTAATAATATAGGAGAAAAAATTTCCTTGTAAATAATTTTTAACTTAAAAAAACGTTTATAAAAATAATAATTTAACATTGAAAAATATTGAAGAAATTTTTTTTTAGATTCTTAATGTTTTCAACAGTTGTATAAAGTGAGAGTAAAATAAATTATACAACTCTTATATAGATATATATATATATACAACTCATATATAGATTTATATATACAACTCATATATAGATATATAGATTTGTATATGAGGAGGTTAAATTATTTAAAACTTAATTACCTAAAATTTAAATTAAAAAAATTTACTTTTATAAAATTAACAGTAGTTTTCTTGCAAGCAGCACAACGTTATAATTTTAAGATCTTTCTTTTTACTCATTTAAAAAGCTGTTTCTACAAAAATTGCGCGTTCAATTTATACTTTACAAATCACCTCAAATATGCTCATAAGAAAAAAACCGCTTATACTTCAAAAACCTTTTATTAAAAGCATTTTTTAAAAACAGAACGCAATTTGAAGTTAAATAATAAAAAAGGCTTAAAGATATTTTTAATAACTTCAAAAAAATAAGCTGAGGTGACATCGATTGTATTATTTCTAAGTTAACTTTAATTAACGTAAATTAACTTTAACATGGAAAAAACTATTTTTTACCATGCTGTATTTTGTGAATAAAGAAATGTAAAATCTGTAATTAGATTTAAATTTCAATCTGTAATTAGATTAAAATTCAGTAAAAGAATTTTATTGAATATTAAAATTGAAAAATACTAAATATAACAAAATACTTGAAGCTAACCTTGTCATCTGTTTTACAAAATTTAACACATTGAAAAAAAAATTATCTTTTGAGCAGTAAGAGATGTCAAAACATCTTTTACAGTTCAAAAGGTAATTCTTTTGTCTTTGAAATCACAAACAATAACTTTGTTAAATTGAAGAGAAAAACATAAACATAATTAATTTGGTGTATAATAATGATGTGTAATATCTGTAATATAAATCTAATTACAGATTTTACATTTCTTTATTCACAAAATACAAGTAGAAGAGAGAAGAAAAAAGGTAATACGCCATTATCTAAAATTTTCATACAATATTTGTATTTTTGTTTTTGTTTTTTTGTTCAATTATGTTCTAACTTTGTTCCATTTTTTTGACTAAATGAACTTTGAAATAAACAAAAGGTATGTTATTTTAAAAACACTGCAATAAACTAAACTTTTTAAAAAAGTTTAACTCTTTTGAAGAAAGATTAATTTGAGACTTAGTTAAATAATAAAATTGTACAGAGAATTAAAATTGAAAAAAGGGTAATTCCACATCAAATCACCCAGACCATTGAACCATGTGTCTTCCTTTTGTGTTATATTTTGACACATTATTCCTAATTATAAAAAAATATTGCATGCAAAACTTCAGCTAAAAATGTAGAGCAGTTGACAAGATACTGCAATCTTAATATTGACCTGGTTTCCCAAAATGACCCGGTCTTCATAACATTCTGAAAAAACATTTTTCTTAAAAAAATAAGAAATAAAAATGGCAAAAATATGAAAATAAACATATATGTTTTTTTGATGCTGAATTCAATAAATGTACGTAAAATGCTCAAATATAAAAGGAACATGCTTAGAAGTTAATATACATAAACCAACTTTGGGGCCCAATATCTCAAAACACCCCTGTCAAATTTTTTTTTTTTTTGCTGTTAATATTTTCAGCTGCTTATAATCTTACTAGGCACAAAAAATCTAACTGGAAAAACAACTGAAACATATGGAACTTTAATTTCAAAAATGCATTACTTTTTCAAGAAATTCCCAAAAAATATTTGTAAATAAAATAAAGGATGTTTTGAGATATTGGGCCCCAAAGTTGGTTTATGTATATTAACTTCTAAGCATGTTCCTTTTATATTTGAGCATTTTATGTACATTTATTGAATTCAGCATCAAAAAAACATATATGTTTATTTTCATATTTTTGTCATTTTTATTTCTTATTTTTTTAAGAAAAATATTTTTTCAGAATGTTATGAAAACCGGGTCATTTTGGGAAACCAGGTCAATATTAAGATTGCAGTATCTTGTCAACTGCTCTACATTTTTAGCTGAAATTTTATGTGTTAACTTTTCTTTTTAAGATGCAACAGCCAAAGAAGATTTTAAAAAATTTGAGGACCCATGGTTCAAAATTTTCTAAACTTTGGGTTATTTGATGCGGAATTACCCAAAAAATAAATGACAAAATTGTATAAAAAAACTTTTCAAAATAGTATTTTCGATTGCCATCTAAAATATTTCATTAAACATTTAAAATGTTTATTAAAAGCTTAATAAGTCTAATAATGATTCTCAATAAAGTTTTGCTTGAAACTTGGATTAACGAAATTTAATTCGCAGAAAATTCGTAAACGTTTATGAATTTAAATTGAATATTTTTTTGACAGGAAATCTCATTCCCTTTCTCTCTTTCTTCTCTCACTCCATTAAGAAAAAAATTGTTTGAAATTGTGCATGAAAAAGGGTTTCTTTATTAAAAGTTTCACCAAAAAAAAAAAAAACAACAACATATTAAAAGATATTTCTGTACTGGTGAATAATTTCCTATATAAGTTTAGGATTTTTATTTTTACGATTTTTGAATTTTACGTCAAAGTTTAAAAAAACAACAGCTCAACAAAGGTCTTTTTTAAAAATCTTTTGATTTGATAAAAAAAAGGTTTTAAACTTTGTAAATACATCAACAAATTTTCATGCTGAAGTAAAATAAAATTTCATTAAAACTTCTATGAAGCATTCAATAAAACTCAACTTTTACAACTTTTGATTTTTTACGCCAAAATTAAAAAAAGCGACAGCTCAACAGATCTTTTTTTTAAAATCTTTTGATTTGATTAAAAAAGGTTTTAAACACTTTAAATGCATCAGCAAATTTTCATGCTAAAGCAAAATAAAATTTCATTTAAACTTCTTTGAAACATTTCATTAAAACTCAATTAGTTCAGTCTTTGCTTTTCTTTTCTCTTCTTAGTACCTATTCTCCTCTATCACATTATTTTTCACTTTTTTTGTCCTAACAAATAGAATCATAAGTCTCCAGATGTTATGACCTCAGATTTTGCATTTTTTTAAATTATTTTTTGTTTAAATAGTTTAAACACATAAAGTTAGTTGTCGATTGTTTTTTTTAGGATGTGACTAACTAAAAGGTTGCAATAAGTTAAATTCATTAATTCAATTAAATCTGAAAAACTATGAGGTCAGTCCTCTAGAGCTACTTTATGCTTTTAAAAGCCACATAAAAAATGTTTGGGAGGTTCTTCCAGAAATATTGAGCTGAAGGGAGATAAAAGTATTTGAAAATTTTACATTAAACTCAAATCAAAGATTAAAACTTTTTAAATACTAAAATCAAAATTTTGTAGTACAAAATTTCACAATTCAATTTCTTTGAATCTAAAATTGTTGATTACATTAAGACCCTGTTTACATGAAAACAAAAATATATACCAATAAAATACATAAAACTTCAAAAGTCTTTAAACACACTTTCCCCTATGCTTATTTTATATTGTATGAGAAACGTCTTTTAAATATTCAATGAATCATCCTCCTTTAAAACATTCTTTGACCTGATACAGTTTTTGGTGGTAGTCACTCCTTTGCTGTTTTTTTTTTCAGTTGATTAATCTTTTTAACTAAACAAAGTCAGTCAACATACTTAAAAGTAATATTAAAAAATTCATGAACTTGAATAATCATAAATAAATGCATGAATTAAACAAAAACTTTTTTACATGTGAGATTTCTTGTTATATCAATACAAGAAATATATAAAAGAAATCTCACATATACAGAAATCTTCAATATATATGTTATTCAAATTAACAAATTTTTTAACATGGCTGAAAAATGTTGACTGTCTTTGTTAAAACTATCAATCAACTGAAAAAAAAACAACAAAAAGGATATGATAACCTCCAAAAAACTTGCAATATTTCTTGTTATATCAAAATTAAAAAGGATATTAAAAGTATTATAAAAATTTATGGTATTTTAATATCCAACTGTGAGGTGTATTTTGATGGAAATAACTGACTAATCATTCTACTACTTACTCAAAAAAATAATTTAAAAAATTGGGAAAAACAGCACAAAATAAAACAAAAATTCTATATAATTAAAGAAAATTTAAGGGAAACAAATATAGAACTCATTATAACCATAATAAACTAATGATGAAAACTCAAACAAAGTGTAATGTTTCTTTAACATTTCAATTGGAACTTACCAAGTATAGCTTTAAGCAAGGAATTCCTCTCTTCATTTGAATTCTTCAATTTAGCAAGAAACTTGACAAAACATTCTTCACTTTTATTAGCCAGTCCACAGATCATAGGCCAACAGCTGCGCAACTTATTATTACTTATAATCTCCTTAGGACTCAAACAAATGTATGCATGAACTGAAACACAAAACTCCATTAAAGTGAGGTGAGCAAACTGATATTGATAACCATGTTGTGATTCAACTCTTTCAATGAAACCAAAAAGTTCATTTTCAACTTCATCAAAGTCATTTACAATACCTTTCATTTTCTCTTGGGAGAAAATAATTTTACCTTGATTGAACAACTCCCATGCAACATTACAAATTCTTAAAACATGCTGTTTGTTTCTCTCATTTTGAACTATTTTATGAACTGCTTCATTGGTTTTGCAAATGTGTTTTTGAAAAAAGTATAAAAAAATAGAGCAATACAACTCAGTCATTGTGTTGAAAGAATAAGAACCACTTGCATCAATAATTGAACACATTGCTGATAAATAAAATGGAACAGATGCCATAGCTTTAGCAAAGTAAGACTCTTTTAGAACACTTTTAATGGTTTCTTTTTTTTCACCAATGTTTTCAACATACTCATTAATTCCATTTTCATTAAAACCCATTATTTGAATGGTTAACTTGTCTGCACATTCTGTTACTTTTTCTTTGTATTGTGATATAGCTCCAACTCTTCCAGCAACAATACATTTGTGTTTTTGAATATTCAATACTTCTGCTAGTGCATTAATGATGGGTTGCTTGCTTGGATATTGGGAATTGTGATTTATTAATTCATCTATGTAAGCAAACTCATCCAACCCATCTATCACAAACAATACAGAGAAATGGTTACAAGCATCAGACTCTTGAAAAATATCTTTGTAGAAAATTTGTAACAGTTCATTTATGTTACTGATATTTTGATGTTGATTTAACTTTCTACATTCAAGATAAAAAACAAGATCCACATTTTTCCATAAGGTACCATTAGCCCAGTCAAGTAAGCACTTTCTGAGCAAACAAGTCTTTCCTATACCAGCAATGCCAGATATCAAGAGTAAGGATAGTTCTTTTGAAAATACTTCATCAAACTTGATTGGCTTATAGGTCATTTGCCTCTTAAGAAATAATTCTCGCTCAGAAATACTTACAAGATCTTTTTCCACTTCATCTGCATCAACTACAGTCAATTCAATAAATTTATTCAAAAGTTCAACTTTAGCAGGAGTTTTTACTAAGTGTACAATTTCATCCATTTTTCCATAAGTTTTAAGATAAAACTTTTTCAGTGCTTCACACATTTCTGAAAGAACAAAAAAAGAATTTTACTTAACTTTTCTAAAAAAATATTTTCATGTTGATTTAAATGAATTTGTTTTGAATATTAGTATAAAATTAATAAATTAGTTTTTTTTTCAGAACTCAAAAAAAAAAAAAAAAAAAATTGTGATTTTAAATTTATGTTGAAAATCCATAGATAGTTTAAAATGGATTCCTAATGCACAATTATTTTAATAAATAACTGAGAATATTTACCTGAGGTGACTTTTATATAATTTGCTTTCATTTTATATTATGGCTGTTTGAAATATTAAATAACTGAGAGTATTTAACTGAGGTAATTCTTGATAACTTAATGATATCATTTCATATAATGGCTATTTGAAATATTAATTTTTTTACATTTCAAATTTTTCATATAAACAGACACTAGTTCTTTTTCAGAAATCTGTTTGATATGTTGTTTACATATGTGGTAATAACTTATAGGAAGTGCAACTTTTCATGATGTAACATCATTATTAACCTTATTTGTACTGTTTATGTAACTTCTATTTGTACATGCTTTTAAATTATCTCTTAAGGCTCCTCTAAGTACAGTAAACATTTACCAGTAAAATTTTGCAAATAAAATGATGGACATGATAACAATTATGATAACAAACAAAATTTTATCAGTGGGTCATTTGTTGTGAGAAAAATGTTTTTACTAAAAATCAAATTAATAGAAAAAATTAAATGTTTTTTTTTATAACATTTAATTCTTTCTGTAATAAGGCTAAGTTAACTAAACTCATTGATAAAATAATAATAATTAAATTAAATTAACTTTGAATTAAAACCAATTTTCAGCATAATTCAACTTAAAATTGATCAACTTCAATTTGCATTTGAAGTTTATAAACATAATGTTAGATTGTGTTGAAAACTTCAAATTTTGAAATTTTAATTGCTATGAAATTGAACATCAAAGAAAAAGATTATAATTAAAAACTTTTCTATTTCTTTTTTTTTTAAGGACTATTATACTTAAAATAGTAAATATAGGAATAATATTGGCTATTTGAAATATAAAATTTTTAATATTTTAAATAGCCAATAATATTCATATAATAACTATTTTTCTTATAACCAGATATTCTGTATCACAAATCAGAAGGAACTCTATTAGTATTATCAGCTAAAGATAAAAAACAAAAGATAATATTGATAAAATATGTATAAAACACTTTCATTCTGTGAATTTATTATAGAGAAGATATTTAATAAACCACATAAAACACAAGAAAATATTAAACTTAAACAAAGAAGTCATGAAAGCATATTTTGAACCTGATGTTAAAATAGCATAAGCATTTATAGCAAAAAAAAAAATTCTAAATTTAACTTTTTCACAAACATTAAAGGTTTAAAGTCAAAAAAAAAAATTTTCTTTTTATTGTAATTTTAAAGAAATAGTTCAATGGTTAAATAGTTAAATAGTTCAAAAATATATTTAAACCAAAATTCATTTTAATTTCATTAACAAAATATAGAAAACTAATTTTATTCAATTTTCAATTATTTGATTGACAAAAATATATGAAAATAATTCATTCTTAATAAAGTTAAAAATTGAAGGAAAAAGTTTCCATTCTTCAGCTGTTACAACATTCTAACGTTAGAGGCTGTTTGTATTCATATTTACACTTATTCATTAAAATATACTTTTAATAACTATTAATTTCTCTTTTAAATGTGTCATTAGCTACCTTTTTACCAAATCAATATTTTAAGATTACACTCTTTAAAAACTTATTTGTTAATATGTGTCTGCTGGCACATAGTTCAGCTAAATTAATTGTGTGTCAGGATAACTAATTTTTTTAAAATTATGCTGGCACATAATGCTTACAACTAATCCATATCTAAATTACTTTAATTTCACTTTTTATATTAAACTGGTATTCCTACAATGTTCATTCCAAAGTACTTTTATTTTCAATAATTAAGTTACTTTCACTTAAGAGTTGTCCTTGCTTTTGTCCTTGCTTTGTCTTATTAAGGCTTAATCAAAATATTCTCTCATATAAATTTCAATAAAATAAATAAAAGTAATGAATATGGAGAAGCATAAAGCTAGAGAAACTCTCTGCATTGAATGCAACAAAACTGGATTTTAAAGGAAACAACATTTTATAAAATTTAAAGATCTTCCCTGTGAGAATTAAGTTTAACTTAAGCTTATGGTAATTATACTGGAAATCTGAGTACCTTCTTGGTGGCAATATGAGGCCATACAACAGTATGGCTATTGCTTGAATGCAACCACATACTACCATCAAGCTTAAACAAAAAGTAGCTACTGAAAAACTGTAAAAAAAATTTAAATAGAAAGAATGCTTTTTTTGCTGAAAATTATCAATATTGTTCCAGATGAATTTCAAATATACCACTAAAGCTCACTTTACCCAATTGTGCTTTATCTTATAGATAGACTTATCTCACAAATAGGATAGCATCAACACTTGAGAAGGTTGAAAAAATGAATAAAAAGCAATAGAACTAAGGGAACCACGAATCAGTTAAAAATGTTTTGCTCTTATTAAAATTGTTTGCATATGTCAAAACTACCCTGGGTTTCCTTAATTGATTTTGGTTAGTTTGGATGGGAATCATCAATCAAAAAAATTATTTAATAAAAATGATTGAATAGGAATAATCCTTGTATGAGTTGAAATCTCACCAACAAGAGTAATGTTTTGTTGATGTGATCTGATGTTTAAAAATATTTAAACAATATTTCAAACAACAAGATGTTACATATTGCCAAATAACTTATACACAGCTAACAACAACTTACTTTCTTTTTCTTCAATGGATGGCTTCAGGGGGTTTTCTCTCTCAAATGATTTATCTAAAAAGTATATTATCAAAAATGGGCAAAACACTTAAACATTCAAAACTTTGTTTGTGTAAAAAATAATTTCAACTTCTACTATAAAAAGCAAAAAACAAGAGAAATAACATTTTAAGAATCTTTTTACTATGTTTATAAACTTCAGAGAAAAAAATTTACTTTATTAATTTCAGTGAATTTTCAACATTAGAAAAACAAAAAAACAACAACTAAACTTTCAAAAAAGTATTACTACAAATTACTTTATTTCAAATATTTTTAAAAGTTCGTACTTGAGAACTTTTCCATCTCTCTTATCAAATCTAATCTATTGATCTTGTATATTGCGCTTGCTAAAGCCTCTAATGAAGGAAACTTTTGTTGGTTTTTCCATGCACATAACATTCTGTAAGCCTTTTCTTCTAAATCATTATTTTCAGCATCTATGACATCAAGCTCATTATCACTGACTGATAAAAAGCGTCCCAAGTTCATCCAGTCTTTGCCAATCTTCATTTTTAATTGTAATGGTAACTCTGATTTGTCAAGCATATTACCCATTTTTGCTTGATCTTTTAACACAACTTTTTCCTAAACAAGAAACATCTTCATAAATGTGTTCTTAACTTTTCCAAAACCAGTAGTAAGATTTTTTAGTTTTGAAATGAAAATTATAATTAACATTGTATAAAAAGTATAACAAGAAATTATCAAAGTGAATACAATCTTAATTTCCCATTTTACAAGATACCAGAACAGGAGGAAAAAATGGCTTTGAAAAAAAAGAAATTTAAAATTTTTAATTGTATGTACTCATTTTAGTTTTGTATAAAAAATTAGAGGTAAAGGTGAGGGTGAGGAGGCCTTTAATGATTATTGTAGACAGCCAATTTTTTTGTAAATACACAACTAAAAATAAAAATAATTTTTTTAGGTTTTGCTAAAACTGCACATTTGTAAACCATAAAACTCCCCTTATTACCCATTCTTATTAAAAAAAAGTAACAATTAGTTTAAAGCATAATACGTGTTTTAAAGCATGATATGTAATATAAAGAATATTATAAAAAATACAATTATAAAGATATAAAGAATACCTCATCATCATCAACAGCTGAGTAGTCATTAAGGGCAGCATGTCTTGGTGGTCCTGTATTAGAAGATGGTGATGGTGCAGGTTCTAAAAAATTATGATCAATTGGTATAAAAACAACTGTTTTTTCACTTTCATCTATATCTGTTCATCTATAAATAACAGGTATGCTATATAAATTGAACATTACATATATATACTCAAGGATAACAACAATAATTGTGATACTATAACAAATAATAGTGTGCAAAAGATTATGGTCAGTGACATTTCATGCTCAAATTCAGTGAGTATCTTGATATAAGGATTGAATTAAGACACAAAACTGTAGTACTTACTACAGTATTTACTATAATCGTACTGAAAAGAGAAATTGAACTCCTAACAGATGAAGTAAGTTATTTTAATTTTGTTTAAATGAAGGACTATCAGAACTAAAACTAAAACAAAAATTTTCATGATCACTTTTTCCTGGAATAAACTAATTCTGAATAAGAGGCACATAAAAAGATGAATGAAACTGAATGTAACAGCATTAATACTTAGTAACATAAAAGTATAAAATTCACAATTTGTTGTAAATGAATGTCATGTAAATTTTATTTTCTACCTGAATTTCATCAGTTTCTTTCTAAATGAAAGAAAAAAAAAAGGACAGTACCTTTACTTGAGTAAAAAGTGTTTTTTTAAATTTATAAATTGAGGAGTGTTGTACATAGAGTATAAATGCCTCCCTTTATACTCTATTTGTTCATTTGTAAAATCTTTCTAATGCAGACTGCAGTATAAAATAACAACTCTTTACTAAAAAAAAGTACAAACTTTAGACTTTCCATGAAATAATATGCATCATGAACTATCAATTAACTTTGAGGTATATAATACTGTACTGAATGATGATATTATCTACAAAGCACTACTTTTCAATACTTTGATATAGTAATTCTTGTAAGAGAGGCATTCAGATAAAGGTAACTTAATGTAAGTACCTGAAACTCTTACACAAATTACTATTTGTAATTAAAATAAACGTTTCTATTTGTACTATTACTATTTGCCTGGCTGTTTTATATTTAAACTAACTAGGAGTAAATGGTTGCTTAATAGCTTTATTTTTTTTATATAAAGTTCACTCATGTTTTTCAGTTATTATTTATATAAATGTCTTAATATGTATATAAGAGTGATTTTTTTTCCTTCTTGCTTGGCTACTGGTAAAAATCATTTTCATTTTAATATAGAAAAATCATTAAATTGTAAATTAATTTTATTAAAACTTTAATTAGTGACATTTTTTGCTGAACCAATTTAAACTCCAACATTCGAATTTAATTTTAAGAAGAAAAATTTTTTCATTTTTTCTAAACTAATATTCACCAGAGGAGTTCTTCAATGCTTTGTTAAGATTAGGTCAGTTTATTTTATTATAATTTGTTATTATTATCATTTGTACAAGTATGAAAGCTATTCAACATAAAACTTTTAATAGCTTTGAACGCTCTCATTCTTTTGAAAAAAATAAAATAAAAACAACATAAAAGGTTATAAACAAAAACAGGTTAGAAAATAAACTACAGGTTAGAAAATACACTACAGGTTATCCAATTATTTGGTCAAGAGTCCAATAATTAGCAAAAGTTCAGAAGTTTTGGAAATTTCCAAAGATGTTATTTAAATATTTCTAAACTGAATTAAGAACAAAATGGTAGACTATGCCTCAAACTTAAGGAACTGGTGTTACAGATATAATCATTGGTGAGAGAATGTTCAAGCTGTGAAGAATTTAGTGGATGCAGCATATTCCTTGGGCACAGAAAATACAGAAATTTTATAATCATATCTTCAAGCATTTTTCACAATCAAGTTTGCAAATCATGCAAGTTACTGAGCAGAGTAGCCGAGATTCCAAAGTGATTGGAACATACTTAGCCAGTTTCCATTTGGAACAACTATAAGTCTTATATATTACTATTTCCACATGAATTATCTCAGCATTCAGCAAATCCTTTTTCTATATTAAGAAAGAGTATTGGATACCATGGTAAAATTAAAATAAATGGTTTTGAAAAACTTGAAGTTAAAAATAAAATTTATATGAACTCCTAGTGATGTTCTACATGTTGCTGACACTGCATGTTTATTAATATCAAAAGAAAAAAAAAGCTGCTTTACTAATTCAAATTTGGTACTGAGGTGTACCTCAACATACTGAAGCATTAAGACTTAAAACATTTAGTTTTAATGTATGCATTTAACCATATTTTGAACATAAATTGTCAAACATTAAAAAATTTTGTTTTAAGTTATTTTATATTTTTAGAAAGTATTTAATATTTTTAAAGTTAATTCACCTTAAGTTTTTGGTTACTGAATTTCTAAAGAAACAATAAAAAACCATGTCAACAAATAAAATCCTTTTTGGACCACAACTGTTGCTTGCTATCTGACATAACAATATGTAATTATATAGTCTGTGACAGCTATTTGACAACTAATTGCTAAAAATTAAATTTTTTTGCAATTAGTTGTTCTCTAAGGGAAAAAAAAAAGTGACAGCACAATCTTCAAAAAAAAACACTTCAAAACCTTTTGCTTTATTTTTTTTCTTAAAATGCTTTCTAAAATTTGCTTTTTTTTTTTTGAAACTTTGAAATCCTGAAGCTTTGGTAATAAATTCTAAATAGTTATTTAAACATATGCAAAGTTTTCTAATAATTACAAAGCGGATTAAAGCATATATTTTTATAAGAGAACATTTTTTTTTTCATTTTTAAAGTTAATATTCTTAAATGGCATAAAATAACAATTAAGAATATCTTTTTGGAAGAATGTAACTTTATTAAGTCAGCTTAATTAAATTTAAAAATATTTCATTAATTTCATTACTTTAGAGTAAAAACAAGAATGAAAAATTTTCAGTGTGGCTAGAAAAGTTACTTAACTCAGCATTGAAAAACTTACAAAAATGTTATAAATTCAAAAATATATAAAAACAGTAAGTATGGGTCTGTGCAAAGTGACCATATTTTTTTCCTTATTTTAAGGCAGCTTTACTAGTAAACCACATATTTTTAAACATTAAAATCATTCTTATTAAGAAAGTATAAAATTGACTTCACAACACATGGAAAACAATATAGATGTAAAATGAACAAACAGTTTCTAATACATTAAATAGAATAAAATTAATAAAATGGCAACTTGTTTTGTTGTTATATATGTAGACAACAATCAAAACAAGATACAAAAAAAAATTTACAGAAATTTAATTTATCAATGGTAAGCCACATAAGTATAGTTAATGCAGCCTATTGTGGAAAACCAACAGATCATACAATCTCTATCAACTCTTTTCAAAAAGCTTTGACCCTTCAAAATCCAACTCTCAACTCTGACTCTCCAACACTGGTTGAAATTACTAGAGCAGAAACTATCATCTGAAACTGAAACATCTAATAATGTTGTGGTACATAATAATGATAGTAAAATAGGAGTTAGATTGCATTTGACTTAAATAATTTTGAACTTAGCTCAATAACACTTTACAAAACTTTAAAAAACTTAAGTGATATATTTTTGAATTGCAGCAATAGAAATGGCCATCACAGTTCACAAATTTTTAAGGGTCTTTGTGAAGTTGTATACTAAGTTGTACATTAAATTACATAAAATACATACATACATACACACACACACATACATACATACATACATACATACATACATACATACATACATACATACATACATACATACATACATACATACATACATACATACATACATACATACATACATAAATACATTCGTACATACATATAAAAGCAAAGATTCTTGTGTTGGTTTACATAAAAGCAGTAGAATATTTATGAAAACGAAAAATAACTTAAGAAAAGTTTGCATTGCACCTTGTTTGTTTTAATGGTAATAATTATGCAAGGAAAAATTACAGTTCAATGGCATAAATTTCTTGTCCAAATATTTTAGCCAAAGCTCATAGTTAATTCTCCATTTATATTTAGCTTATGCAATATTGACAACTGTTTGAAAATTGAAAATATTTTGAAATACTTTGAAACTTATAAAGTAATTTTCATATAATTTTAATAATTGCATATAATACAACAGCAAATTTTGAAACATTTTATAGATAAAAAGAAAAACTATAAATGTTTGCAAAAAATAAAAGATGGGGAAAGCAGAAAATCTAAATTAAATGTTTTGTGTATCATACCTTCCTGATCCGAAGAACATGCTGTTGAGTTGCTAGAGCCAATTATATTGCACCATCTATCATCAGTTTCTTGGAAGTCAACAACGCTTTGTTTAAAAGTTGCTTTACCAAGAATGCCACCCATTACACCTGTCAAAAGAATATTATAAATTTTAAAATGTTAAATATACAATAAAAAAAAATCTTAAAATTTAGTATGTTCAAGTCTTGTTTAAGGACCAGGAAAGAAATGATACTAATAATGTTGTTAAAACTAGAGTTTACTCTGAAGTGAAAGAGCAATCACCACATAAAGTGAGTTTGAAATGTTGCTTTTTCTCTTTAAAAAGTCACCAATAAAAAATTATTACATATAAATCTATATGCTTAGGTTGAAATAAAATTCAATAACAAGATTAATGGATATTCAAGCTCTGATATTGCGAATACAAGGTATAAACATGTACAGTGGAATTGCTGTCTACTATTTGCAAAAAAGTTTAAGTTCGGTACTAACATAACAATACTGCAATCCACTTTTATTGTATAGCAAAAGCGTCTTTTTTTTTTAGATTAATTTTTTTAGCTTAAAAAAGGATAGCAGTTTGAATGGGTTTTGACATCAAACTTGGAATAAAAATTTTGTAGACAGTATTATAAAGAACTAAACTTTTTTTGAAATAACTTTTCTTTTATAATAAAAAGAGTGTAAAACTAATTAGCACATCATTTTTACTACAGTTTTATCAAGAATGTTCAAGTATTTCTTTTTGAAATTAATAAAATATTTTTCAAATAAATTTCAAATAACAGCACTTTCCTACAATCTTTTTAAGGTGCTTTTAAGCAATAAGCAACAAATGAGGAGTTAAGTAGATATTTTCATTTAAGAAAAAAGTATCATTTATAAGAAAAAAGACCTGATAAAGAAAATAACAAACATGATTTGCAGTTTCTGACTAAACTCATCAAATAAATACTACCTTAATTTTGAACTTAAAAAAAAAACAAAAAAAAACAATGTACTTTTTTAAACTGTATTGTTTCTAAGTTGTATGAAATATGTCAGTGAAAAGTTATTTCTCAGTTTCACATTTTACTGATTCACAAGAACCTGGCTTCATATAAATAAAAAAATTCAAACCAGCTAATATTTATGAACATTAAGAAGCATACTGGCTAATAAAAGCATTTTTATAAATAAAAATTATTAAGTATTGATGTCTTCTGCTTCATTTAATTTGTTTTTAAAGATCTAAACAAAATTTCAAACTGCAAATAAAAGGGAGTTTGTAGTTGTAAAATATGTATTGTCAGGCACTAAAATAAATAATTTTGAAATAGTAAAAATTTAAGCAATCAGAGAGGTTTTCTTTTTCATGATATTTTAAACATGATTTAAACTTTATTCATTTTATTTAAATGACCTAAATTCAACAAAAATATCCTCATCTACAATAAGTATCTAAATTCAAAGATTGAAAACTAAATCACTGAACATATTAAATTGGCCTGCAAATAGTATTGGCTATAAAATATCATTTGGCTGAAGCAAAAAAAACCATAGAGTCACAGCTTTCATCAGCATGAACTTCTTGAAAATGAAATAAACAGCACACAAAATAAGTTCTTTAATCTTTATTTACATGAAGGATTGACTATCAGAACTGAAAATAAAATATTAACAAGGTTACTTTCTCCTGTAACAAACAAATTGTGAACAAGAAGCAAATATAAGAGGGAATCAAATTAAATGTAATAGATAAGCATTAATATGTAAAATTATTTATAATTTCTTGTACATGAATGTTATGTAGTAAGATAATTATAGTATATTATTATTCAAATGATAGAAACGAGAAGCAAAGGTTAGTTACTCAGAAAAAAGATTTCAAATTAAACTAAAAAAAAACAGTTTTTTCTAACACCAAGTCAAAAGTAACTTTGAAAGACTTGTTTAGAAAGAATGTTTTTAATGAAATGTTCCCGCAAACAACTTGGAGTTTCTTAACTTGATGCATAAAATGCATCATATCAAAATATTGGAACTAAAAAGTTCGAATATATAATTAGCTAGCAAATTTTACCTAGTCCTGTTGCTTAGATAAATCAAGACAGTAAATTTTGCTCAAGGAAAAAATGCAGTCTGAGGAGATCTTGCACAACACTGACCAATTTGTTTGTTCATATTTAGAGTAGCGATTACTCCTTAAATTCCTGCGGTCACGTGATACTTAAGTGACAGCTCTGTGTTACAAAACGTGTTGCAAGAAAGTATTGGAACAACCAAGGACGTATTAATAGATGGACGTTCAACGCATTGTTATAGATCAGAGGTGCCGCCAATTAGCCAAAAACTATGCTTGGTACCGTCAATTTTCTAAATTCATGATACAGATATTCCGACTTCTACCCGTTAAACTTCCGTCAAAAAACCTCCCTCAGTAGACCCATTATAGTTATGCATTTACTGAAGCTTATGGTTATAAAAGACAAAAAATTAATCAAGAATAGTTCACAAATCTGAAATAGGTTGATTTGAGCTATGAACTTTGCTTATTAAAAATTTAACTGTGTTTAAAATTTGACGTCTAAAACTTGGCTTTCGCAAAAAGGTTATGTATGGTTTACTAGAATGGATAGAGTAAAGTGAAACAAATTTTCTTTGTTAATTTGAAATTGCTATGTTATAGTTTAACAATCGAAAAAGATATTTTTAGTGTTCTTTTCACCCCACTCTCAGATTATGCTTCCCACTTTAAGGTTCAAATCAGGGAGTATTTCTTATTTTTGTCGGAAATGTCGAACTTATTTGCCTCGCCTTTTTTTTCTCTTGAATTTGTGATTTTTTTTTTCATCCTAGTTATAAATTTTCTTATTTTCGATACATTAATCGCATTTTGTCTAAATGTATTACAACTAAAAGCATCTTAACCCTTTCATGGGCTAAGTTGTTTTATAACAACAAATTCTACTAAGCTTCCCCAATGCAAATAGTGCATTCTAACCGATTGAAAACAATACTATTTTATAAAGGAGATTTGAAAGGCTGTAGAAAAAGTCTACTTTAGCATTTCATAGTACCACTGTCATTTTGTAGATAATTTTTTATGGGTTATGTTAGTTATGGGAAAATAATTGAAGCATGAAAGGGTTGAAGTTCATAAAAAACTATTGATTTCAGTAGTTGGAAAGTAATATTAAGTATGTATTTTTAATGAACTTTTTTGGTAAAACATTTTTAAACATTCAGTCTTGTAAAGCTATTTTAACTTATAATGATCTTATTATTTTTATTATTATTGTTGTTATTAACAGTAACAACATGATAATAAAAAAAAATAAGACCATACCTTTCGTTGCATATTCTTGAGCCTTCTACAAGTGATGTACAACCTTATTTTTAACCTTTTTTAGATATATCAAAAGAAGTAATCTTATATTCCTATCTATTATCTCATTACTGGATAAATAATGAGTCTTCATGAGGAATATTTAAAACATTTATGTAGAAAGTGTGGCTGCATAATAAAACAGAATAGCCATTATCAGTTAAAACCTGTTGTTATCTTTAAACAAGCAACTCTTAGTNCAGAATAGCCATTATCAGTTAAAACCTGTTGTTATCTTTAAACAAGCAACTCTTAGTTTTTACAAGCTGGATATAACCTTAGACAATGAAAAAGTTCATGTTGAATATTTATGCAAATCATGTTATATGGTTTTATACAGGTTAGATTTAAAATCAAAAAAAGGCTTTGAAGCTGAGAGGAATGATAAATTCTTCACACATAGAAACCTGTTATGTATGTAACACACTCGCAAGAGTTCGAAGAAATAAAAAAAAGTACATGTGATAATTATTCATCAACAGTTAAAAGCATTTGCATCAAAACACGGTTTTGACAGTTACAATGAAAATAACAAAAACTATTTTGTAATAGTTAAAATGAATAGTTATTGCCAATCAAATGGCATGTGGAGACTAATTTTTTTAAATTGTGAAGTGCCATTATTAATTAATAATAACAAATCTCTTCCAGATCAACTAAATCTTCAATCTGCTAATATCATATTCTCCAACATTTCATGCATAAACATCTGTAAATGTAATAATGACTTCCACTATCTTTTTTTCTAATCAGAAATAAATTTTCTGGTTTTAAAAATTTCCAAAGCACATCAAATGAGAATGTTGCAATAATTAAATCGAAAGAAGGCAATAGAGTTGAAAACTTTAAAGTTATTAACATAAAGAATGTTCATTTATATTTTCAGAAGTCTGTTGTGATTTTAATACCATCTACCATACTAACTTGCGTGTAATGGAATGCAGGTTAAAGAGTAACGAAAGTCAATCATCTATTACCTTTAACTAGCCATTTTTTGACTATGCACATTTTCTTACACCAGTGTATGTAATAAATGTAACAAAGACAATTTGCATTCTTCTATATGGATGTTCAATAGTGAATTACAACAACTTACAGTTTTTAATAATTTTTAAAATCAAAATTAAGAATTATTACAATATTTTCATAATCTGGGAGTATTTGCAAATATAAAATAGCACCAGTTTAGACTTTAAGTTCCACAACATGAGAGTATAAACACACCTTTAGTGCCAATGTAACATTTCTTTTCATGCTTTTTAAAANCTCCCTTTTTTTTTTTTTATAATTGATTATGATAGAGAGTTTTATGCTGATTCAGAAAAGTATAAAAACATGGACCTGAATATCAACGGAAAGTGCTCTAATTTGAAGTCAAAGTTGTAAAAAATCCCACTAAAACCCTAATCGCTATTTTGAGAATAATAAGTTAATGGTCTTTTAGCTTACAAAAGCAATATATTTGTAGCATGGTTTTTACATTAAAAAAGTCGTTAAACTATGTTTATCTTGCACAATTTTTTGTGGCTATGAAAATAGCCGTTTTTTGATTCATTAGAGAATAAACTGTAAGGCAAGTAATGTACTTTCGTAATAAATTTTAAAAAAGAATTCAACAGTTTTGTTTCCTAAAAGAAGAACTTTTGAAATTTAGTTCATAATTGTTTTATCACATGTAAAATTTATAAAATGTAACCCTCAAACCGTTTTCTTAATAAAAAAAAAACAAGTGTACAATACAATAATAGTTATTCATCAATTTGTCTACATTCTCACATTCTACGTTTAACCTTTATTTGAAATCTTCCATTAATTTCATTTCGTTATAACACTTTCGTTATAATACTTTTAAAAAATAATCCAAAAGCTAATTGAAACCAGGTTTACTTAATGCGCATTGCAACAGTAATTAATTTTCGTTAAAACTGAAAGCGTTTTGAAAAAGATTTTCAAAAAATGGCGAATATTAGGGTTTTTAGTGGGATTTTTTTCAACTTTGACTTCGAAGTAGAGCACTTTCCATTAATTTTCAGGTCCATGTTTTTATATTTTTCTGAATCAGCATAAAATTTTCTATCATAATCA
>QPEY01000137.1:323266-343967 GCA_014706445.1 Hydra viridissima
AGCATTTTGGTTTCTTCTTCTGCAATCAGCTTCTCTGTAGGAATTGCTGGTGGTATGAGCTCCAATTCAAAATCCTCTGATAACAAGTCCGCTAACTCTTCAAGATCTATCTCAATAAAATCATCCACAACTATTTCAATTTGGTTATCAATATTTTCAAGCAAAAAATAATCTTCTTGATTAATATTGAAGTTTTCTGCCATACTCATTTTATGTATCGCTGCTCAGAAAAATATTTTGAAATATTTTTAATGGATAGTCGGGACCATCTTTTTCCGACGTCGAATAAAATAAAAATACTCCCCGGTTTCGCAATTATCATCTATTTTTTTGCAATTGTTATCTAAACAATTCCGTAACACGCATATCTTTTTTTTGAAACAATGCGTTGAACATCCATCTATTAATACGTCCTTGGTACAACAAAATATGCACAACATCGAGGTTCACTTCTTCTTCAACAAGTCTTTTGAGAGCTACAAACTTAAATAAGCATAGCGTCTCAGAGTTTAATGAGGATTTTGGAAAATACAAACATGCAATACACATATGATATGGGTTAATCTATACTTCAAAAGACCGCTGATGTCAGGAGGATAAATCTGCGCCTTTTACAAACAAGAAAAATATCATTAAAAGTTACATAATGACGAACATGATGATAATAGCAGAATTATGAATTTAAATTACTGCATTAACAAATAAAATAAAGCTTTAAAAGTGTAAATGTTTCCATTATATGTCAATCCACTGTTATACAGCCGCAAAGGTGTTTTTTTATAGAAACTCATCACAGGTCGGAATCTTATACGACATCATACACATTAAAAATAAAAAGTAGAGTTTTTAACTTTTAGAGCTTTTGTTGTGTTATATATTACATGTCCCACCTCTTAGTTAAAAAGATATGCCCAGTTTTAGAAGGTCCATTTGTTTTCAACATAAATATTCGGGTAGTTACGACATTTTGTTATACAAGTTTCTTTTCACATAAACTAACACACATGTGCAAACACACGCAAACACACACACGCAAACACACGTACAAACACACACACGATAACACACACGATGACACACACGATGACACACACATACAAGCTTTAGTT
Organism: Hydra viridissima; assembly: GCA_014706445.1. NCBI lineage: Eukaryota > Metazoa > Cnidaria > Hydrozoa > Anthoathecata > Hydridae > Hydra > Hydra viridissima. The sequence goes on from QPEY01000137.1 coordinate 324,376, forward strand.
ATTTATAAGGGTCTGCGTCTCGGAATTGTATTCTCGAAATGAACCGGGAAAAGCGTAACGAGACCAGAAATTTCCCGGAAAAAAATAACAAGACAAAGGAAACGATTGTCCCGGAATAAAGTTATAAATCGGGAAATAAATTTTTTCTCACAATTTAAAAACTGTGTCCCTTTAATTATGATTCTTTTATAGAAAAAGTATACCAATGGCTTCAAGAAAATCTTATGACCAATAAAAGTAGCCATTTTGGTTCTGGAAAGCAGTGTACTTTTGGCTGTCAGAACGGAAAAGAAGTTACCCGTGCCTTCATAAAATGTATAGTTAAGGATGGAAGTATGAAGTGAGTGCCGCGAAAACTATGAAGTGAATATGTTTGCGTTCATACTGAACGCATTTAAAAAAAAAGCTGTTTTTAGGAAGACGAGAAAATATTTAGGGTGGAGCAGAGTTTATGTAAAATAATTGAGAAAATGAAAATCAATAAAAATCTTTTTTTTTTTGTTTTTGACTAAATAAAAGTTTTTTAGCTAAAAAAAAGTTTTTTAGTAAATAAACCGTTTAAAGTATCACTCGTCACAATGGATTTGATTGTTTGTACTCAAACGAATGAAAAGCGCATGAGCTTGTAAGGGCATGCAAAAACGACCGAACAGATCAATATTATGCCTTCATAAGCGAGACATCGAAACAATCTTAGGTACATTCAGAGATAAAGTTCAAAATCAAATAATCAAATTATCATTTTAAGTTTTTAAAGAAAAAAAAAGTTCATTTAAGAATTGTAAAAATTGTAGTTAATGGAATATCCTGATCCGTTGAGTACCGTAAGATGTCACTCTGCTTCTTGATAAAAACCAGACTTATTATGACAAATTTACATAACATACTGGCATTTATCAGCTTTTGTAGATGACAAAGAAATACATAAAAATTAGTGTCGAACATGGCTTTTTAGTGAAACAGTTTTTGTTGCTTTATCTGTATCCAGCGTTTTTACTATGTTAAATACGCATTTTCCCTACACTGAATACGCATGCTCCCTAAACTTAAGCAACCCTGGCACGGTATGATGCGTAATTAAACAACAATCATGCTATGTTTGAAAGTGCTTACTTCGAGAGTTCCGGCTTTTTATCGTGCAGAAGATGGTAAGTTAATGCTATACTTTACTTTTTCTGCTGGCTTTTCATAAGAATACTTAAAAGGTGAATAGGCTTTTAGATTGAGTTATAAATAAAATCTAAAAGATATTCTGGAAAAAGTTGTTAGTCAAAATAATTTTTGTATATTTGTTTTAAATCAGCTGACTCCTTGACTAGTTATTTAAGATTATTTAAAGCCAACGAGTAACCATAAAGGGAATAAAATTTTCAGCTTCTTAAAATAGTGCGACCTGTATTGCGTAATATTGCAGCCGGTGTCCGAGACGTTGGAAATACAGCATCCCTTACTGATCCAAACGTCATGATGAACTTTTTCAAAACAAACCTAACTTATGAAATTATTCTTTAAAAGCTTTCCTCTTCTTAACATAATTGATGACATGCGAGGTGGAGTGTTGAGTGGAGTGTTGAGTGGAGAAGGTTGAATTTTTAAAAAAGAAATTTAAACAAAAAATTACTCTTCACTAAAGCGTGTTTGTATTCGTGTTCATAATAAATTTGTTAATTTGTTGTAAATTACTTTAATGGAATGACTTTCGTGTTAAGAGGGAGCAAGTGGCAATTGCTGGTCATGTCAAGTTTACCCAGATTATTTTTAACGAATATCAAACTTACGTTGCAATTTTCATTTAAAAAGTATATTTATATTATTTGCGTAATAATAAACTTCCTCAAAGAAACCACACTAGTCTTAATCAACGTAACTTCAGTTTGTGAGGTTTTTTAATACAAAATGCTATTTAGTGTAGGAATATTAAATGCATTTAATTCTTGATCAAATCACCTATGATATTGATGAAGACGTTTTTTTCTACTATTATGAAAGGCAATCAGTTTTTTTATACCCGATGAACTTGGCTAAAAAACTGTTGAACACCATTTCGAAAGCATTTGTCATAAAAGAAACATAAAGCCGATATCATTTTGCTGTTTTTCATGTTGAGTTTAAAAGTGTTTTTAATGTTTTATAAAAGTTTTGCCTTTGGCACAAAAACTCGTACCTCCCTAGTTTTATCGGATAGCCTGGGGACTACTAATCCTATATAATTTTTTTAACTAGAAAGAAGTTGTAATACGAATAGCAAAAAAAAGTTTAATTAGTAACTAATCTGTAATTAATGGCTAAAATTAGTCGATTTCTGATAACGCATGGTTTGTTTATGAACAAAATGTTGGGCAAGTATGTAAATATCATAATTAAATTGAAACAAACATAACAACTTTTGAAACACAACATCTTATATTTTTTTAACTATATAAACATACAACACTAGAACCTGTATTTTATAGAAATCTCATGGTTATGTTAATTTCAAACAAAATTTTTCATCGCTAATTATATAATGCAACACAGAAATTAACACGAGATATAAAATTATAATCTAATTGTACCTATGATTTGCATTATTTTCGCAAATGATCTTAAGGACATTTATATGTAAATACAGATTAAAAATTTAAAAACAGCGCCACGTTTTGGCCGTTGCGTAACTGTTTTTACAACAATGAACATTTTCGCTTTTCAAATATAAAATTAAAATGTCATCAATGCGTTGATCTTTTTTTTGCATTGCCTTCGCCTCTCCAAACATTATAAAGCTCTCTTTTACAGTACAAACATGCTATTTAATAAAATATAGAAATATCAGTCAAAGTAGCACCCGGTGGCAGCTAATTTTTTACGAATTTATCAGTACACGAACTGCTCTATACAACGTATAAAGGTAATTAAGGGAACTCAGCGGAACTTCTTTTTAAAAGTTTAACTAAAGATAACAGTGATAATAAGTCGCTGCAGAAAAAACCACAGCATTTGCATCCTGTTAGGTTTTTTCATGCAGTCATAAATCAAAAATTACTTTTACTTCTCATAAGTTTTTTACTTCGCTATTACTAAACAATTTGATTTTAATTATTTCACCTTTAATAAGTAATATTTTATGTGGGTTACTTTTTGGATGATTTTTTAGGAATAAACAGAGTTAAGTTTACATCTTTTATAATAATGCTCTTTGTTTTGTTTTGAAATAAATAAATAATTTTCTACGAAAGCAATCTTAATAATTACTTAAGTTATTATGTTTTGAATTAATTTAATATAGATTTATTTAACTTTTCATTCACTTTTAAATTTGATCGTTTTAGTATCATATGTTTTAATTTTTGTTTACATTTTTTTCTTATGATTTTATGAAAAATGATCCTCATTTACCGAGATTTATAGTTTATTTGTTTTGTTTGCATTTTTTATGTTAATTCTTATATCTTGTGCTAATTTTCTTATTTTAAAAGAATTTTTTACTTTTCATCAAGATTAAGAGGCTATTAACAAAATAAAGCTATTTGAAGTTTACATAATTTAAATTATTTTTGTCTCTCTGATTCAACTAATGATTCAATGTTTTTTGTTGCAACAAGATTTCATGGTTTTTTACTTTTGAAACAAAATCATAATATTGAACTTTTGTAAACTTTTATAGACGTTTGTGTTAAAAATAACTTCAAGTTCTATCATAAATAGCAAAATACAAGAGAAGAACAATTTAAAAACCTTTTTTACAAAGCTCACAAACTTTTGAGAACTTTCAAAATTAGAAAAAAATTAAATTAAAAAAAAAACAACAAAAAAAACTGTAATTAAAAGTTTGTAAAAATGTAAGAAGGAAATACAAATAAAACATTTTTTTAATTTCAAGTATTCACAGCTTAAAAAAATTTTTTTACAGCTATGATTATATAAAGAAATTATTTAAAGTTAAGATTAACATAAAATTATTTAAAGACATTCTCTGTTAAGAGCTGCATAGAATGATTTATGAAAGCAATATGAGCTTAGAAAAGTATTTGGCCAAATGACAAAACATGTAGCAGAATTTTCATTTTTTTTATTTAAACACATTTCAAAAGCAAATTTAGAAGTGAAGAAAGTTAACGTTATTTGTAGATTCATTTGTAGATATCAGATTTAGTATTGGTGGTTTTGAATTCAGAACTTTTCAGAACTTTTTACTCTTTTATCTTTCTGCGTGTCTAAAAAAACTCCAACTGTTATGGTCCATTCTAGAACTTTCTAGATACAACAGAACATTCGAGAATCTTCCATAGAACCCTCTAGATATATAATATCGTTCCAGAATGTATCTTTCTAGGAACTTTCTATTTTACTATAAATATTAAGTTTGTGATATTATTTGTATTGTATTGGTATTCTTGAATCAAAAATAAAAGCTTTACTGAAATCGAACTTTTCTTTGGATCTGTCAAGAAACATAGCAGACTTTTGGCGACGAAGATCTCTCTATTTTCTAAAAACTACTCATGGAAGAAAAACACGATGCTACTCTGGTAGCGATATTGGCAGAAATGCAGAAGCTGCAAGAAGCTAGTCAACGACAACTAGCCGAACAACAGCGAAAAATCAAAGAGCAACAAGATGCCATTGTCAAACTGCTTGAAGCCAATGAATCAAAGGTCACTCAAGATTTTGCTGCTTTTGATTCAACAGCTGAATTATGGTCGACTATCAGGAAAGATTCGAAACATTCGCTTAAGCTCGGGGTGTAACAAAAAATAATAAAGCTGCTTATTTTCTCAGTTGTCAAACTCCATTCATCTACAAACAGTTGTGCAATCTTGCAAGCCAACAAGAGACTCCTTTGACAGTCAACCATCTTTCGTATGATCAAGTTGCTCAATTCATGAAAGAGCAATACAATCCAATCAAATTCCTTGTTCGTAAAAGATGCAAATATTGGTTAAACATTGGTCGAAATCACGGTGAATCTATTCCACAACTGGTTGCTCGAATTCGACAATTGGCTGCAACATGCAACTTTGCTAACATCACAAATCCACTGGATAAAGCTCTTCAAACACATTTATCTGCTCTATTAAAAATAGAGCAATGCTCAAAGCTCTTTTCAAGTGCAAAAACGAAGATCTAGCTTTCGCCAAGGCCGTAGAAATAGCAACCGAAACCGAGGAGGCCGTCAAGGTAGCCAAGGAAACTGCCGTTGGTCCCTCAAAGTCTCCGATGTCTCTCCCAATCAACTCCGATGTCTCTCCCAATAAGTTGTTATTAATAAGTTTTTATTATTATTATTATTATTATTACTATTATTATTATTATTACTATTATTATTATTATTATTATTATTATTATTATTATTATTATTATTATTATTATTATTATTATTATTATTATTATTATTATTATTATTTTTGTTGTTGTTGTTGTTATTATTATTATTATTATTACTGTTATTATTACAGTTATATATTCAAAAAAAGAGTGGAATTTTCATTATGAAACAGATCACTAAAAAATTGTTATACAATACTCAAGTTACTTTAACTATTAGTTTTAAAGATGACTTTTAATCGGATTGTTGTTTTTTGATCCTTCATTTTTCTAACTTTTATTTTGGGATTATCAACTTTCTTACTAAAGTTGTATTTTTTTTGTTCGTGATTTTAATGGTGTTAATACCAATTAAAATAAACGTAATATTCGGACTATATTTTTGGTATGGAGGATGAGGAGGAGGAGGAGAGCATAGTTTTGATGAGAGGGATTATTGATTTGAAAGAGGAGTTAAAAACAGCATCATAATGCTAAAAAAACTAAAAGCGCAGCAGCTAAAACAACGTTTTTTTTAGAAGAGTCAACAATAATTCTTTGTTTTTTTTAAGAATTTTAAACGGTCGCATGCATTTTCAAAATTACTGATATTTTACAGACTAGCGTTAGAAACAGACCAGGGAATGTCATTGGGTCCCGTTCGTCCGCTGAACGGGAAATTTCAAAAAAGTTTTAAGATCCCGAACCCTTTCGGGTATAGAACCGTTAAATATCCGATAGCCCGATAACCCGAAACAATGATCAAACGAGTGAACGAGCACCAACAGCTAAGGAACCGAAACCAAAAAATTATGGGATACCCGTTCGGGTATTGAATTTTATAAAACCAGAAAACCCGAACCCGTTTGGTTTGTGACTTAATCACCTTTCGGATCCTGAAACTTAGTAAAAGGTTTTAAAAAATTGCGAAAATTGCTTAAAGCCACTAAAATTTGCTTCGAGTTATGGCTTACGGTAATTTTAGCATCTTTGGAAAAGTCTGCGAAATGCTTAAACTAAAATTTAAAAAAAAGGTATTAAATTAAACTTATTTAAGCTAAGAGTTAATTAATGAAGTATCTAATTTAAGTCCACAGTTAATTAAACAACATGAATAAATAAAAAAGGTTAAATGATGTGAAAGTGAACACAGTTTACCAAAAGTTTACTTTCTAAAGACGTTAGTTGCCTTATCATCATAGAATTAAAACACTGGCAAGTATAGCATTTTCAGAGCCAAAGGCTGTCGTCGACGAGGAATGGTTCAATCTCCGAGTCTTCTTCCCCACTTTTACCGAACAAACTTGACAAGAACTTTTTGGCAAGTGTAAATTGATCAAAGTTACATAAAAAATGAAATCAGTCAACATAAATGATAGGGGTTGAAAAAAACTTGATTTGAAAACAACCAAAAGTTTTTCGAAACAAAACACAAACCTAATATCTTCACAAAAATTTAACTACTTTATTTACAAAAAAAAAAAATCTTTAACTGCCTTCCTCCTTTGGGAATAAAAAATGTCCACCGTTCGAAGCTTTCAAAATATTCGCTTGAACTTTGTTTTTCGATCTTCCGAGTTCAATTTTTTTTTTTTTTTTTTTTAACAACATCAAAAAAAACTTCCCATTCTAAAAAAATGATCGAATCTCATCTTCAAAACTCGAATATTTTTTTCATAACTGTTACCATTGACAACAACAAAAAAACTGCCAAATTTTTTTATATTTCTATTATCATTACATTAAATAATTATCATTTTATTATATTTTGTGATTTTGCATATCAAAAATATTTAAACAATCAAAAGTATTTCGTATCACTTCAACTTTTTCAACTCTTCGATGTTATAAAAACTTTCTTGTATTAGATAAACTTTTTACATATTTACATTTGTATTTACTTTTTATTTAACGTATTAAACATTTTTTCGTATTTCTTACTTTAAACTCTTCGATGTTTTCCACGGTACTTGATCTTCAACTCCTTGAACTTCGAACCACGAAGCCATTCACAAATGTCGTCGATAAAGCTCGTGTCGTCGTGAAGTTCAAGAAATAATTTTTCAGCGAGTCGAATCCACGGGAGGATGAAACCTTCGAACTCGTTCTTTGATACGAAACTAATGTTGTTTATCCCTAAAAATTCAATCTTATGCTGCGGTGTCCATCCGTCGATCTTCACTGGATGAGATAACCAGACACAACGAACGTTGGTCGAACATAAAATGATAAGTTTTTTCTCTTCCTCAGATAAAATCTTTTTCCAAACACATAATCCATTCAACTTGCATCCTGCGTCAAAAAATTTTTCCATGAAATATTTCTCATGTGAAACTTCATGAGCAGTTTTTCCATCGCTTATCCAAATCTCCCACTCTCGTTCATCGATTGATCTTTTCATGTCTTCGGTAATCGACGCCTGCGCTTCAAAGAAGCACTCCATGAAAATCTTCCATTCATCTTCACCTGAAGAATAATAATAACAAATTAGTTTCTTTTATATAATTTTATGACAGTTAAGATACGAATTTAATGTTTCTTTTAATATAAAGAAGTTTAAAGAAGTTCTTGCAAGTGTTTGTCATAGTTTTTATAACTTTAAATGTATGAAATAGCATGCTTAGGTTTTATGTACCAGATATGCTACAATGGGATATTTTATGCATATTAGTTTTGTTTAACTTATAATTAATATTAGATGTGTAAAAACAAAAATTATAACATAGAAGAGGCTCTTGGTTATATTCTTGAATGAGATAGTGACTTTGATGACTTGAATGACTCAGATTCAGATTATGAGCCTGAGAATATCAATAAGATTGTAGATAATAATGATTTTTGTGATAAAGGACCTGTTGGGCACCTGAATATAAATTGTGAAGAAGAAAATGTCCCTCATGATAATAATGATAGTAGTGATGATGACCAACCTTTGTCTAATATGGTAAAAAAGAACAAACCAGTAAAATGTTTTTGGAAAAAGGTTGACTGACATGTTGGTGATACAAAATTTCAGGAGCTATCACCGCAACCCTTATAAGATGACAGGACTCCCTATCAGTACTTCAAAATGTTTGTCACGGATGAACTTCTTCAAACAGTAACAGAGCAAAGCAATTTATACAGCACTCAATCAACTGGTTCAAGTATTAATTTAAAACCAAAAGAGATTGAAAAATTTATTGGTGTCTATTTACAGATGGGGCTTGTTAAGATGCCATCGTTTAGATCATATTGGGAAGCATACAAAAGCTATGATGGCGTTAGCTCTTTTGTCATGAAATCATTTCTGGTCAGTCTTGCGTAGTTTATATTTTGTTGATAATATAAATGTTACACAGGAAACTAAGGATAGTGACCGCATCTGGAAGTTGCGCCCTTGGATTACAGGACTGCGCACAAATTTTTTGAAAGTATCACCAGAAGAATTTCATAGTGTGGATGAAATCATGATTGCTTTTAAAGGACGCTCTCTAATAAACCAATACCTACCAAACAAACCAACCAAATGGGGATTCAAAATTTGGGGTAGAAGTGGATCTAGTGGATTTCCTTATGATTTTGATGTTTACCAGGGTAAAGAAACCGAATCAAGTAAAGCATCATCCAGCTTACCATCTGGTCATAACTTTAAAGTGTTTGCAGATAATTTTTTCACATCACTAACTCTGTTGGATATGCTCAAAGAACGATCAATTTGGTTTATAGGCACCATTCATACAAGCCGTTTGAACAAGTGTCCGTTACTATGTGAAAAGGATTTATGTAAAGATGGCTGTGGAAGCTATGATTATCGTACTGACACATATTCAAATTTAGTTTTGGTACGCTGGTATGATAATAAAGTTGTTACTTTAGTATCTTCTATACTGTTAAACGATATGACCGAAAGTATAAAAAGTATATAAATGTTAATCAACCATTTATTATCAAAACATACAACAAGTATATGGGTGGAATCGATAAGCTTGATATGATGTGCTCGTTTTACAAAGCTAATCTTAAGTGGCATCGTTGGTATATCTACATTTAGGCGCATAAAATAGTAATTGCAATAGTAAATGCATGGTTTCTATACCATAGAGATTTAAAATTAATACATCCAAAAACAAAACATATGCCCCTGAAAAAGTTTCAAGAGAGGTTGCAACAAGTCTAATAAAGGCAGAGAAATGTAAAGTTGGCAGACCATCTCTTGAAGCTATATCACCAAAGGCTAAAAGATCTGTGGTCCAAAGCAACCCAACGCAAGATGTAAGACAAGACGGAGTAAACCATCTACCAGCATACACTGAGAAAAGACAACAATGTAAAAAATCCCCTGCAGGGTATTCATACATTCAATGCCAAAATTGTAACGTTTGGCTTTGTATGCAAAGAGAACAAAATTATTTCAAGGATTTTCATTTATAAGAACTGGCACTACCAAGAGAGACATTAAAAGCCCGTTGTTGCAGATTTGCTTCAATTTAAAAAAGTTCATTGTCAAAAAAAATGTTTTTGTAATTTGCACCCCAAAACATGTATTTACACAGTTGATCATAATTTTTTTTTAAAGCTAAGCTTGGGTGGGCTCTAAAGGATTAAGCTCTTTACAGCCACACTCCTAATATTTCTTCTGAAAGACCCAGCATCGGGTAACAATCTGTTTAACGAAGCAATAACAAAATTTCGCCAAATATTCTTGAAATTTCGAAAAAACGGAATTCAATTTTCCCTTACATCCCTCATATATTTAATATAAAAAAAGATTTCTCAAAGTAACATTAAAACTTATTTTAAATGATTTTATCCATTTCTCTTTTCTTGGGATAAAAAAATACATTTTCTTCAGGTTTTGAAGACCTAAATGTTTTATGAGAGAGATTGTGTTGACGATAGAGTAGAAACCAATTAAGTACATATGGAATTGAGCTTCTTGATATACAAATAAGGTGTAATAGAACGAGTCATTTATCGTAGGGTGCAAACTATTTTAGTCCGCTATATTTATTGCACTGTTACCAGGTTGCTTTGTTACCTGATCTTTCATTTCCTTATGTCTTTTTAGAAGTTTCGTTATAAACAACTCACAAAAACGTTGAAAACCATGCTGTCAATAATTCCAAAAAACAGCGCCTACAAACTGAAAGTGCAAGAATAACAGCGATGAGCTTTTTTTAGCGGTAAAGAATTTTTTATCGAAAGAAATTGCTCACAAAAGAATAAACAACAAGAGACTAGGCTTAGAAGAGGAGTTACTACCTTATCTTATCTATCTATTTTAACCTAATATCCTTTTTTTAAATGGTGCTTTCGGTTAGCAATGTTCAAAATCAAACATTTTTCGTATCTAATACTTTATAAACTGAATGCAGCGATTAAATGTCAACAACTGATGTTTAACTTAAAGATTTGTTACGGTTGTAATAGCTTTTAGTTCTTGTTTGTAGCTGCAATTTTACTAACGCAATTTGTTTTTATAACTTTATAAAGTCAATGTCAGCAAGTCAACATCAGCCAAACATCTTCTCAGAGCAAGAATTCATACTTAGCATTTGTTTTCGTTTAACAAAACAAGATGAACTCAAAAGTGCTGAGTCTTGAAGTGCTGCAGTCATTTTAGTGATACTCATGAATAAGTTTTTAACTTCATATATTTGCTTTGTTCCAGTTTAAAAAATGCTTACAGAGTTGTTTGAAAACTCATCCAGAGTGAGGGTTTAGTTGTAATTGAAAACTCGAACTTGGATTGTGGAACGACAGTTTGCAATCTTTCTCTTCGCTCTATTTGTCACAGTACGCTTTACATATTCTCAATTCTCCTGAGAATATTTAGAGCATTTCATGACAATTTTTGAAAGCATGAACGTGATTGAAGTATTTGTACTTTTTTTAATCAGAACTTTCAAACAAATAAAAAATACTTGTTTTCAATTTCGGTAAAATCGAGAAACATTTGGTTTATAATAAAAAATTCAAAACTCAATTCTTACCTCTCTATCTAAAGTTATTACAGCGACCTTTTTAGTTAACAGAAGAGTTTGGGTCTGTTAACCAAAAACTCAAAATGTACAGAATGCAGGTAAAACATTTTATTTTCAAGTGAAGGCTTTCATTTTTAAATTTAGATCAATATCATAAAAAAGTAGTCAGTTTGACTAAAGGAGACCACATATTGAATAAGTAAGGAAATGATAACTACGAACAAAAGTTCTGTAGCCATCATTTTTTTCAAGTGTCTTTCGTTCTCTATATCTCTTAACTAGTAGTAATTGTTGATTTGGCCTCATCACAAAGCTCAGAAACTTACTTTTAAGAATCTTCTTCTCTACAGCGCGTATTATTAAATTTTTCTTTTTTCGTGACAATTCCTTAGACTTTCCCATTGTTTTTTTAATTCAACTTAAGTTAAATATTATCTCCAGTAAATTAATTTAACTTAAATACATATTTCTTAATGAATTTTGATTTTATTAATGGGCATGGAACTGTTATTAATCTTTTGCATGATTACGTTTTCAAAAAAATTTGAATTTCTACCTTCCATTACAAGTTATCATTCTTCATGTCTTAGGGAAGGATAGAATGTTTCAGTTTAATCAAGGACAGGGTTAGGAGGGTGCTACTTTGATTAAAAGGGGCTGCAAAGTTTCTCTTGATTTTTAATTTTATGTGGGTTTTTAATTATCCAAATGTAAGTCCCTCAATAAATAGAAGGATTTATTCTTAAAGAATAGATATTTCTAAGTTTATTTTCTTATTTCTTTTATTCCTCTTTGATATGCTAAAAAGACACATCTCCGTAAAGCTTTAAAGGTGAGTAGGGGGTGGGTGGGGGAGGGGTGTTTTAGAGAGTGAGAATTGTTTAGACAAAAGAGTTTACATAAAACTTGAATAAGAGGTTATTCAGTAGATCAACTCTAGAGGGTGTAACACCCTCTAGAGTTGATCTACTGATGTGGCCGAACAACGTCGATTTTCGAAGGGTTGTGAAGTAAAACACAAGTGTAAATGATTCTATTTTTCAAAATTCTGCTGATGGGCTTCTATCACATTGAAAACTAATTTTCACAAAGAATTTCAATAGATCAGTGAAAGCATAAAATCAAATCATTTCAAGTCAAACTAAGCGAGCAATACTACAATTAATGTTTACGGTTTCAAATTTACAAGGAAAATGAATGTTTCAATATAAACATTTACAATTGTTTTATACATATTGCTAACCTATTCATACCTAACAAATTGATAACTTATAACTATTTTCTAGAAATTTAATAAATTAATAAAACTGACACTGAAAACAAAAGCTCACAAAATAGAAAATATGTTAAAACTAAAAGCTTATCATAAAACGAGGCTGACAGATAAAACAATCCACCTAACTAGATAACAAACGCAACTGATAGTAACATCATTTACACTACAATTAGTAAAATACTGCATCTTTACAGTATACTGAAAGTAATGAGAGTCATTTTCTTAGCAAAACAGACCGAAAAAACTCATGTCATAAAAATCTTCACTATTTCCTTTTCAGCTATTAAACTTTCTTTAAAAGAATTTCTTCCCGTGTTTTTATAGAAAAATGAGCATTTTTAGCTAGAAATGCTCAATGGTATTTTGCAAATGAGAGAAGAAAAGTAGTCGAATTGATCAATTATTTTAAATTTATGGCACGAGAACGAACCGATGATATATTCTCCAAAAATAAAGCAACCACATTTTTAAAGCATTGATCATATAAAAGCTTCCCTAAACAAATTAAAATTATTCTTACCACTTAATTCAATACGTTTTGGTACCAAATCTAAAAACAAAAAAGCATGATGTATGAAACTTTATTTTAGAAAAAACTTATTTAATTAGAAATGAAAACAAAAAGAGGAAGGTGAAATAAGTTTAAGCTGTTTATCCCTTGGCTCAGCAAAAGTTCAAAAAGTGAAATTTCTAAAACGATATTTTTTGGCATAAGCAATCAATATTCCCAAGTGATAAAGAACCAACATATTTTCCCCATGTTTCAATTATGTTATTGTCTTGTAACCGTGTTGAAAAGTCAAAGTTTGTTTTTGTTATGGTAAAAAACAAAAAAAATTGCAAAGAAACAACAAAACTTTAAAACGCCTTCTGCCTCTGAAATGCTTATATAAGTCTTTTTCCAAATAAAGATCAATAAGGAATAATAATATACATTATGTACAAATCAATACTCATAATAAGGGGTCCACATTTTTTCCCCATCTTTTGATAATCTTATGATCTTTTAATCTTGAAAAGTCAAAATAGGTGTTTTTTTATGATTAAAATGTTCTTGCAGTGTAATAAAAGTCAAATGTTTATGTTAAACTTTTTATGGTCAAAAACAATAAAACTACCTTTAAACTCTGCATACCGTTTAAACGCTTACATTAATCTATTTTTTAAAATTGACTATTTTATTATTTGACTCTTTTTGACATAATTATTAAGGTGGCTCATATAGAAAAAAAACTCATTTTTTTAGAAAAATTTGATTTTTTTTTTAATATATCATTCAATGCAAAATTTATCATTCTTCTAAAAAATATACACATTTTACATAAAATACTTACTATTATTAGTTTAATTTAACATTTTTCATAGGTAAGTTTAATTTTTTATGATTAAAATTTCTTTTTAGCGGAAAATTTTTAAATAATATTAAAAAAAAAATTTTTTTTTAAAATTATGTATTTTTATTTTAAAATATGAAATAAATAACTAAATAAAGTCTGTATACTGTACAATATATTCAACTAAATAAAACGGCTTTTGATTTGTCATGTATTGTAGAGTGTGCTGTACAGCTTGATTCAAGTTTTAGTAGCTATTGATATCTCAAAACATTTTACTTGTATTTTTTATCAGATTATTGATAATGTCCAGTAAACAGAATTTTGGAAGAAATAAAAAATCTAAGTTTAAAGGAAATTGGTATACCAAGTCAAGCAAGGTGACAGAAACTTTAAAATCTTCTTCACTTCGTTATCAAAAAATATCAAAAAATTCGAATGAGACTTCTAAAAAAGATGATGATAATTATTTTCTGTTCGTAAATTTTAAAATTCTTAAAGATCTTATAAGTAGTTTAACATGCTCTGATAATGCAAACAGCAAAGATGTTGCTGAAGCTTATTTTTCTGGTGGTTTTTAAGTTGATATAATTGTTTCAAGTATTTTTTTGTTTCTGTCTTTGTTTTTCGTTTTCACAAGCTTTTCATTTTTCCTTTTTTTTGCAACTTTAAAAATGGATATCTCATGATTGAGAAAAGCTTTATGGCTGAAATTTTCAGTACTTGTTCCTTGATCATAAAGATTTCAGAACCCCAAACGCCTGTTTGAACTTTTAGAACCCCAAACACCTGTTTTTTTTAATGCATAGTTTAATATTTTTTTTTATTATTGTGTCCAGTTTGAGATTTTTTAAATATTTTTCTTTTGTTTTAGTAGAAATGAATGATAACAATATAAAGAAGCTAAAAACCAAAAATTGAGTTTCGAAAAAAATTGATCAAGAAACAGTGTTTAGATTTTTTTCAGATTTTCCCCCTTTTAACACTGATTTTGATAAAATTTGTCTTAAATATAATTTACTTAAAGTTTTTTTTTATCAAATTTTTAGTTTTCTATATTATCAAAAGCAAACTAAAATATATATGAACCACTGGAATTGCTTTTATTCAAAAAAAACTTTTTTCTATATTAGCTACCTTAATCTAGAAGCAAAAAACAGATACCTTTCATTTTTAAAATGATATGCATATAAATATAATTAACAGATATATATGTTATGTTTATGTCTGAAAATTTTTTAAATGAGAATTTGTCGCAAATGCTGGTCAATATATATTTTTAAAAATGACTTATTACCAAGTGATTTAATTTATCTTAAATATCTAGAGAACGGTTATTTTAAACAACTTAAATTTTGTAAATTAACACTGAAAAATATTTCACTTAAGAGTAAAATAAATTTAAACTCCCACTTTATACAACTTTATGTAAGGAGGTTAAATTATTTGATATAACTAAAATTTAACTTAAAAAAAATTTACTATTACAAAATTTTCTTCAACTTAATTTATTCAAAGGTGATGAGTAGACTTCTTAGTTAAGTTAACATTATGTAGTAGTACTTTACTGGAAACATTATAACATGTTAAGTAAACGTATGCATAAAAAATTTGAAACGATAAAAATATAACATTTAAAGCAAAATCAAAAAAAATCAAAAAGATATTAACAACATAAGAACATCAAAGTATTCATTTTTTTTACATAATCTCTTTGCCAAAGTCATTGATTGCATGTTGCATATTTAACTTATTTTACACTGTTAAAGATTAAAAAAATTCTTATTTCTATTTTCATGTTTTTAACTGTTAAATTATTTCAATAGTTGTTCTTCTATAAAACTTACTTAAAAGTATTTTTTAAAAACAGGTTACAATTTGAAACTTAATAATAAAAAGACACAAAGGTATTTTTAGTAACTTCTAATGAATAAGTTGAGATGATATTTGTTGTATTATTTCTAAGTTAACTTTAATTACCTAGAATTAGCTTTTACATAGACAAATAATTTTTTAACATGTAATAACAAAATTTTATTGAATATTATATTTGAAAACACTTTTAACAACCTTGTCATCTGTTTTGTAGAACTTAACGCATATTGAAGAAAAATTATCTTTTAAGCTGTAACAAATGTTTTTACATCTGCTACAGTTCAAATCATAACTTTTTTTTGTATATGAAATCAAAAATAATAACCTTGTTAATTTAAAGGGAAAAACATTAACATAATTAATTTGGTGTGTAATACTAGTGTAATATCTGTAATATAAACCTTATAAGTAGAAGAGAGAAGAAAAAAGGTAATATGTCATTATCTAAAAATTTTTCATATTACTTCCATTCTTGTCTTTGGTTTTTTGTTCAATTTTGTTTCAATTTTGTTCAATTGTTTGGTATAAATGAAACAAACAACAGGTGCTATTTTAAAAACGCTGCAATCTTTAGATTAAAAAAACTATTTAATTAGTTTGAAGAAAGATTTGTTAGACATTAAATAACAAAGTTGTATAAAAAATCTTTTTCAAATCTGCGATTGCCATTTAAAATACCTTATTAAACATTCAAAATGTGTATTAAAACTTCTTAAAAAAAAAACCAAATTTGTGTAGCTTAATTCTTTACTTAAGGTTGCAATAAGATAAATTCACTAGTTCAATCAAATCTGTAAAAGTATAAAGTTAGCCCTTCAGTAGAGCTACTTCATACTTTTAAAAGCCACATAAAAATTGTTTGGGATGTTCTTCCAGAAATATTGAGCTGCAGAGAGAAAAAAGTATTTCAAGATGAAACATAATATAAAGAATAAAATTTTTAAAAAAGGTATTAAAAAGGTAAATAAAAATTTTGCAGAACAAAATTTCACAACTCAATTTTTTTGAATTTCAAACTGTTGATTGTTTGCATAAAAACATAAATATATATAAAAAAAAAACAAGAAGTTTTAAAAGTTTTTTTTTCTTTTACACTTATTTTATATTATTTATATATTCTATATATTATTGTTTGAGGAATATCTTTTAAATATTGAATAATTTATCCTCCTTTAAAATTTTGCTAGGCCTAATTTTATTACATTGTATATGTAAAGTATTACAAGTTTTTGATGGTTATCATTCTTTTTTTTTCAATTGATAGATATTGTTTACTTAACAAAGTCAGTCAACATATTCAAAACTAATATCACAAAAATTCATTAACTTGAAAAACACAGATATCAAAGATAAAATATAACAAGAAATCTCCCAGGTAAAAAAGAATTTGTTTGATTTGTAGATTCAAATAAATTTTTTGAGCAAACACACTATTGGGTTTTTCATGTCCAACTGTCCATTTAAGTATTAAAGTATTACCAAATCAAATAATTGACTACCTAGTCATTTTAATCTTAAAAAACAACAACAAAAAAAAAAACAATAAAAAATTGGGAAAAACAGCCCTAAACATAACAAAAATAATTAAAGAAAAATTAAGGGGAACAAAAACTTGAACTCATTATTATCATAATAAACAAATAATGAAAGCTCAAACAAAGTTGTAGTTTATAAATAATTCTTTAACATTTTAAATGAACTTACCAAGTACAGAACTAAGTAATGAATTTCTTTCTTCATTTGAATTCCTTTCTTCATTTGAATTCTTTAAGTTAGCAAAAAATCTCACTAAACCACTTTTTTTTTCATTTGCTAGACCGCAGATCATAGGCAAACAGCTATGCAACTTTTTATTGTTTATAATCTCCTCAGGACTCAAATAAATGTGAGGATGAACAGAAGCACAAAACTCCATTAAAGTGAAGTGAGCAAACTGATATTGGTAACCAAGTTGTGATTCAACTCTTTCAATGAAACCCAAAAGTTTATTTTCAACTCCATCAAAGTCATTAACAATCCCTTTCATTTCATCTTGGGAGAAAAGAATTTTACCTTGATTGAACAACTCCCATGCAACTTTACAAACTCTTAAAACATGTTCCTTGTTACTCTCACTTTGCATCATAATATGAACTGTTTCATCGGTTTTACAAATGTGATTTTGAAAAAAGTATAAGAAAATAGAGCAATACAACTCAGTCATAGTGTTGAAAGAATAAGAACCACTTGCAGCAATAACTGCACACATTGCTGATAAATAAAACGGAACAGATGCCATGGCTTTAGCATAGAAAGAGTCTTTAAGAACACTTTTAATGGTTTCTTTTTTGTTGCCAAAATTTTCAATATACTCATTAACTCCCTCGTCATTTAAACCCATTATCTGAATGGTTAACTTGTCTGTACATTCTCTAACTTCATGTTTATATTGTGATATAGCTCCAACTCTTCCAGCTACAACACATTTGTATTTTTGAATATTCAATGCTTCTGTTAATGCATAAACAATGGGTTGTTTGTTTGGATTAAGTAAATTATGCTCTATTAAGGGGATTGGATTATACTTTATTAACTTATCTAAGTGAGCAAACTCATCCAACCCATCTATCACAAACAGAATGGAAAAATGCTCACAAACATTGCACTCTTGAAAAATATCTTTGTAGAAAACTTTTAACAGTTCATTTATGTTACCAATGTTTTGAAATTGATTTAACTTTCTACATTCAAAATAAAGCACAAAATCCACAGTTTTCCATAAGATACCATTGGCCCAGTCCAGTAAGCACTTTCTAAGCAAACAAGTTTTTCCGATTCCAGCAATACCAGATATCAAGAATAAAGATAGCTCCTTTGAAAACACTTCTATAAACTCAATTGGCTGATAAGTCAATTGTCTCTGAAGAAACAACTCTCGCTCAGCAATACTCACAATGTCTTTTTCCACTTCATCTGCATCAACTACAGTCAATTCAATGAACTTATCTAAGAGTTCAACTTTAGCTGGAGTTTTTACTAAGTGCACAATTTCATCCATTTTTCCATAAGTTTTAAGATAATGATTTTTCAGTGCCTTACGCATTTCTGAAAAAACAAAAGAAGAAATCTATCTTAGGTTTCTAAAAATTAAATGTAAAATGATGCAAATCAAACAACCTGAGCAAAAACTTATGCTTTTGTTCTCAACTTATGCTTTTTTTCTGTTGAAATTTAAAAGAAAGTTTAAATTTGATTCCCAAAGTAAGTTTATTTTAAAAAATAACTTTTTTAATTTAAAAAAATATTTTTAAAAAAATATTTAAAAAAAAAATTTTTACTTGAGGTTATAACTTTTATTCCTTCTTTTCTTTAAAAATTGGTTTTAAAAATTGTTGCATTTAATTTGTAATCAACATGTGTTTATGTTTAAATTAGATTACTTGTACTCTTTGCTGTTATGATCTCATTTTAATAAACATTTCTAAAACGAATTTTAAGCCTATTTCTATTAAGCAAATTATTTATTTTGTAAATGATTTTTTTTGTTTTTGAGGTAATACTGCCAAACTTTCTTTTCTACTGTACATACTAATATTTGTTTGTTGCAGTTTTATAATTTTTTGTTTGTAACAGTAATTTTTTTTTCAACAGTAAAATAATTTTTTGTTTACTCCCTCATTTTAAAACAGATTCCATTTATCTTGACTTTATAAAAAGGACTTCATTAAATTAACATTCATAATCTACTTATTCATTAACAATAATGATAGTAATGATAACAATGATATTAATAATAATAACAACAATAAGAATAAAAATAATAATAATAATAATGATAATAATAGTAATAATAATGATAATAATAACAATAATAATAAT
>QPEY01000137.1:347089-357640 GCA_014706445.1 Hydra viridissima
ATAATAATAATAATAATAATAATAATAATAATAATAATAATAATAATAATAATAATAATAATAATAATATTCTTTCATTTTTAAAAACAAAACACTTGTACATTACCAATAAATGAGCTGTTAAACGTTTAGTAATCAAATAAAAACTATTCTTTCTATGAATTCTTATAGACCATGTAAATTAATCCATTTAAATTGTCTGAAAATATATCTCAAAATTTGCTGTGCAAATCGATTTATGTTTTAAAATAACACAGCTAATAACCAAGGTTTCACCAAAGGTGGCTCATTCGAATCACTTCTGTATGATAGATGATAAACTTTATGTTAAAGATACTTTAATAGATACTGAATAAAGTTATCACAAGATAAAATATAAACTTAGAACAGCCCTTTTTGAAGTTACATGATTTTTGATTCTATGTTAAAAAGAAGGTTTGATTTTTTATTCATTTACGTTTTTTCAGAAAAAAATATTTTCAACTAGATTTTAACAAATTCTAAAAAAAAAAGTCACAAATAATAAAAAAAATAAGCTTGTATTTGTGTCATTTTATTTGCATTTTTTGCCATCAAAGTATAAAAATATTGAAACATTAAATGAATTGACTTTTAAAATCAGACCTTCTTTGGTCAACCCTAAAACTCCTCTCCAACCTTTACAAATTATTGTAAAGTAATTTAGATCCAATTAACCAGAGTATTTTAATGTTTGAACACAGAACTGCCACCATTACTGTCTTTTTCTGAGCCTTAGACCAACTTTGGCACACCAAGAGATTGTTTGCATCTGTTAACAAGAGATTTCAATTCCAAGTTTGCCTTGTAAACTCTTCATCATGATGATAATTGTCTGCTTTTTAAAACATTGTTTCAGATAATATTTTTCCTTTTTTGGTATCTTGAATTGATAGCCTTGTGCTTTTCAAATATTTGATTTTCAAAAAGTAGTTTAAATGATACATATAAGAACATTTTAAAATTTCACGATTAATTTACGAATTTAATGAAAATTTTCCAGATATTAAGTAAATTATTTAATAAACTCATGATTCTTCAAATGGTAAATTTTTAATTTTGTATTTAGACTATGCTAATTTGCACTGCTGGCTAATAATGCTAATGGGTTTTTCCTTAACCATTTCATACCTTTGAACAAGCGGCATTTGCACGCTTTGTATGCATTGCATAGTGTTAACCCAAATGCTGTTCATGTGTTTGACTTGTTTACATTTTATGCAATTAATAAACACTACATTTGCTTGTCTTTATTTGACACTGAATTGATTTGTTTTGTAAATAAGAGAAAATACAAAAACTGGCAATCTATCCAATTGCTGTGTATCTTCTCCAGTTATATCAAGCAACATCTCAGTGCACAACAGTTTTGCTGGCTTGAAATTCTTCCCTTATCTGTTTTGAAATTTCTGTCATTTTTGGTGAACTGTACTTTTTAAAAGTTTTGCTCAAAAGGTGCAGCAACCTATTTTGTTAACCATAGATGCTAGTATCATTGTTAATCTACAAACACTTGTATTTGATAAGATTTAAAACAGGTGAACACAGTTATATGAATATAATAATTAAGCAACGTAATCATAAAAACTTAACAAGCTGTACACTGGTTTAATAATATATGGATTATGGATATAACAACAAGTAACAATTAACCTATCATTAAGAGAAACCTGTAAAGCCTAAAAATTTTTGTAAATTTAATTCAGGTATATCAAACACAATTCGTACCACCATTTCAAAAGTCTCATGACCCTTTGGAATGCCTAAAATGTTATTTTAATTCACTACTTAATTGCAGGTAATATCAGAAGGAAAAAAAAAAAAGTTTTCTGGGACACTCTTGATAACTACTGTGTAACTAAGGTACTATACATCAACATACTAAGGTAGCAAACTTTATATTAGATAAAACAAAATTTTCCTGCTACCCCTAAGTTAACTAAACATTCAAACTGTTTGAATTTAAATAAGTTTAATATCTACATATGTTGAATGTCTTAAATAAGTTAAAACATATTAAAAATATTTTAAAAATATTCAAACAATAAGATGTTGCATATTGCCAAATAACTTATACACAGCTAACAACAACTTACTTTCTTTTT
Source organism: Hydra viridissima (assembly GCA_014706445.1). Lineage (NCBI taxonomy): Eukaryota > Metazoa > Cnidaria > Hydrozoa > Anthoathecata > Hydridae > Hydra > Hydra viridissima. The sequence continues at coordinate 349,213 of QPEY01000137.1, forward strand.
CTTCAATGGATGGCTTCAGGGGGTTTTCTGTCACAAATGATTTATCTAATAAGTATTTTATCAAAAATGAGAAAATTATTCAAAAATTTTGTTTGTGTAAAAAACAACTTCAACTTCTTTTATAAAAAGGAAAATTCATGAGAACAACAATTAAAAAACCTTTTTTACTATGTTTATAAACTTCAAAAAATTTTCAAATTTAGAAAAAAAAAAAAAAAAAAAAAGAAAAAGAAAAAAAGTATTTCTACAAATTATTTTATTTCAAATGTGTTAAAAAAAAAAAAAGTTTTTACTTGAGAACTTTTCAATCACTCTTATCAAATCTGATCTATTTATCTGGTGCATTGCGTTTGCTAAATCATCTAAGGTAGGAGACTTTTGCTGGTTTTTCCATGCTCAAAACATTCTGTGGGTCTTCTCTTCCATATCATTATAATCAGCATCTATCACATCAAGTTCATTATCACTGACTAATAAAAAGCGTCCCAATCTCTGCCAGTCTTTCCCAATCATCAGTGCTAATTGTAAAAGCAGTTTTGAATTGTCAAGAATATCACTCATTTTTGTTTGATCTTTTAACAAATTCACTTTTTCCTAAACAAGGAACAACTTCATAAATATTCTCTTAACTTTTGCAAAACCAGTTGCTAAAACTTTGATTTGAAATTATTATAATTAAAATGCTATAAAAAGTATAATAAGAAATTTTCAAAGTGAATACATTCTTATTTTTCCACTTTACCAGATACAAGAACATGAAGCAAAAAAGTTTTTGAAAAAAAGAACTTTAAAATTTTTAATTCTAAATACTAATTTTACATTTGTATAAAAAAAATAGAGGCTGGAGGAGGAGGGTGCCATTAATGACTTGTAGACAGCCAAAATTTGGTAAACCTTTCTACCATTATGGTAAATGGTCTAACTCCCCTTTATATGCCCTGAGTACTCCTTAGCTTAAAAATGTAATAATATATATAAAGCATAATGTATATCTTAAAGTATGATATAATGTAATGAGTATACGAAAAATACCTCATCATCATCATCAGCAGCAGCTGAGTCATGAATGGCAGCAACTCTTGGTGGCCCCTCATTAGAATATGATGATGGTGCAGATTGTGACAAATTAAGATCAATAGGTAAAGAAACAGCTCTTTTATCACTTTGCAATTCAACTTGAGTTACCAATGGTTTACCTATAAATAGTATGTATGATATTTACAGTTGAATGTTATATTTACATGTGAATTTTCAAGGTTTTAATTGAAGGTTTTGGTAAGTTCATGTTCAGTAATCTGTCAGTTTTTTACTTTGCTTACTGCTTATCAACAAATTTCTATATAACTTAACTTTTAGATCTTTACCAAATCTCCCTAAAAATCTTCAATGTGACTATATTGTTCATTGTTATAACAAGCTAGCAAGGATATAAAGAGCATGAAAAAGAATTACAGTTCAGTTAAGGAAGTATGATAATATGGATGTTTGGATTATGAAATGAAGGCAGATTATTTCTGGAGTTCAAAACAAGATTGCTTTGAATTCAAGAAATAATTTTCAGACTGTGCAAAAAATCTTGCTGACTAATGTTTTATATTTCTATCCAAATAAGTGAGTAATAATGGGAAGTTATATTTTAATACTTTGGCTTTCACAGGCTGTTCTAATAAAGTAAGGTGTGTTAGAATGGCTCAGTGAGGATAAAATGTGTCTATTTAAAGAGCACTATGTTCCATTATTTTGAATGATGTTGCAACTAGTTTGAAGGTATTTTCTAATTGCTATAAACCCTAAAGTACTAAATGTAAAAAATGCTCTTACAAGCTAAGATGATGGTTATCAAATTCAACACCTTTAAATTGTTTTGAGAATTTGAAAAAAAAAAAAAACATGATTTGCAACTTCAGCCTCAAATCCTCAAATGAGATAATTATATCATTTTAAGCGATTATATACAAACAGATCAAAGTGACATGATAAACACCATTCCTCTTCAACAGTTCATTTTAATGATATGCAAAAAACCTCAATGACATAGCAGTACATTTACAAATAGCCTGCACCAAATTAAGTACTAAAGATTGGTGATTTTGCGGTTGTAAAATGTCACAACTTAATTAGCATACAATGTATCATAAATCCACTGGTTAGTTATTTCAAACCTATTGGAATCAATGTGTTACTTCAAATGATTTATGCTGCTACATTTTTTTTCTTATCATATCAGTAGTAATAAACTTTGCATGACAAAACATTAACTTATAAATTGCAAAGTTTAATTGCTATTCTGATGGCAACAATACAGAAATAAAACAATTAATTTGTATCACTATAAAAACAATATTTTAGCATTCAACTTTTTTTTTGCTGCTAGTTATAGTAAAAATATCAGCAGAAGTGAGTTAACAAGTCACATTTTGCCAAAATGTCTCCTAAAAAGATCACTAGGATATAAATGGCTTTTTTTTATTAAAAACAATCAACTACCTTTTGTAAAAGGTTTAATAAGCAGAAATTAAAACTGAACAGAATTTGATATTGAATAATAAAACCTAAAGAAAACCAATTTGTGCATTAATTTTTTGCAGCGAAATAGCATTGCTACTCCCTCTTAAGTTTACTTACATGAGCTAGAATATCTAGCTTCTGATTTTACTAAATTTGGCATATACAGTGGTGATCGCAGAAAAAGCACACTTAACATTTTTTTCATTAGAGTTAATATATTTTCTTTCTTTATCAGGGAAGTAAAAAAAAAACAATATTAGTTAACAAATTTCCATTTATTAGCTATAAATCATAAGAAAAAAAAAATTTTTAACGGAAGTATAACAATAATTTTTAACAAACAAAATACAACTAAAAGTTGTAATCATAAAAATAGCACACCAAACAAAAAAAATAGTGGTTTAAAAGTCGACATCAAAACATTAAAACTTTTATCAGTATTTTGTTAAATAGCTTTTATTCTTTAGAAATGCAAAACTTTTTGATGGGATACTGTTACTTAAATTTTTAAATGGGACTCTCCACTAGTATCTGCTATTTGATTAGGCGCAACTACATAAAAAATTTGACAACAAATGTTTTTATTGTCACACTGTAATAGTTACATCCAAACAATAAAGCAAGTTCCAGCTTTTAAATTATCATGAAAAATGCCATTAAAAAAAACAACTAAAACACATTATAAAGTGCAATTAAAAGAAAATATTATGGGGTTTGCTATTCTTCTAATCACAATTGTATGTATTGAATCTTTGTATTTTATTAAAACAAAATTCTTAATAGTTTCTTCTCAAAACCAGTTGATTTATTTAAAATTCATTTTTGTTAAAAATGAAAACCTTAATAAATCTTTACTTAATCTTTATTTAAGCAAAAAAAAAAAAAAAAAAAAAACACTTTTAAATAGACATATACTATGATAGCAACCTTTTTACTCAAAACATTTTTAATTCAATTTCAATAAAGTTAATACTTTTTAAATGCACAATTAGCAATTTTTCCTGCTAAAGTAAAACAAACTGACAATTTATGAAACATATTTAATGCAGCTTCAAACTGTGACTGAGGCAGCTATTTTGTATACAAATAATTTTTAAAAGCTTTTTGTTGGTAAAAACTAGAAGTCATTAAATGTATTTTTTCATTTAAAGGTAACAGATTTAGGAAAACAACATTTAAGAAATGAATAACTTTGTAATCAAAAATTAATGTAAAAATTATGTTTGAAAATGCCAAGGTTTTCTTATCCTAAACTTTTTTTTTTTAAAAAAAATTACAAAAAATGTTATAATTATAATTTTTTTTATAATTATAATTGAATTTGAATTTTAATTAATAAATTATAATTGAGGCATTATAATATTGCATCATAAAAACTGTTAAAATCATAAAGATTTTTGAATATCCTGTTATTTAGAGCAACCTTTTTGCTATGTACATTATATAACATTGTATTTCATAATTAATATGTCCAATTTTCATATATACACAGGTACATTTATAACATATAAATAAACACATACATACATATACAAACATTCAAAATATTTAATATGAATATATTTAGTATAAGTATTAGTAAATGCTATAACTGGTGTGAGCCAGTGAGTGTGGTATCAACACACTATGAAAGCCAATCTGCTTAATTGCTACTCATTCAGCATTCAAGACCTGCTTTAAAACTATTAACTGATAGTGCTTTAACCAACTCACTTGGCAAGCTATTCCATAAATTGGCCGATCTATTAAATAAAAAGTTTTCACGACATGCTTGCTTAGTGATTTCTTTGACATGTTTAAAGCTGTGACCTCTTTTTTGAGTTTTTTGAATACTAATTTTTTTTATTGTTTCTAAATTGTTAAAACCATTGAAAAACTTATGAAGTTGAATCATATCGCCTCGTTATCTCCTTTTTGTCAATGTAATTGTTCATCCCAGGCTGTTTGTATTTTCATTAACATGTATTTGTCAATAATTTATGCATATATGGTTATAATTTATACATATACATGGTTCTGATTATTGACAGTGCTCTGTTAATTAATACATTTGATCATTTTATAGGTAAGTAGTATAAGAAAAATGATCAATATTTGTTAACAATAAAAAAATAGTAAAAAATCTAAAACAAGTGTTAGAATTATTTTGTAATAAAAAAAAGAATCTTTTTTTAAATAAAAATCTAAAGCATTTCTCATACCTTCATGACTCAAAGAACTTCCTCTAACACAGCAGGTGTTACCCATAGAACCTAGCGTGCTAAAAGCAAGAATGTTTCATAAAATTTTATACTTTAATATATATTTTAAAATGGCTTAATAGGTATCTCTTTAGTAAATATATTGAATCATTTTGTTTACCTGCAAAGTACTCAAATGTTTTCTTGGAAAAACAAATAATACAGACTATAAAATAAAGAGGTTTGACTGAAATGAGATATCATTAAGTCACAATTCTCAACAGCAGAAGCTCCTTGATGATGAAACAAATAATATTCTTAACTTAGGTTGTTTAAATTATTTTTATATGAAAGACTGACTAACAGAACAAAACCTGCAATAAATTTATAATGAAAAGGTGCCCAGTATAAGGGGGAATGAAGTTAAATGTAACAGATAATCAATGACTTTTGGTGATATAAAAACTGTTTATATTTTCATGTAAAAAAAATGTTATGTAAATGAGTATTTGCGTTAAATTGCTACTATATTAGTGCTATTTGCTGCTTAATATAATAAAAACAAGCAGAGAGTGTTTCTTTGAAAAAACTTCAATAAATAAAAAACCATTCTTTTTAATGCAGAATCAAAAATCATTGATCATGTAACTTAGAAATGACACGTTCACAAATAATAGCTTTCAAATCTTTCAAAACTCTCTCAAATCAAATACTGTTTCTACCTAAATATCTTTATCATCAAAATACTTGTATACATTTACATACTACAATTTAAAAATTTGAAGATATAGCTGGTTTGTAACTTGTACTTTGTCTTCTGGAATAGAAAAGTCAAGAGTTTTCTCCAAATATTTGAAAAACAAAGAGAAGAAATTCAGTTTCAAATAAAAAAATCTAAGGAGACTAGCACTATAATGAAACATTCATCAATCAATTTTTCTATTCACTTTAATTTAGGTAAGTAAATCACTTGTGAAAGCAATTGCCTCTAAATATGTTATTACATATACAGTAAAATCACAAGCAAAGTCTATCTTTACTACTTTAATAAATTTACAAGATAATTTGTATAAATATGTAAAACAAATACATTAATAAATCCCTTTTCAATTCCTAAAAATAACTCATCCCTAAAAATAAACTGCTAAGGATTGGTTTTTGGTTTTTTCATTAATAATAAAGTACAAGTTTCTTTAAGCTTTGTAATATAGATTGCAATTTCTCAAGTTTTTTAAAGTGGAACTCTTTAAGAGTTTAAAATAGCAAATGAAATTGGTGTGTGGCAAGTTTATATTCACAAACTATTTTATTTTTGAAAAATAACTTTAATGGATTTAATGAAATTGCACTTCTGTATTGAAACAAAATAATATAAAGTATTTGAAAAATTGCTAATTTATTTCAGAAAACTTACAATTCTGTATGTCTAATCAGGTAAATTACTTTAAATTCAATTTATTCAATCAAAATAATATTTTAATTGAACAAATCGAATAATCAACATTTATTCAATCAAAAGAAAAAAAAAGGTTAACATAAAAGTTTGCACTTTTTTTATCATTCAGTAAAGACAGATTGAAAATGATGATGACATAAGGAAGAACATTTTACTTAATCATTTGAGTAGAGGTTTGCATTTGAGTGGATCTTGAAATTGAAAAAAATTTCTTAGAGGAAATATTAAAAATATTAAAAAAACAAAAAGCATCAGTTTAATTTCATTTTTAGATTTCTCTACTGATTTGTTCTGAAGAATTAGTATGCTAATAGTGTTATTATGCTTATAGTATATGAGTATGCTTATTTCTATCCTTGGTATGATAACATTCCACCTGTCATATTATTTTCACACAACTACAGTGCATATGCACTCAACAACCCAATTGTATTTTTAATTTCTAAAGAATCTGCAGTAAAAAAAAAGGCAAAGATAAGGTAAAAGTTTTAAATAAGTAATCTTATATAATTATGGTTCAGCAAATAATATCCAGGTTATAGGTGAGAACTTGCTGATAACATGTAAGAGTCATTTTCATTGTTTAGTGTATTATCACTTTCTTAGGTGTCAACAATCGTTTATTCATCAATAACTGGAGTGACATATCAAAGTTTTTATTCCTTTTGAAAAAATTTTGTGTAAACTTAGTTTTTGCTTTAAAAGCATAAAGCAACTTTATGAAAACTTTTATAAATATTTTAAGAAGACTTTATTAACATTTTATCAGCTTTTAATATTTTATAACTTTTATAAACATTTTATAATTTTTTTTTCATTTTATGACTTACTTTTATTTCGATATTTTAGATTGTTCAATGTTTAAAAGCGTTTAAATGTGCTACGAGTAATAATATTCATTAAGTAATCAGAAAAAAATAATTAAAAAAAAAAACAAATTTACTAAAGTCAAGCCCTGTTTGGGAAAAACTTCTCAAACCAGTAACCTTCCTGTTAGCAAAAGGCAACATTTGCTAAAACTAGATGCCTACCTATTCGACGTTTTGTCTTAATCAAGCAAAAAAATCCAAAGAGTTTAAAGTCTTCCACTGCACTGAAAAAATCATGTGTTCATATTTTGACAATTTCTAAATCTCCCGCGGTCTGGTGACTTTATCAATTGCGCCTTCTCGTATACTTTAAGCGAAACAGCGATGTTATTATGTCCAAGCTTTTAGAGGATGAAATCGAAAGCTTTTTCCCTCCAAACATTTTTTCAAATAATTTCACAATTAGATATTTTCCAAAAAATTTCAAGTTGGGAATATTATCTATAACAAACAAGATTCACGTCATAAAAAAATCTTGAAGTAACAGATTTAAAATAGGAGTTTGGCGTCAATGACCCGAAAGGTCCAATACCCAGCCGGCAAAAAAACGTTTTTANCCTCTTACCCTCTTAAATTGTCTTGTTTTAAAACACGAACGCATAAACTAGGGTGCATTTAGCCACGTTAAACAATTAAAATTAAAACTCGCACATTAGAGAAAGACTTATTTTGAAAAATTAATGCTACGAAAAATACAAGTTATCTTCACAAAATGATTTGGTTTGCTACATCGATTTGTTAGAGTCAGATGATGATGCTGTTCGGACAGTTTGACATTTAGTACCACCTGGTCTATACGGAGCATATTTTAGACACCTCTCCATTGCATTTCTTATTTGATTTTCGTTAGTCTCTTTAAAAGTGTTTTGAACAGCAGCTGAAAACATATATGAAGTACTTATACTCATCAAAAGATAAACTATTATTTAAAAAAAAAAGAGTAAACTCTGTAACTGAAACATAAAACAAGAAAACTTTTTGAAATTGTGCACAGAGCAAATAGTCACATTCAAAAACAGTGTAAAATAAAAAATACACATAATAGTTACTTTGGAAATTTAAGTGATAACAAACTTCTTTATATGAAAACAAAACATTATTATACCTATAAGAATAGGAAAGACTGCCATTTCTTGGAAAGTGATTTTATTCTTTGTTTTTCCTTTGACACACAGCTGGCTCATTACCCAATTACTCATTAATCTAGAAATTATAATTTATCAAACTTTAAAGAATAATGATATGGTAGCTAATGTAATAACATTTTGTACAATAATAAACACAATAATATAGTAACAACTTCCTGAATTTAATATCCATACCGCTTCATCATTGCAAATACCATTGCATCTGCATCATGACCACCAACTCGTGAAAGCTGCTGTAACTATTATATGCAAATACATTTTTATACA
>QPEY01000137.1:376518-397453 GCA_014706445.1 Hydra viridissima
AACCAAAAAAGCGTATAATTTTTGCAAAAAAAAAAAAGGAAAAAAAAACAAAAAAAGAAAAAAAAATTTATTCGTGAATGAAAAAAAAAAAAAAAAAAAAAAAAAAACTTTAATGATTCTGGTTCGCATTAATGTGAATTTGAACTGAGATTTTGATTTAAATTTTTTGATCCAATTATGAATAATATATTTAAACACGTTTTTCTCAATAAGTAAATTTTTGACCTCCTCCTATTTCATTATTGGCATGTTCAATTTGCATGAAACTTTCAGTAGATGATTATTACATCTAGTTTTACAATTGGACCTAAAAGTTTTAAAATATTGTAAAACTTATATATTTATACAAGTTTGATCTTTAAAAATTTAGTTTTTTTAGTGCACCGTTTTAAAAATTTCAGTGTAACTAAAATACTAATTTTTTAAAAATAGTTTTAGTTCAGTCTGTTGATCAACATCTTATTAACCATTTTCCAAAATTTCATATCCTAAATGCTTTCAGTTACTTAGATAGTATGGCCAGGGTAGTTCAAACATTTTTGAATTTTGACCATTTTAATTGGTAACCATGATAACTAAAAAAATTATTTTTTATTTTTTAAAGTATTGTTACCTAGTTCTTTCTCAGAAAAGTTATATAGTTGGTTTTTTGTTAAAAAAGTTGTTTTAATTAAAAAATTTTTGAAGGGTCTTAGGGTAAGGTTACCGATATTATACCCCCTAAGACCAAATTAAAAAATGTAGGCAATCTACTGAGTGGAAACATGGATTTTCAAATGCATTTCATAATTTAGGGTTTGTTTGTTGTAAAGATGTTAAAAAAACTAAAAATTAAAAAAGCGTTAAGTCTCGAAGTATCAAATTTAAAAAATAGCGCTAAGAGTACAATTAAGGAAACTAGATCCTAAATTGTACCACCGTAATCCAATATTGTACCACTTTCTTGATTTCAAATACTTTACAACTTTGCAAATGTTTTATGATTTTAAGTTTAAGGAATTAAAAGAACTGACTAAAATGAATAGTTTTTGTAAAATCAGCAATCGGAAATATTCTGATATAACATAACGTAACACCCATAATATATACTAACACCCATAATATAAACTGCCCATCATATAATGAAATGAAGTTTTTTATTTAACAAACTATATGCAAATTGAATTTTTTTTTCTTCTGGAAAATGCCGAAAACAGGTATCACCACATATGTTACAATTTTTATTTAAATTATATGTTTAATAATGGGTTCTTTAGGACTAAAATAGAAGAGGAAGACAGGTATTAAAGATAGTTATGCTAAATAATGTAAAACAATATACAATGTATCTGTTTTAAAAACAATTATACTAAATAATGTAAAAAAAATTTATAAAGACTTTATTTTTGGCAAAAGTTGCACATATATTGTTTCTGTTTTTGATTAACACCTGCACAGTCAACATGACACCAAGCAATACATTTTATCATATTCTTTTCTATATTTTCTTCACAAAGGTAACAAAACCAGCTTTCACTATGAAGAGATGTAATTGCATGCTTGAACCTTTTTACACCATTCCTGCCCTGTTCTATCTTATTAGTTGATATTGGTAAAACTGAGCTAGAGAGTGTATCTTTATAAGGTCTACTTGTCAGTACAAGAGTAGTACTAGAATTTTTCTTTTTTTGTTTAAGTAGTGAAGTTCGTATTGGAAGTATGGATATTTCTTCAATTGGAATCTCAAAATTAAAAAAGTATGTTAACAAAAAAAAGGTAAAAATTGTTAAATTCGAATAACCAACAACAACTGGATAATTTTAATTAAAACAATTTGTATGTAAAGCTAGAAAATAACTACTTACTGTTTGGGAAGTTTTTAATTGTTACTTATTTGAACTCAACTCTCCTATGAGTAATTTGGAAGGTGCAAAGTCTTCTTCCTGAAACACTGAGTTGTCTACTGGCCATATCCCAGTGTCTCTGAATCCATTAATAGCTATTTCCATACCAACAACCTTTGCATAAGCCTCTCCAAAAAGTTGAGACACTTGAAACTGAGTAATACATCTGCCTGGATGGCTTCGCATCCATTTATCACAGGCAATGTTGTATTTAGATGATGGCAAATATAACATTACTGTTCCATGATCTCGAGCTAAAACTAATGCTTCTAGATTTTTTATATGTGTTGAATGACCATCAAGGATAAGAAGAATTTTCTTTTGTTCTGGATGTTCTGTTAAAAGTTTAAGACAGAGATAGTTTACAAAATGCCTACTCCACAAAGTAAACATATCTGCGGTTATCCAACCACTATCAGAACATCCAAAAACTGTCAATGGTGGTGCTCCGTCTTTGAGCTCATTTTAGAATTTCTTGCGTTTAAAAATAAGCATAGGAGGTACAAAAGATCCAGCAGCATTCATGCAATATTATACCTCCTACCTGATGTTTCCCTTTCAGAGCTAAAACTTTCATTAGTTTCTGAACTGTACTTATTCCTGTTTCATCTATATTGTAGATCAAATCAGCAGTAATATTGTAGTTATTAACAAGTTCTGTATGTTTATTGAAAAATAGCTCAACCTTTTTTCTACAGAAACTGGTGGCTCTTGCCATAGATGGTGGTTCAGGTAACCTCAAACTGAGGCAGGGGTGACGTTTCATTGGAAATACCACTTCTTTCCAGCCATGCCCAAATTTTTGTTGAACTGATGAGGTATTTCATTTTTCTCAGCAATTTCAAATGCCAATCGTCTTAGGTCTTTAATATTAATTCCAAACATACACGATTCGAGTTTCAAGACATGTTCAACTAAATCTTTCTCAATTTCAGGAGGTAAATTACTACACTTTCCAAAATGCTTAGTTGAGTCATTTGCAAATACATTTTTATGCTCCACATGCCTTTTAAAGGTTGGTTTAGGAATTCCGTTTTTTAAACAAACGGCATTTAATCCGATATCACTATTACGATAAGCAAAAATAGCTTTTTCCATATCCTCTTCTCTCCATGATCCATATCTCTGTTTTGACATTTCAATTTTTTTTTTTTAAAGGGAATTTTTTAAACTTTACACGCGTTTTTTAGCGGTCAAAATGCGTCGGTACAATTTAGGATCTGACTTGAGGTACAATTTACTCAACTAATCTGGCAATCGGTTAATTAGAAAATTTGACAACTAAAAATGAGATATTTTAAATTCTAGGTATTTATTTTGAATTTAGATAAATTATGCTTTAACATAAATACACTGAACAAATCATATCTTCTACTTTCTTTAGTGAAATACGCTTCGCCATAAAAACCTAAAATAAGAATTCTCCAATAACAAACCAACAAGAGCTTACTCTGGCTTTAATGCAATCGGATCAGAAAAAAAAACAGTTGACTCCTTAATTTCATTCAGCAAAGATAAAAAAATAAATTAAAAAATTTCTTGTGGGTTGTAAAAATAATGAGTTATGTTAAAAGTACAATATGTAGGCATCGATACAATATTAGCAACCTTACCCTACACCTAATAAAACTAAACTACTTTGTTTAAAAAAAAAAATTTTCTAAACTGCCTTCTTTCTTTGGGAAAAAAAAACAGTCTACCATTCGAAGCTTTTAAAAAATTCGCTAGAATTTTGTTATTTTATTTTCCAAGTTCCGATTTTTTTTTTTTTTTTTTATCAACATCAAAAATAACTTTCTAAAAAATAATCGAATCTCATCTTAAAAACTCGAATATTTTTCACTGGTCTGTAGAAGACTGGGCCAAAGTCGTTTTCAGCAACGATTCCAATTTTGAGGTAATAAATTGCAAGTCAAGGTTAATCATCAAGGGGCTGACTGGTGAAAAGTTCAGAGAGTTTTTGTGTACCAAGAATATAAGGCGGAAGAGGATCAATTGGAATATGGGAATGCTTCTCCCATAAAGGAACAGGGTCATACAACATTTATAACGGCAGAATTAACCAGTACAACTACAAAGAGACCCTCGAAAGTAAACTTTTGCCAACAGCCAGGGCTTTTTACGGAAGACGACAACGATGGTTTTTTCAGCACAATGCCGCAATGGCTCATACTGAAATCTCGGCTAAAGAGTGGCTTGATCGGAAAAACATTACGGTCATTCCTTAGCCAGCTCGTTCTCCAGATCTCAATCCCATCGAGAACATTTAGGCTTGGATAGACAAGAGATTGGTCAAAGAGAGCATAGCCAGTGTTGCGCAATTACCGCAGGCCTTGGAAAGAATTTCCAAGAGAACTATGCATCCGATTAGTTGAATCTATGCCTAGACGTGTTCGTGCATGTGTGAAAGTTCGTGGTGCGCACACAAAGTACTAAAATGCACCCTGACTATATTTTTGCTCTGTTTTTTTGTATATATTTCTCATAAAAATCTTAAATTTTTTTTTTGAAAATAATTTTTTTCTTATCTTGTTTATAATACCACTGTTGATAGACTTTTTTTGCTGTAAATTAAAAAAATAAAAAACACAAAAAAAAATCATTTTAAAAATCAACTGACCATATATTTATGCATCCCACTGTTTTACATATGTTTAAAATTATTTACATTAGTATTTATTTTTTATTTAACATATAAAACATTTTACGTATTTCTTACTCTAAACTCTTCAATGTTATCAAAATTTTTTCCACGATACCCGATCCCCAACTTCTTAAAGTTCGAACCACGAAGCCATTCACAAATGGCGCCGATAAAGTTCGTGTCGTCGTGAAGGTTAAGATATAATTCTTCAGCGAGCTGAATCAACGAAAGGACGAAACCTTCGAACTCGTTCTTTGATACGAAAGTATCACTGACGAGTAAACACAACCATTCAATCTTATGTGTTGATGCCCATCCATCGATCTTCACTGGATATTGTAACCAGACACGACGAACGTTGGTCGAACATAAAATGAAAAGTATTTTCTCATCCTCAGATAAAATCTTATTAAAAACACGTAATTGATTCAACTTGCATCCTGCGTCAAAAAATTTCTCCATTAAATATTTCTCATGTGAAACTTCATGAGCAGTTTTTCCACGTATAACAACCGACCACCATCGTTTATCGATAGATCTTTTCAAGTCCTCGGTAATCGACGCCTGCTTTTCAAAGAAGCATTCCATGAACATCTTTTATTCATCATCTGAAGAAGAATAGAAAAACAATAATATTATTAATACATATATATGATATAAAATATATGTAATAACTAATAATAAGAACAATAACATATTAATACTATTATTAATGCTTATTTATTTGCAACAACAATTATTAAATACAACAAATGATCACAAATCAATTTAAAAAATATTTCTTATTCATCAAATTGTTATTAAACAAATAAATAATTTACGAAATACAAAATTAAAATATTTATTGAAATATGGCGTACACCGTTTTTAAATTTTGGTTGCGCTCCAACCAATAGAAATGTGAATAACAAATCAGCCAATCAAAAGCTTGGCCAAAAGTATTAAAAGTCATTAAAAACTAAACTCCTGCGGCGATGCTCTTGTTTCAAAAACATTTGTTCGCTCACAGAGTTGTTTGAAATCTCAACCAGAGGGAGGATTTTGTTGTAATAGGGTAATTCCATGTAAAAGTGGGACACTCATTTCAGTCACCCCTTGGATTTTCTTTGAAATTTGAACCAGTGGTACCTATTAATGAATAATGAAAAAGTGCAAAATTTGAACTCCCAAATCCAAACGGTTCAAAAGTTATGGCATTTTGAAATTCAGCTTAAAACGCCCTATTTTTTTCCACTTCCGCCATTATGAACTTTGTAGTAGAACTTTTAATTGAATAATTTAAGATCTAGTGGAATAATGTGGCTAAAATTTGGTACCTGACCATTTTCAAGGGTGCTGAATTCAAAAATGTAGATAAAATAGAGAAGCTTAAATTTTTTGATAGTTTTTTTTTTATTTTAAAATGACCAGTCAAATTTTTTGTTTTGTTACCATGGGTTGCGCTTTCATTAATTCCCGGAGTTGCCCAAGTCTCATGGATTCGATTTTTTTTTCAAATGAATTAGTTGATCCTAGGCTATCTTTATAAAAAAGATGGTTTTGGTTTCTTAAAGTATAATAAAGATATGTCATTTTGAAATTTAGACAAAAAATTTCTTTATTTGGCCGCTATTCTCTATTATAGATTTTATAGCGATACTTTTTGTGTGAATAATTTAAGTTCTAGAACAGAAATATGACTGAAAATTCGTACCCGACCATTTTTAAAGACGCTGAATACAAAGATGAAGAGAAATTAATCCAATTCCTAATATTTTAGAACAACTTTTAAATTTTAAAATGTCAACAGTCCTTTTTTTTTCTTGTGACCATAATTTGCATTTCGCTTATTTCTGGAGTTGCCTTACTCTCATTGTGAAATAAGATGTTTTTGAAAAGTTTAGGTCTCTGACAGAAAATAAAAAATTCTATTGCTTGGCATAACTTGCATATTTATGATCAATATTTTCAAAAGTATACATGAAAATATAATTTACTATGCAGCAAATTGAAAAAATGATTTCTTTTTTTATTATTTTGATAACTAGGTATTATTTCAAAATATTGGTTGCATGCTAAAATTTCAGGTTACATGTTCAAATGTTGTGTTAAAAAATAAGAAACTAAAATGCAAACTTTTTTGAAAAATATTAAAAACCTGCTTTATTGAAAAAAGCTCAAAAATAAAAATGAAAAGGAATAACCAAATATAACTAAAATTGAAGTTTATATCATTTAAATAATGAAAGTAAAATATTAATCAACTTTCACTGAAAAGATAAAACTTGTTCAAATAGAGTTTCATCTTCTTTTGAGATTTGGTACTTACGCCCAGAAGATGCTGAAGGTGTTTTAACAAGAGAAATGACATTAATTCTTGGCACCCAGCAATTATCATCCCGCTTTGGCCAGTAGTACGACCGACTTGGATAATGTGGATGCATAAACTTTACCATAAAATCATCATTCTCTTTATCAACTTCAGAAACCATACCAAGCCAGTAAAAATCGTCGTATTTGCAAAATAGGTATTGTGACATCATAACATTGTCAATTTTAATAATTTCATATTTTTGTTTTTTGAGGAAGTCAAATGTAAGAGCAAAATCATCATCATCGGATACCCTTTTCATTTTTATTATTGAATGAGAAGATGGTATAAATTGATGGAAACTTCTTGTCCCAGGAATAGTGGTTGCTATTAAAAGTCTCTGAGTAAGTTTGTTTCTTACTAGCTCCATTTCTTCAGCAGTGACGTACACAAACGTAATCCCACTGATTGACTTTTGACAGTATTCAAACATTGCTTGAGAAGACAGTATATGACCTGTGGTTGGACTCTGCAAGCTAGCTGTTGCAATAAGCCTTTTAACAGTGCCACCTATTCCCTCGCATGGAGATTTGCCATGGCTTGTTGCAAAGAAATTCCAGATGCAATGAACAGAAAAATCTTGAGCATGGTGACATAAATTGAAAAAATGTTTGCAGTTTTTATACTGCCCTGCACAGCCATCAGAAAAATAATGAATTTTTGTAATTGTGGGACAAATATGAGTTTTTATATGATTAATGGTTTTATGCATAACTTCATTGATAAATCCAACATCATGGTTCAAATCATCTGAAATTACACAAAAAGAAGATATTTCCAAGTTCACTTTCTTGTAGTAGATGACAACTGGATGAAGGGAACATTGACTCTTGCTCCAATGGTAACTCTGTATCTCGTCTTGTACTACAAAAGTGTAATTCTCTGCAAAATCTGCCAGTACAATAGCCTCATCAATACTAATTGTTTCTTTGAGATGCTTTAGATAGCTAGATTGTGATTTTGCTATAAATGAATGAGAAGTAATATTATCAAGTTTTTCACACAGGAGCTCTATGAATTCATTTAATGGAAGTTTTATTGTTAATAGTTCAGTTCTATCTGTTGTTGTCCACTGTTTGAAATCCACTGACTGTTCATTTTCATCACTGTCATATTGCTCTTTTGGATCATCATTTTGTGTGAGATACTGCTGGAAATAATTTTGGGCAGCTTGTATGCCAGGACAACTATTGCATCGGTGAATCATGCAAACTTTAGATTTTCTGCTGCAGACAATCTTTTCAATGATTTCATGGTAAGATGTTTCAAGGCCTATAGCACTCAACATTAATTTAACATTTTGGTGTATTGTACACACACAAACAGAATGTGTACCTTTTGGACCAGCAAGAATGCACCATTTAGGCCGAAGACTGCAAAATTTAGAAAAACCAATTTTATGGCCTGGGTACTTTGTCTTATATGCCACATAGAGCTCCTTTAAGTTACACAAAATCAATTTTTTTGACATGTATTTTTTTTCCCCAACACTTACACAGTCTTTTTTACCTGGCATTTGCCTTGAATACTCATCGTCACAGTAAAAAAGCTTTACAAGTTCTATAACATCTTTACTGATTCGATGCCGTTCAACCAGATCAGGGTATGCTATGATGCCTTTTTGGTCGCATAAAAGCTTTGCATTTTGAATTTTGTGTTTGGACACTGAAAACTCTTCTGCTGCTTTTCTGATAGACCAAGATTTTGGGGTTAATGTCAAAATTTGAAGTTGCTGCCTTCTGTTAGAAACCTTAAGTTTTTCTTTCATGCATTCTACAAGGTAGTCTAGATCACGAGCTTTGGTTTGAATTTCCTTTAGAACTTCATTTTTTGGTGCAACAAGATCGGATTCGGTTACATCCAGAGCAGTTGCAAGCTTCTTAATAACTGCTTCTTCAACCTGCTTTATCTTTCTCTTTCCAAGTGAAGGCTTGTTAGAGGTTTTGGGTAAATGAACTTTTAGAGGAGACACTTCAAGAGTGCATAAAGTACTGTTGAGCAATGATCTTGTTGATTCCAGTATAATTTCTTTTTCCATATTATCTTCAGTTAACTTTATCTCCAACTCGTTCTCTTCTGATTCTTCACTTGACGCTAATTTATGTCTGCATTGTGGACAAAGTTTTTCACCTGGAACTACGAATTTGCCTTTACTGCAAAGGTACTTTGCTGTATCCAAGTTAATTTCACGAAGACTACCTAAAAAAAGGGAAGAGCACTTTTAATATGTATAAAAATTTTAATAAAACCTTAAAAAGTTTAAAATTGTATGGCATTTAATAGTGCACTTTCAGAAGTCAGCTAAAAGGTTAAATATAGCTAAAATAGAATTTGGCTGCCAATAATTTCATTATTGTAACTCACAACATTTTCAAAAAACTAAAAGTTATGATTACTGTAAATACCTTTTATAACTTTGTTATGCGTATTAAATGGATTGCAGCATCGTGTTAATTTAGTTGTATAACGCTTCAAATAAATATGTTTATGATGGAGACAAGTTGTTGGTTTGACATTTATCATTGAGAGCCCAGTCCTCCACATTAATATTTCTCTTTCATATTCAGGAATATCTTCAAAAGGTTCAATACCCAGCAATGATGTATATGTTGTGAGATGACATTCACTTTCTAGGTTGATTCCAATGGAGCACTGTTGACTGTTTGCCATGACTAAGAAACTGAATTACCAAACAAGATTTAATAATTATTTAATCTAAAATTAAAATAATTTTTTTTCATTGAAATTTGTTATTGTTAACTGTTGTTTCAAAACTATATTTAGGCGACATAACTGACGTCCCAAAACTATATTTATACATCACAGCAGGCATTGCAAAACTATATTTTTCATGATAATTCACTTCACAAAACTTTATTTATATATCAAAACCAACCTTAATAAACTGTTTTTACACACCACAATTGAACCCATGACAGTTAGGCAATTTGTGAAAATATTACCCCGTTTTATGGTTAAGTAATATTATACCATTTTAAAATTCAAAAATAATTCTAAAAGATTAGGATTTAGGTTGATTTCTCTTCATCTTTGTATTCAACACCTTTAAAAATGGTCAGGTACCAATTTTCAGTCATATTTCTCTACTAGAACCTAAGTTATTCACACAAAAAGCATCGCTTTAAAAGAGAATAGCGGCCAAATAAAGAAATTTTTTGTCTGAATTTCAAAAGGACATATCTTTATTATGCTTTAAGAAACCAAAACCATCTTTTTTATATAGATAGCCTAAGATCATCTGCTTCATTTGAAAAAAAAATGGAATCGATGAGACTTGGGCAACTCCGGGAATTAATGAAAGGGCAACCCATGGTAACAGAACAAAAAATTTGACTGGCCATTTTAAAATAAAAAAATAACTGTCAAAAAATTTAAATATCTCAAATTTATCTACATTTTTGAATTCAGCACCCTTGAAAATGGTCAGGTACCAAATTTTAGCCACATTATTCCACTAGATCTTAAATTGTTCAATTAAAAGTTCTACTACAAAGTTCATAATGGCGGAAGTGGAAAAAAATAGGGCGTTTTAAGCTGAATTTCAAAATGCCATAACTTTTGAACCGTTTGGATTTGGGAGTTCAAATTTTGCATTTTTTCATTATTCATTAATAGGTACCACTGGTTCAAATTTCAAAGAAATCTGAGAGGGTGACTGAAAAATTTCAATTTTTTGTCTCACTTTTACATGGAATT
The DNA here is from genome assembly GCA_014706445.1 of Hydra viridissima. Lineage (NCBI taxonomy): Eukaryota > Metazoa > Cnidaria > Hydrozoa > Anthoathecata > Hydridae > Hydra > Hydra viridissima. The sequence continues at coordinate 387,113 of QPEY01000137.1, forward strand.
ACCCAATAAGAAACTTGAACGTGGAACTTTAGTTTGCAATCGTTCTCTTCGTTCTATTTGTCGTGATACCCTCTAAATATTCTCAGTCCTCCAGAGAATCTCTATATTCACAAATTTCAAGTAGAAGAGAGAAGAAAAAAGGTAATATGCTGTTATCTAAAATTTTCATATAATATTTACTTTGTTTTTGTTTTTTTGCTCAATCTTGTTCCAACTTTGCTTCATTGTTTTGACTAAATGAACTTTGAAATGAAAAACAGCTGTGTTATTTTAAAAATGCTGCAATCTTTTAACTAAAAAATCTGTTTAAATATTTTGAAGAAAGATTAGTTAGACACTTAATTTAATAGCAAAATTTATAAAAAAAAACTTTTTAAAATATTAGTTTCGATTGCTATTTAAAATGTTTATTAAAAGCTTATTAATTCTTAACTAAATGTTAAAAAAGTTAAATGCATTAGTTCAATCAAATTTGAAAAACTATGAGAACAATCTTCTAAAGCTACTTCATGCTTTTAAAAACCACCAAAAAAGATTAGGGATATTCTTCCAGAAATAATGAGCTGCAGAGAGATTGAAATATTTGAAAATTTTTTATTTCACATAAATTAAAGATTAAAACTTTTTAGATATTTAAATCAAAAATTTTTAGAACAAATTTTCACAATTCAATTTCTTTGAATCTCAAGCTGTTGATTATATGTAGACCCTGTTACATGAAAACCAAAATAAGTACCAATAAAATACAGAAAACTTCAAAAGTTTTTAAGTACATTGTCTCCTAAGCTTATTTAATATTGTATGAGAAACATCTTTCAAATATTGAATGAATCATCCTCCTTTAAACCCTTGTTTGGCCGAGTTTTATTTTATTATATATATTAAAGATTACAAGTATTTGGTGTCTGTCATTCCTAAGTTGTTTTTTTTTTGGTTGATTAATCTTTTTAACTAAACAAAGTCTGTTTACATATTTAAAAGTAATATTAAAAAATTCATTCACTTGAATAATCATTAATAAATGCAAGAATTAAACAAAAGCCTTTTTACATATATCAATTTTTAATATATCAATACAAGAAATATATGCAAGAATTTTTACATATATAGAAATCTTTGATATATGTGTTATTTAAGTTAACAAATTTTTTAACATTGCTGAACTATGTTGACTGTCTTTGTAAAGTTAAAACTATCAATCAACTGAAAAAAACAACAACAAAAGGGAAATGACAACCTCCAAAAAACTTGCAAGATTTCTTGATATATCAAAATTAAAAAAGATATTAAAAGGATTCTAAAAGTAAGCTCAAGTAACGAGCTAATTTTTTGAGAAAAAACATTATGGCTTTTTAATATCAAACTGTGAGGTGCATTTCGATGGTAATAACTAACTTAATCATTCTACTACTTACTCAATAAATAATTAAAAAGATTAGGAAAGACAGCAACAAAAATGCAACAAAAATTTCATTAACTTGAATAATCATAGTTACAGTATCGGACAAAACATGTTATTTTTTATGAACATATTATTTTTTATGTAGTTTATTATGTTGTTAACAAAACTTAAATCTTTTGAATCATACTAAAAATCACTAAAAAAGTTTTAAAACACATTTTCCCTAACTAACTACATTTTTCTTTGGACAAAACAAGGTGGACATTCAAAAAATTGACTGAAAATTCAAAAAAATTCAAAAATTTACTTATTATTTTTCAAAAAACTTTAAAAGTTAACTTAATATTTGGTAGGACCTCCTTTACTTTTAATTACTTCTTTAATTCTTCGGGGCATAGACGCAATTAATGAGTCAACAATTCTCATATCAATCTCTCGCCAGGCCTTCTCGATTTGTTCAAATAATTCCTCACTGATCTTCACATTTGCACGCTCAATCTTATTGTTAATTATTTCCCACAAATTTTATATGGGAATCAAGTCAGGGCTTTGTGCAGGCCACTCCATTATGGTGGTATACTTGTCCTTGAACCATTGTTTTACAATATTTGACGTATGTTTGGGATCATTGTCCTGTTGAAGAATTCATTTTAGTGGCATCTTCCATTAAGCATGTGGTAACATAACATCTTCCATTATACATGTATCTTTGTAAACAAAGCGGTCCATAATTCCAATAATTTTGTGAATAGGACCAGTTCCTAGAGCTGAGAAACATCCCCAAACCATAGCAGACGTTCCATGCTTAACACTCTTCTTGGTATATTCAGTATTGAATCTGGTGTTCTTTGGTCTCCAGGCTCGCTTCTTGCCGTCGCTTCCAAAAAGGTTATATTTTGATTCATCACTAAAAAGAATGTTTTTCCACTGGTCTGCAGTCCAATTTTGGTGTGCTTTGGCAAATGCAAGTCTTAGCTTTCTATTTTTAAAGGAAGTTAGCGGTTTCTTGGCAGGCATTCGAGAAAACAATTTTGCTTCGTTAGCTCTTCGTCGCACAGTGCGATTAGAGATTTGTAGTTCAAGTTTTTTGGTTAATTTTGTGGATGACAAAAATGGGTTTATTTTAAGCTCTTTAAGAATTATTCGATCTAGTCTTTGTGATGTTTTTCTTGGACGTCCGCCCCGATGGTTTGTTTTATAGTAGTCACGAGATCCAAATGATTTGGATCCAAATGAATGGCCTACGACAAATTAGGAAGTGTTTTACGTGAAAATATTATTAAAATCTTTAATAATATTTTCACGTAAAACACTTCCTAATTTGTCGTAGGCCATTTTAAGTTGCAATTTACCCCATATATCACGAGTTAAATCTATTTTTAGTTTAATTGAAAAAATAATTGGCCAGACATTCCAAAATCTAATTTATTACTTTAGAGTAATGTTATGATAAAAGTGAAAACAAAAGAATGCGGTAAATTGAATAAAAAAAGCTTCGTTTTGATTTGTCCACCTTGTTTTGTCCAAGGAAAAATGTAGTTTGTTGAGAAAAATGTGTTACAAATTTTTTTTGTGATTCTTAGTACAATTCAAACGTTTTAAATTTTGTTAAGAACATAATAAACTATTTAAAAATTAATATGTACAATTGTTTTACTAGTTCTTTTAAGTTTTTGATTAACTTTTGTTCTAAATTTGAGTTTGTCCACCATGTTTTGTCCGATACTGTAAATGCACGAATTAAACAAAAGCTTTTTTGCATGTAAGATTTCTTATTATATCAATACAAGAAAATATATACAAGAAATCTTTCATATATAGAAATCTTTGATATATGTGTTATTCAAGTTAACAAATTTTTTAACATGGCTGAAAAATATTGACTGTCATTGTTAAGTTAAAACTATCAATCAACTAAAGGAAAACAAAAAGGATAGATCCAAAAAACTTATAATATTTCTTTGTTATATCAAAATTAAAAAGGATACTAAAAGGATTATAAAAATTTGCACAAGTAACGAGCTAATTTTTTGTGAAAAAAGATTAATTGTTTTTTAATATCCAACTGTGAGATGCATTCCAATGGAAATAACTGACTAATTAATCATTCTACTACTTACTCAGAAAAATAATTTAAAAAAATCAGAAAAACAGCGCTAAATAATACAAAAGTTCTATGTTGTTTAAGAAAATTTAAGGGAAACAAATATAGAACTCATTATAACCATAAAAAACTAATGATGAAAACTAAAACAGTGTGTAATGTTTCTTTAACATTTTAATTCAACTTACCAAGTACAGCATTAAGCAACGAATTCCTTTCTTTTTTTGAATTCTTCAAGTTAGCGAGAAATCTCACAAAACAATTTTTATTTTCATTTGCTAGTCCGCAGATCATTGGCAAACAACTACGCAACTTTTGGTTACGCATAATCTCTTTAGTACTCAAATAAATGTGCGCATGAACTGAAACACAAAACTCCATATTACCCCTATGAAAATTTCAAAAATTTTGAAAAATAAAATTTCTATTAAAAGCTGGAACTGCAATCACAATTGTGTGTAATACGACAAATTTGTTCCCAGGTTCCACTAGCTGTTAAAAAAAAACTAAATAAAGATTTACAAAAATTGAATTTAAAACTGAAAGACAATGACTCAACAAAAATGAGATTTTTGAAACAAAACTCATGGTTGAAAGCCTCATCAGTGCAGTAAAAATATTTTTTTAGATTTTCCTTTGTTAAATTTTAATAAACTTATTAAGGTTTTTCAGTTTTTTTTATCTGATTTTTTTTTTCAGATTGTTCTAGTGCAAAATGAAGCAAATAAAGCTCAACTGTGATTTGTCGATCGTTTATAAATTTTGATCTTCCACATTCAAGTAAGCATTCGCAGTTCTGAGGAATCTTCGGGCTTCAGGAGCATGCTTGCAAGTTAGATTTATTTTACATCTATAAGGAGATAAAAACCAGATTTCTTTTTAACAATTTGAATTTTACTTAAATAAAACTTTAAATCAATTTTAGTGGACGATTCCTCTATGATAGAATTTCCGGGAAAAGGTTATCGCTATCTTCATTTTTTAATATTCAAAATTTTTAAGCTAAAAAAGTCAGAACTTTTTTTTTCTTAAAACAACAAAGACCAGTTTTAAATGTTTTGTTATCATTAAGATTGACATCTGAAAGCATTAGAAAAGTTTTTTAATTAAAAATTGTTGTCTTTTGAAAGTTTCATTTTTTGCATGAAATCGCATTAAAATTTTAGATTTAAATTGATGAATCTATCTGTCATTAGAACCAAACAATATTGCATCCCCTCTGAAGCCCATGCAGAACTTTCATTAAACTTAAGAATTGGTCATCGACTGAATACATTTAAGAAACCTGTAACTTTTCTCATAAATTTTATTGATGAATTTAAGAGAAAATTACAAAAAGCAGTCATTTTTATACTTAAACATGTGTTATATTGATGAATTTTTAGTTTTTGATGCGCGTGTGTTTCTCAACTTCTTGTTTTTCTTCTTCATCAGTACAACTCCATATTTTTCACAGTACTTTACTCATGGCAAGCTGTCAGCTGTTGGTAATTATCAACTCATCCAATTTTAAAGCATTTTCTGTTTTCTCTAATTATGTTTAAGTTGTTCGTCCAGGGGAAAATACAAACAGTTATTAAAATTTGGCTTAAGTTTGCATGAAGTGCTTGTTATGTTTTTTTGGCAAAAATAAAATGAGATCTTAGAGCATGATTAGGTTTAGAGGATGAGCACAGTGTTGATTACTATTGCGTAATAAAAAGTTGATTGTTTATTATGAAGTGATTTCGTAAACGTCATGACGTCTGAGCGGCAATGATGTAATCATGGGACATTTAGATCCCTGTCTCTCCTCCTCCTTCTTCATGAAGATAGGAAAGGATGATTATGATGCTGTTAAAGACGTTTTCATTTGATAAGTTAAAAGGATGTAGATTTTATGTAAATTGATTTTCTAATTAGTAAATTGAAATGATTATAAATAGAAAAATAAACGACCATTTTATTCATGGAACAGGGATCAAAACTCTCAGGATGCAAGATCTTATTTTTATTATTAATGATATATGTTACATTTAAAGATTGTTTTATTGAGTTATATTCACCATTAGTTATACAATCAAAGGAATGTTTAATAATTTCATACTTGAATAGAACTTAACAAAAAAGAAAGAAATTAAAAATTAATGTCTGGTGGATTCCAACCGCTCGTTTTTTTAGGGACACCTAAAAAGATAACTGTGGTAAATGTATGAAAGAGATAAAATATTCTACAAAGGGTTCAAAGTTTTGCATTTCAAAAGTTTTCGCTGAGTAATTTAAAAAATATATATGGAGATAAGAAGTTGATATTCAAGACAATGTTATAAAGTTTTTATTTGACTAAAAATATTCATTTAAATTGTCTACTAAATATAATTGCAATTTACAAACAAAAAGTTAATGTTTTATAAAACTTATACTCACGTAGAGTAATTGTAACACTACGAATGAGTAATTATATACTTTAGTTTCGATGGACAGAAAACAGCTATAAAGCTAACAAACAGTTAAACAAAAATAAAAAATTTTTACGAGATGCTATCAAAAACTTGAACTCAATAGGTTTAGTTTATCTCAGTAATATTTTACCTATTAATTCTGTTTGTGACGAATTTACTCATTTAGAGAGTGCTTTTTGGAAAAACCTCAATGATGAACCAGAGACTTCAATTGCGATAAAAGTTGAACGATAATGCGTCGAGTTATTTCTATTAAGTTATAGAGCTGTTGAAGAACTTGAGATGTTAAAAAATGAAATGCAGAATGTATTAGATTTTTACAACAATACCATTAATAAATACAAAAAAGGTCTAGCATCATTTGAACAAAATTTTTTAGATGATGGTTGGAGAGCTATATTGTTGAAAGAAACAGACACTTTAGTTGGGAAAAAAAATTGGTTGTCTGAGCCTTTTTTTAGTATTTTAATTCAGATTCTATAAGTGAAGCGAATGTTAATTCTTGGGAGAGCTTGAAGACGAATTAAATAGAGAGTCAGATGAGAGCGATATAGATTTTTCTATTAGTAGTGAGAATTCCTAATTTAATGGGGAGTGTCGCAATCGAAATCAGGAATCACTTTTACCGTATTTTTTGGCATTATATTCACTTTATTAACCCTCCAGCAGTTGATCACCTCCGATTTTACAGTTTCGAACTTTTATCTTCATAAAAGTTGATTACGCCGTCATTGGGCGAATGTTAACTCATTTTTTTTTTTTTATATTGGACTTCCCCTTTCTTGATGATGTCATAATGAACGATCCCTAAATTTTATTTTGAAAAAGTTCACTTGAACTTCTGTAATATTTTGTACGAAAAATAAGAATTCAATAATCTAAATCTCTGACCAGTTGTAAACCTCTTTTTTACACAAAAACTAGTGTAAATTTATTATCTCATCACCATTAAAACTAATTAACTCATTAAATACATAACATAAATTTTCATTTGTAAGCTAAGTTCAGACGAGGCATTCTTGCACACAAGGGTCAAGTTACATCCAATTGCGATCTTCTACGGCGATTTTTAGAGAGGGATTATAGATTTTTTTTTTTTTTACATTTTATTTTTCATTATTTTATTGAAATATAAGAAGAGTTGTTAATGTCGATGCATTTAATGAGATTAAATAAAAATCTGTGTTAAGTATTTAATGACTTAATAAGATTTAATGGTAATAAGATTTTCACCAGTTTTCGGAAAAATGGATAAACGTATTATAAATCATTAACAATATGGTGCGTAGTGAACTTGTTTTGAAAGCCACAAGTGAGTCATGATAAATATCTTTTGATGAAGAGTTAATGAATGCCCCAATCGTTTTACGGATTGCTACTCTTGGTTACTGAGTTCTCGTTTGTAATCGCTCTCCTATTTACTTTACAAGTTGAAGTGCGCCAACAGTTAACAAGGTAGATCTTAATAGTATTTACATGTGAGCCAACAATTAACAGGGTTATTATCCTTCCAAGAAATCATTAATCGTCTTTTTCGCAACCAAAACATCAAAAAACTAAATATCACAGGACATACAAACTAAATATCAAAACTAAATATCACAGGACATAATCTGTTTATTTTGTCAATATCATTTAAACAGCAATACATCTTTGTGAATTCAATAATCTTGTAACATATAATTAAGCAAATTTTTTTAATTTAGACGTTATTTTGTAAATTTCAGACATTAGTGATTTGCCTCAATTTTTTTGTGGTTTGCTTGCGATAACGACGTAATATTATTTAAAAATCGCTAAGCCCAAATGAAATTTGTAAAAAACCATTTGCATTTAAGTTCAAAATTCCAATTAAAATGATCTTATTCATTGAAGAATTGAGAAAAGTTTTGCATGTTTGGAAACGATTTACTCCAAAATATCAAATGCCAAGCGTTAAACATGGTGGTAGCATTATATAATAGTTTGGGAATCTTTAAGTCGTGATTCTATTGGCCATCTTCATCAGATCAAAGGCATAATGGATTATAATGAATATATAGATAAAATCAAGAATGTTATGCTGCCACATGGAAAAGACAAAATGCCTCGTGGTTGGATTCTCCAGCAAGACAATTATCTAAAGCACCGCACTATGAGTCCAAATTGTGAAAAACTTTTTTCCGATTTTTTTTTTTTTTAACAGAAAGTGAACTTTGTGCAATCTTTTAACTTTAAACAGATGTTAACTGTATTTAAACTTAACATAGAGTCGTTTTCTGTAAAGAAAATTTATAGCTTTGTTTTCATAAAATATATTTTGCAAAGAGTGCATCTAGAAGATTACACAGGTGTTTTTTCTTTGTTGTTGATTAAATATGAAAAGATTAGAACTTATAAACATAATTCAAGAAGTTGGTGTTAATCATGCGAATTTGCAAGCCGTTTTAGAAACTGAAGCAAAAAATAAATTGCTAACCAATAAAGAACTGTCTGATGTAGAACTCTCAGAAAAAATTAACATTTTTATTTATAAATTTAGGGTTAAATATGCTAAGCATAATCGTAATTTTAAAAGATTAATTAAACAAGAAGTGCCCTGGTTAGAGGGTGAGTTGTTTCAGAATCAAATTATTAAAATTGATTCAACTTTATAAGCTGAACGATCAGAAAAAGAATAGACAGAGTGTTCATTAAGAACAAAAAGGAGGAAAGTTTCAAGGTGGTTTCTAGTTTAGAATTATTATTTTTGTTTTTAAAAGCCACTGATTAAAAGCATAAGTTTTGATAAAAAATATACATATAACAGGGCAGATGAGACGCCTCAGCTGTGGTGGAGCAGGGAAACTCTTATATAAAATAAGAGGTTCATCTTCCTAGTGATGGTGTCACAATAAAAATACTCAATCCTGTTCTATAAGTTTATTTTTCATTATAATAATGTAAAGAGGTCATCAAACACAGTTTTTTGTGGTTGAAAAATATACACCTACATTTCCACACTTGTGTGGTTAAGACAGTTTTCCATAGTATTTTTTTACATTATCATAATGGAAATAGTTTATCAAATAATGATGTTGTTTATTTTTATTTTAATATGGCTAAAACTCATACAACTGAAGAATTAGCAGAAGCTGCTGTTGTACGTGCAAAATCAAGTCCTGGAAAATTTGATTTGGGAAAAAATATTAAAATGTTTTCTAAAGATCTACCAGGCAAAACTTACCAATCTGATAATTATCAGCCAATTATGATGTCTGCTGATCAAGCTTTATCACTTAAAATTTAATGTGATTTGAGTGATTTACAATACCAGATAATTCGAAATTTATCTCTGATGCAAAATGCTGACATTTATCCCCCATTAAAAGCAATCTAAAATCAAAAGCAGATTGCTATCCAGAGGGTTTGCATAATACAGAAACGTCTGCAAAGATTAGTTTGCAGAACATGGTTAACCATAACTTACTTCGAATTTTGAAACTAAATTCTGAGCAACTTCAAAATTTAGATGAAGCAGGTACACATGGAGTATTCAATTTGAAATGTGGCATGGGTGGTACATCTTCACAAAGTATTTATAGTAAAAGGTTTCAGAATACTGATCTTACTACTGGAGAGCAGAATGAACAGTCAGTATTTTAAACTGCAATAGTTTCTTTGAAATTAAAAATTGGGTGTTCAAACATCTGGAATAATCCTAAACCATCCAGCCCTCATTTTTGTAGAACTCTTGAACTACATTACATAAAGGAAACAAATGAACTCATTGTAGCAGAAGAAATAAATCTTAGAAAACAAATCGAACATCTGCAAGACTATACTTAAGATCTAGATTTTCTCAGTAATAAAAAGCGCTGTTGTATAAAAATTAAAATTGTTGTTGACTTGACTATGTTGGATGACAAGTCGGTAAATGCTATCATGTTTTCGAATTCATCACAACCGTGCAATGTTTGTTTGCAAAACCGAGTGAGATTAACAATCTAGTAAAAATCAGAATGTTTACTCCAAAAAATGTTAGGCAAGATCAAAAGAACATAAGTTTCAGAAAAACATTAGAAAAAGCCCGGGGGGGGGGGGCAATGGGTGAGAACAACAAATGCAAGACTTCATTTTAGCATTTTTATAACTTGAGATCTTTCAAAGTTTATATATATATATATATATATATATATATATATATATATATATATATATATATATATATATATATATATATATATAATAACTACTAGGAAATGCCGATTCTGGGACATTGATACCTTTCCTATACTTAAGGTTGATACCTTTGATAATTTGCCATAATCAGCAACGAAGTAATAAAATAGTCTTATCGGTAACTACTTGTCAGATTTTTAAAAATTTTTCAAGATGGCGCCTTATTCCGAACCAAAGACTTTATTAATTTAAAG
>QPEY01000137.1:400940-424689 GCA_014706445.1 Hydra viridissima
TCAAAAAGAAATCAACGAGAGAAAGCTCATTGCTCCAGTGATTAAAGCCAAAGCTAAATTTGGATTAGGTGTGAGTGATTTGAAATGGACGGATCAGCTTGCGGAAGAGCTTCATAAACCGGTCATTCACCATTTTAAAAGAAGAAGGGTGATTGTGAATGGCGTTGATGAAATATGGGCTGCAGATTTGGTTGACATGCTATCATTTTCAAAATTTAACAACGGTGTAAAATATTTGCTTATGGTGATTGATGTGTTTTCAAAGTATGGATGGATCGTTCCATAAAAAAGCAAAACGGATTTTGAAGTGGCTGAAGCGTTGAAAAAAATATTTGAAGAAAGAAAGTGCATCAAATTGTGGGTGGACAAAGGAAAAGAATTTTACAACAGGGATGTGCGAGCGTTGGGTGTTCAATTGTATTCTACTGAAAAAGAGGAAAAAAGTTGTGTCGTTGAGAGATGGAACAGAACGATAAAAGAGAGAATGTTTAAATATTTTTCAGCCAACAGAACCAATAAATACATTGACGTATTAGATGAAATGGTGAAAAATTACAACAACACAAGGCACTCTTCCATCAAAATGATTCCAGTTGAAGCCAGCGAAGAAAAGAATAAGAATAAAGTCTGGTGGAATCTGATTGGAAAGACGCGAACAGAAAGAAAAGAACCGAAATTTTCCATTGGTGATCAAGTGAGAATCACAAAAAAGAAGTCTAATTTTGAAAAAGGGTATACACCGAGATGGACTGAAGAGGTTTTTACTGTGTCAAAAGTTTAGTATACGGATCCTCCTACGTATAAAATTGCTGACGCTAACGGTGAGGAAATTCAAGGCACTTTTTACGAGCAGGAGATGCAAAAGACGCATCAAGACATTTTCAGAATTGAAAAAATCATTCGCAAAACAAAGAGCAAATCACTGGTCAAATGGTTGGGATACCCAGACTCGTTTAATTCTTGGGTGGATAATAATGAATCGGTAAGTTTGCAAAAATGATCTAAAAATTTATTTTTAGTATGCTAAAATGCATGCTCCGCACAAGTTTTTTAGAAATGTAGCCTCAGAAGAAGTTCACAGTTTAGATTTGCAATTAAGATATTTGGAAGAGAGGATTAGAGAGTTGGAGGAAAGAAGACCGAGCAACATTATTGTGTCTACGAAAACGTTAGATCATCCTACTTATTACAACATGAACGGACAGTATGAGATTTTTGCTCAGAAAGACATTAGATTTGCTGCTCTCTCACATACAACGATATCTTTATCCATTGGACTGAATTTGGAGAAAGGTGTTGCAGTGGTGACATTAATGAATAAAATCACTGAGCAATTGAATTATAGAAAAAACGAAGTTATTATTTCAGAGTCTGTAGATGACGTTATTATGGACGTGAATAGCAACAGCAAACAGGACGTGATTGTTAAAAAAGGCGAAAAACTTAGTAAGATTAATTACATTGATTTAAAATAATTTTTCTTAATAAAAAATGGAAACATTGAATGAAAAACTTTATCCAGTTCTTCCTTCTGCTCCTGCAGATGAAGGAGGACACGTTTACCGTCTTCAGAAGATCGGTGAGATTCAGAAAGAGATAGAGAGTGAAAAAGCAAAGAGAGTTCATCTCAGCAAAAAGTACCATCGCGTTTTCAGAATCATTTCGAATGTAGACAATACGATGCAAGCCTTATGCATAGCTCTGGGTGCGACTGGAATTGGACTTTTATCAACCATAAGTGCTAGTCCAGCAGCGATTGCGTGTGAAGGCGTGGGTATTGGAATGGGTTTTTTATCGATTGTCGGAGGTCAAGTGAACAAAAAGATGGCATTAAAAGCGGAGAAGCATGAAAAGATAAAAGTGTTAGCCGAGTCTAAATTGAATATGATCAGCGACCATATTTCGAAAGCGTTGGTAGATGGAAAAATAAGTGATTCTGAGTTTCAGTTGATTTTGGAAGAGCTTCAAAAGTTTAAAACCATGATGGAAGAAATACGAACCAAAACCAAAGTAGGTATTGATGAAGTTACTAAAGAAAACTTGATCCAAAAAGGACGAGAAGACGCGATTCAAACGTTTAACAACTTATTCAAAAAAAGGATCAACATAATCGTAAAACCAATTTATGATTTTTTTTCCACGTATTTTAAAAAAGATGTTTTTCTTTAAAATACAAGACCCGAACAAAAGGGATGAAATTGTGAAAGAGGTGTTGACTAGAAGAAAGAGGATTTATCAGGACTGCGTGAATGACAACATTTCAGAGTCGAATTTTCAAGCTGATGTAAGCAAGTTGTTCCAGCCGATCATCAACGAAAAGATGTTTCAGCCGCTTATCAATAAAAAGCTGATCAAAAAAGAAAAAAAAAAGCCTTTTGAAGTGAATAAAGTTGGAGATAAAATGTTCATTGGTAAAATGGAGGTTGAAATGGATGGAGATGACATTGTAGGTGGAGAAAGGTATGAAACAACAAAAGGCCTTTGGGAGCTAATGACTAAATTTGAAATGCCGAACGAGTATACTGATGAAGATTTGCAAAATTATGAAAAAATTTTGATGGACAGTGATGCTATAAGATCTGATTGGCAACCACATAAACCGAAAGCTTCAATGAGACCAAAGTATCAGCAACTTATTGCTCTTATTTGGGAAAAAATGATGCGTATTGAAAAAGGGAAAAAAGGTCGTGGTGTGATCATTCTTCCAAGCGATCCGAATGCGTTGGTGGAAAAGCTTGAATTGAGTATTGCTGCTTGGCATGCTGGAAATACAGGATCGAGAAATGAGACTGTTGCCATTTGCGACGAGCTGTTGAGACAAGGGGAGATTAATAAAGAGGAATATTAATCGTTAATGAAGACTATTGATAAAATTATTTTAAAAAAATTATTTTATTTAAAAATGCTTATTTGTAATTATTGGAGATATGTGAAAAAGGGTATTGTAGACACGATTAAAAATTTCATCAAAAGAGCAGCTGCTTCAAGCATGTCAAAAACAACAATGAATTTGCTTAAAAATGCTGCAAAAAGCGAAATTGGACGAGAATCGATTACAGCTGCAAAACCTGCTGGTACAGAGTTAGCTTTTTCTGCCATCTCTGCTGCTAAAGACGTAGCCATTGATAAAGGTAAAAAGACCATTGAGAAATTAAAGACTGGTTCATCCATTCAAAGTAAGAAAAATTCGAAAAAGAACGCCATCCGAATGCAAGACCTGGTTAAAATGGGAAGAGGCATGAAGATAGCCTGAAGGATTCCGAAATTCTGGCTTCCAAAATTCTGGCTTCCAAAATTTTGATATTCCGAAGGTCTGAAGTGTACGAAGGTCTGAAGGGTCCGAAGTTCTTCCAAAGTTCTGTTGCCGCAGGGGAGCACGCCCTTCGGGCGTGCGTGTGGAACTTTATATCATGTCTGAAGGACATGATATGAAGTGGGGGAGCGGGCCCGAAGGAACCGCGTGCCTCCTCCGTGTGCCTCCTCTGTCTTGTGTAAAATAAATTAAAAAATTTTATTTTCTATAATAAAAAATGATAAGATCCGACAGATTAATAGTGACTGAGAGCCCAGAGTATGATATTGGTATTGAAAAAGCGGATTTTTTTGAGTAACTTCCAACCAATCTTGATTTAAATTCTTCAGGAACGATTACTTCTGAGATTGACTGTCAATCGATTCAAACAGTGCCATCAGAGGCTTACATTCTCAATGAAGGAGTGTTGAAAAAGAGTGATGGAACAATTTACGAAGCTACAGATAAGATTGCCTTGGTGAATAATGCTTTAATGTATTTGTTTAACGATGTGACTTATGACTTGTCGGGAGAGCAAGTGGAGAGAGTTATTCATCCAGGTCAAGCCACCACAATTCTTGGAATGTTGAAATATCCTTACTGATTTCAGATTACAGATGGTTTGAAGCAAATGTGGTTTATGGACGCATCAAATTTTGTTGAAAATTCAGGATTTAAAGTTAGACGAGACCATTTGTTTACAGACACTACATCCGTTGGAGCTTTTTCGTTTAAAATTCCGTTAAAGCACATTTTTGGAATATGCGAAACCTATGACAAAGTTGTTTATGGGTTCAGACACACCATCACCTTTACAAAGAAAGAATGCGATGATGCGATTTACAGAGCGGAGAGCGTTAGTGCAGGGATGATTGATCTTAAAAAATTCAGACTTTATATGCCTCGCGTTGAATTAGATGTTTCGAGGAAGACTGATTTCATGAATTTAATGGCTAAAAAGATTTCCATTAAAGTGGCTTATAAATCAAACAAATGCGAAAGACAGCTTATTCCAGCTGGTCAAACAGAATTTACCTGGTCGCTTGGAAGAATCACAGACAAAAGCGTTCCAAGATTTATCGTGTTTGGACTTCAGACAAACAGATCTTCCAGTCAAACTGTTAATCCGTCTATATTCGACCATTGTGATGTTAGCAATTTTTACGTGACCGTTAATGGAATAAAGTATCCAAATTACAATTACGACTTGNGTTGAATTAGATGTTTCGAGGAAGACTGATTTCATGAATTTAATGGCTAAAAAGATTTCCATTAAAGTGGCTTATAAATCAAACAAATGCGAAAGACAGCTTATTCCAGCTGGTCAAACAGAATTTACCTGGTCGCTTGGAAGAATCACAGACAAAAGCGTTCCAAGATTTATCGTGTTTGGACTTCAGACAAACAGATCTTCCAGTCAAACTGTTAATCCGTCTATATTCGACCATTGTGATGTTAGCAATTTTTACGTGACCGTTAATGGAATAAAGTATCCAAATTACAATTACGACTTGAATTTTGGAGAAAAGAAAGTGGTCATGGCTTATGCAGATGTGTTCTCTTTTGATGAAAAATATTACGGCACCAATGAACTTGTTTGGCAATCAGGGTTTACCTTGTTTGAGTATATAAAATTTTATCCCTTGTTCTTTGTTGATATCAGCAAGCAAAAAGAAAGAGTGGCGTCGGAAACAGCTGAATTGGTGGTAAACCTTAAATTTCGAACAGCGACTATTTCAAATACCGTTAATTTTGCAGTGATTATTTCTGATAAATTGCTTAAATTTGTTTCAGACGGAACTGCCATGACTGCTGTTTATTAGTTGTAATTGAATTTGAGATGAATGAAATTATTACAGAATTAAAAAGATGGACGATGAATTTGATGAACTTGACAGACCTGGACTACTTGTAATGTTGTTCAATGGTGTTATCAAAAGTTTCATCATAGTGGTTAATACGATCAATATGATTTTTTAAAAAAATTGAATTGACTTAAAAAAAAATCTTGGTATAATAAAATGAGATATACAACATCGTATTTGAAAGATTTGCTGAATGAAAACGGTGTTAGTAAAACGGCAAACGATTTAATAACGTTGCTGATGCTTGCGGTTGAAAATAATTTGATCAGTAAAGATGAGATTTTAGTAAGAACAAAAGAAAAGAAAATACGTGAAATAAAAGAAAAGAAACCAACCGATACAAAATGGGATTGGCTTCGTTTTGTTAAGAAAAAGCCCATCACTGTAAGAATAACCAACATTGAAACGGGTGAGGTGACTGAATACAAGTCTCTTTACAAAGCGATAGCAGGGACTGGTCGTGGATGGAGATATTTAGAGCCTCGAGATGGAATGGTGGACAATAGAATCAAGATTGAATTTTTATATTCTAAAAAGCTTGAAAAACGTAAAATGCTTCAAAATTGATTTTTTAACTTTTGTCATGTTAAAAAATTGATATAAATAAAAATCTTAGCGTAAATAAAAAGATGGAAAACATGCAAAAGGATGATCTTTTGAATGCCCTTGATGATAGCTTTGAGTCAACTTCTGATACGACTTAATCAAAAAGTTTGCTTAAATTTCTAAAAAACGTTAGAAAACTTCCTAAGGAACATCGAATCATTTTCAAAGAAATGGTTGAAGTAGCACCTTTTGAAGAAGTGATCAGAAATATAAAAAATGACATTGATCTTCGTAATAAATTCCTTATCGGAACAAATTGGAAACTAAATGCTAGTGGTCGTAATAATTGCCGTAAAATCACTGAACATATTAGAGAGATTAAAAATATGTATTCACGTCTTTCTAAATAAATTTTTAAACCTGGAAAATCATGATTTTTTAATTCTATTTTAAGAATTGAAAAGTTGATGAAAATAAGATTAAGAAATTTCTTAGCATAAATTAAAAAGATGGATTGAATTAATTTGCTGCAAGAAAGATTGAGAGAGTTAAATGAAGACGGTAATTTTTCAGAAGAATTGAGAGAGTTGCAAGAAATGAAAGAAACATTGAGACGGTTGAGAGAAATGGAATGTCAGTTGGGAGAAATGAGAAGGCGAGACAAAGAAGGAAATTTACCAGATTCTTCAGAAAGATTGAGAGAGTTGCAAGAAATGAGAGAAAGATTGAGACAGATGGGAGACGATGATTCGTCAGATGAGTCGTCAGATGAAGAGGATGAGGAAGAGCGACGACGACAATTGAAGATTAAGGCGTTGTTTTAATGTCGCCGTTCTGATAGACGTAGAGTTTGCGCTCCTGCTGCTTAAACATTTTTTAATTCTTTTTGAAGAATTGAAAAATTGGCTAAAATTTAAAAAATTGAATTTGAGTTAAGAAATTTCTTGGCATTTAAAAAAGATGCTTAGAATTGATGAATCAGGTTATCTAACTGATATTCTTGGAAATCGATATGTGTTTGTTGACCATTATAATGTGATTGATGAATATGGTGCTTCTTACACACTCGGCTTTGATAAAGATGAAAATCCTCTTTTGGTTGATTTTGATTCTAGTTTTGAAGAAAGGGAATACGATCAACAGACTTTGAAGGACTAATAGTTGCCATGGTTACCATCATTGATTTTTTAAAATTCTTTTCAAAGAATCGTAAAATTTCTTTACGACTAATGGTTGTCATGGTTACCATCATAGTTTTTTTAATTCTTTTCACGGAAGACTTTTCAAAGAAGAAAATATGTCGAAAGTGTGCCAAGATTTTAAAAAAATTGAATTGACTTAAAGAAAATCACGGCGCAAATAAAATGAGTGGCAAATCGTCAAAAAAAAAATTGAAAGCACCGAAAATTTTTTTCTTCCCCTAATAAAAATGGAAGATAAATCCTCTAAAGCATTGAAAGATAAAAAAAGTCTCAATGGCATCATTACGAAGGGATGCTAAAGAAAGGGCTATAAAAGGCTATACCAGAATGACAAGAGAAGAGCTCGTTAAAGCCATAAAAACAACAAGGCCTATCATTGGTCCTCAGCCTGTAGCTCGTAGACGGACGACTGATGCGAGACCGCTTCCCCGTTCGATTGCTCAAAGTCCAGTTTCGAGGCCGGTTCCAGCACCGCGCCCTGTTTCTAACAACTTAATTTCATTTGGACCTGATCTATTGCAAAATCGTGTGACAAGAGATGAAACATTTATTGTTAATGAGCCTTTTCAAGACTCGACGAATGTTATTACACCTAGGCCGGTTCCTGCTCCTCGTCCTTACCCTTACGAATAGGTGGACTCCATTAAAAAGTTTTCCGAAACGCAATTGCCTCCTATCGAAGCATTTGACTCTAAACTAAACGAAGAACCAGCAGAAGTTGAAGATTGCAAGCATGCACAAAACGTTTGGAATGATTTTGGATGTGAAACGTTTAAAGATTACCATGAGCTGTACAACGTGTCTGATGTGCTGATACTTGCAGATGTCTTTGAAAATTTTAGAGACGTTTGCATGGAGTATTACGGTCTTGACCCTCCTTGGTATTACACCTCCCCTGGTTTGGCTCGGGATGCAATGTTAAAAATAATTAAAATAAATTGGAATTGTTGAACGATCCTGATATGCTTCTCATGTTTCAAAAAAGAATACGAGGTGGAATCAGTATGATCTCGAACCGACTTGGAAATGCTAATAACAAATACATGGGCAAATATGATCCTTCAAAACCGTCAAAATTTATCCAATACCAGGATGCTAACAATTTGTATGGATGGGCAATGAGCAAACCTCTTCCTGTTGGTGGATTTAGATGGATGAGTGAAGATGAGTTTAAAAATTGGAAATCCATGCCTTGCATTTTAGAAGTTGACTTGAGCTATCCTGACGACCTTCACGATTATCACAATTACTACCCTTTGGCTCCTGAAAGAATGCTCATTGGAAAAGTTGAAAAGCTGGTTCCCAATTTAAACAACAAAGAGAAATACGTCGTCTATCACGAAAACCTAAAACTATATGAGCGAATGGGGTTGGTTATTACAAAAATTCATCGAGGTATCACCTTTAGAGAAGAACCTTTTATGAAACCATACATCGACTTCAACACTGATAAGAGAGCAAAAGCTACCTGCGAATCTGATAAGGAATTTTTCAAGCTAATGAACAACTCCGTCTTTGGAAAAACAATGGAGAATATTCTAAAGCATGTTGATGTTAAGCTCATCACCACAAAAAAAGAAGCTTTAAAATTGTCTAAAAGTCCTCATTATGAGCGAAACACCATTTTTGATGAAAACCTAATTGCGGTTCATATGAAAAAAACAAAACTCTTTTACAACAAGCCTATTTACTTAAGAATGTGTATCCTCGACATCAGCAAGACTTTGATGTTTGAGTTCCATTATGACTACATCAAGTCTAAATATGGTGATAAAGCAAAGTTGCTAATGACTGACACAGATTCGCTCTTTTACGAAATTGAAACTGAAGATTTTTATAAAGACATTGCTGATGATGTACTAGAAAAATTTGACACGAGCGAATTTGACAAAAAACATTCTGCTGTTCAAGGTGTTAGGTTCAAAGTGGGTGCTAACAAAAAGGTCATCGGCATGTTCAAGGATGAGACTGGAGGCAAACAAATTGAAGAATTTGTTGGGCTTAGACCTAAGCTCTACTCTTACAAGATTCTTAAAGAAGAAAAAGATGAAGAACACAAAAGATGCAAAGGGGTCAAGAAAAATGTTGTCAAGAATATAATAAAACATAAACATTACCACGACTGCTTAATGGATAAGAAAAAAAAGCTTGCAACCATGAACGTTATCCGATCTCATCTTCATGATATTTACACGGAAGAGATTAACAAAGTTGCTCTCAGCGCTGAAGATGACAAAAGATTCATTTTGGATGACGGTATTCACACCTTGGCTATTGGACATTACAAAAACAGACCTTGTCCTGAGCCTCCTACTTTAAATTAATAAAGTCTTTGGTTCGGAATAAGGCGCCATCTTGGAAAATTTTCAAAAACCTGACAAGTAGTTACCGATAAGATTATTTTATTACTTCGTTGCTGATTATGGCAAGTTATCAAAGGTATCAACCTTAAGTATAGGAAAGGTATCAATGTCCCAGAATCGGCATTTCCTAGTAGTTATATATGTGTGTGTGTGTGTGTGTGTATATATATATTTATTGTTAAATACAAGAAATAACGTTTAAGAAAATCAATTGAATAGCATGAGGTTTTATATGATTTTTGAGTTATAACTTCTAAAACATAAATGAATTTGCCGCAATTTGTTTACAATTAAAGCTGTAATTTTAATTATTTAAGAAAATTAGCTCTTATATTTAAAATTTATTATGAGTAAATCACTGTGAAAAATGTAATTATAAATATGAAAAAGTTCAATATTACAGAAAAAGGTGTCCGTTTTTGATAAAAAAGGTGTTAGCGTAAAAAGGTGTAGATAAGATGAACACGAACACCTATATTGGCGTTTATGTTAACGTATTATTCATATCCAGTAATATTGAAGTATGAAAAATGGTATTTATGATATGTCCTGTTTTGTTTCCAAGAGGTTAGAGGAGCTCTTAAACCTTGGATAGTCATTTTCCTAGTGATGGTGTCACAATAAAAATACTTAATCCTGTTCTAGAAGTCTATCTTTCATTATAATAATGTAAAGAGGTCATCAAACACAGTTTTTTAGATTTTTGAAAACATTCCTTATTTGAGACAGAGTGTCCAAAGAGTGCAATCACTTTTACAAAAAAACATATTACACTTTTAGACTCTAAGTTCTTCTTATTACAATAAATATATATAATAAACAATATTGCTGTAAGTTCTTTTTATACTTTTATGATATGTTTTAAAAGAAAATTGTTTTTTTCTTTTTAAAATTACCTAACTATTTCATTTCATACTTTTTGAGCTATTTATACATTTTACATATTTATTTAACATATTAAAAATAATTAAACGATCAAAAGTATTTACTCACTTCAACTTTCTCAACTCTTCGATGGTATAAAAACTTACTTGTATTATATATACTTTTTACATATTTACATTTTTATTTATTTTTTGTTTGACATATTAAACATTTTTCGTGTTTCTTACTTTAAACTCTTCTATGTTATCAAAATGTTCTCCACGGTACCTGATCATCAACCACTTGAAGTTCGACCCACGAAGCCATTCGCATATGTCGTCGATGAAGTTCGTGTCTTTGTGAAGTTCAAGAGTTAATTCTTCAGCGAGTCGAATCCACGGGAGGACGAAACCTTCGAACTCGTTTTTTGATACGATTGTATATTTGATGTCTATCGACAAACTTTCAATCTTATGCTTCGGTGTCCATTCATCAATCTTCACTGGATGGTATAACCTGACACGGCAAACGTTTGTCGAACATAAGACGAGAACAATTTTTTCATCCTCAGATAAAATATTTTTCCGAAGCTTTTTATAGACAACTTTTTTGTAAACAACTAATTCATTCAACTTGCATCCTGCTTCAAAAAATTTCTCCATAAAATATTTCTCATGTGAAACTTCATGAGCAGTTTTTCCATCGCTTATAACAATCTCCCACTTTCGTTCATCAATTGATCTTTTTAAGTCCTCGGTAATCGACGCCTGCGCTTCAAAGAAGCATTCCATGAACACCTTTCGCTTCTCACTTACCTGATCCTTACCTGAAGAAAAAAGACCTAAAGAAGAATTATAACAATAACATGTTAATATTATTGTTAATATTTATTTATTGACAACAAAATTATTCAAGAAAATCAACTTTCAAAAATTTGAAAACACGATATCGTGTTAAATAAATATAAAACGGATATTATTTTCTTTATCGAAAAGATTAAAACACTCCAAATGATCACAAATCAATCAAAAAAACATTTTTTATTTATCAAATATTTATTGAACAGGTAAATAATTTACGAAATACAAAACTAAAATATTTATTGAAACTTGTCGTACGCCGTTTTAAAACTTTGGTTGCGCATAAACCAATAGAAATACGAATAATAAATCACCAAATCAGAAGCTTGGTCAAAAACATTAAAAGAGCGTGCAACTTTAAAAGCCTCGTGAGTGTTTCCATGCAAATTAATTTTAAACTGAAATAAAAACAATTTTCGCTTTCTATTTCTTTGCTGTAGCAACGAAAAGTATTATAAGTTAAACAAAAGCATGTCAGTTTCAAAGCAGTAACAGTCGAATAAAAATGTCAAAATGGTTGGAAATTATATTTTAAAACATTCACGCAAAAATACCGTATAAGGAGCCATTTCTTTTAGAGTCAACTTTTCTAAACTTCAAACCTTGTTTTGAAGAGAAAAAATATCAAAAAATCATTTTAATGTCACCGAAAAAACTAAAACTTTTCAAATATTTAACTTTAGGCAAAGAAACATAAACTCATTGTATTAACTGAACATGTTATCGCTTTTTCCCTAAAAACCAAACTAATAGAAACATATTCTGCTCAAAACTGATTTTAACAACTACATAACAACAAAATCTTAAACATTTATCTCTATCACGCCGTTCGTTCAGAAATTATTATAAACAAGAAAATGAAGTAAGTTTGCGATTTTCATCAATGAAATAACTCAACTCCTGCGACATTGCTCTCCTTTCAAAAACGTCAGCTCGCAACAGAGTTGTTTGAAAACTCAACAAGAGAAATTAAATTTAGTCAACTAACCTTTAAGTCTAACTAAAATTAGTCGACTAACTTTTAGTCTAACTAAATATAGTCGACTAACTTTTTAGTCTAAATAAAATTAGTCGACTGACATTTTAGCATAACTAAAATTACTCGACTACATTTTTATTATAACTAAAGTTAGTCGACTGACATTTTAGCGTCACTAATATTAGTTAACTAACTTTTTAGTTCAACTGAATTTAGTCAACTAAATTTTTAGTCTAACAAATTTTAGCCGACTAAGTTATTAACTTGCAAAAAAATATATTGTTACTGTTACCCAAAAAATACTTTTTTCAAATCTTGCTATGCGTTAGTTGTGAAGTGGTTTGAGCACCATGTTTTTAATTACAAACTGCTGTAAGTTACAAATTTACAGCGCCATGTCTTTAACTACAAATTGCTGTAAGTTACATTTTTTTACAGTTGCTGTAAGTTACAATGATATTGTAACTTACCGTCAACCGGGGTAACTTTGGTCAGTTTCGGGAGTTTTTCTTAAAGATCTTTGAATCTTATTAACTTTTTTACAGTTTTCTCTTGTGGTAATAGCATTATTGGTCTTAGCTATAGGCCTCTATATTTATTTTTAATTTTTTGTTACAAATATTTATTTTTAAACGCCGAAAAGTGACTAATGTTACCCCAGGTTTTGGGGTAACATCGGTCATTTATTATTTATCATGTTTGATCAATAATAACCCTGCTATGGGGTAACATTGGTCACTTATTGGAGTTTTAAAAATTCATCAGTCCTAAAACACTTAAAGGTCATCATTGTCATCTGAGGATGATTACACTTGTTCAACTCTTGCCCTTTTCTTGTTATTCTTGGTGTTACTATTATTCTTTGATGTTGTAGGAGTTGTGTTATTCACCAGATCTTGCGGTGTTATCGCTTTGCCATTTTGTTGCTATTCATCGAAGTAAAGGTTGACATTCAATGTATCGATCTCGACACGTGCTGGTTTCACATTGTCTGCCCACCTCTGGGTCACCTGTCTGCCCACCTCTGTTTCGTTTTATAAAAGATTTGGACTAACCGGGAACGTTGTTTTTGAACCGTGAATCATGGACATCGGATCGATCCAAATAATCTTTTACTAGAAGTTTGATATCTATTGAAGTCAATGGAATTTTCCAGTGGGAGAGGGTGTTGATCAAAGTTACAAGATGAGTTTCAGTCTCATTACTCAGACACAACGGTGTCCCTACCTTCTTTGAATGTCGATTTTACACTTGTTCTGTAGTGTACCCAATGGAATTCCAAACTGTCGACTAACCTTTCGCACGCTCATTCTTTCATGGCATTGGACAACGTTTCTTGACTGTATGTAGTTGTATATGCTCTTGAACCAGGCTTTCGCATATATTTCCTCGGCAGTTTCACCGGCTAAGAATCCAAATGGTTCAATAAATGTATCAGAAATGTCAAAAAACGCCAAAATAATCTTAATATAGTCTACGAAGTAGCTGTGCTATATTCACAAAAACTGTTGATATACCAAAATTGTTGATATAAATTGTTGATATAATAGTTGATATATATTGTTGGTATTTGTAACAAAATTAAAGCATATGATACCTTTGTTAAATTTTAGAAATTTAAAAAAAAATCAACAATTGACCAAAGTTACCCCGGCGACCAAAGTTAACCCTGTTGGCGGTACTTATTCGTAATTAAAAACATGGCGCTCAAACCACTTCACAACTAACTCATAACAAGATTTTAAAAAAACATTTTTTGGGTAACAGTAACAATTTATTTTTCGCAAATTAAAAATTTAGTCGCCTTATTTTAGTTAGACTAAATAGTTAGTCGACTAATTTTACTTAGACTAAAAAGTTTAGTCGACTAATTTTAGTTAAACTAAATTCTTAGTCGACTAATTTTAGTTAGACTAAATTCTTAGTTGACTAAATTTAGTTAGACTAAAATGTTAGTCGACTAATTTTAGTTATGCTGAAATATCAGTCGACTAATTTTAATTAGACTAAATTCTCTAGTCGACTAATATTAATTCACTAAAGAGTTAATCGACTAAATTTAGTAGCGGCTTTTTTAGTTAAGTTACTTACAATTTTTAGTTTTGGTCACAATACTAATATTTTCCAACCTTATTACAAAAATAAATTTCTATTTTGTTTTAAATGTAATAGAGATTAGTATAAAACTTCAATTTTTGTAGATTTTAAGATATTACTGTCCACATATGGTACACATTGGATACAAGCTTATTTATTAACTGCGAAGTGTAAAAACCAAAACAATGCGTAGAAATGAGCGATTAAAAATATTCTCTGAGACATAAAAAACATCTTTGTCACGCTTCTGCTACAAAAGATCAAGAAATAACAAAGATCCTAAAAAGTAAGAATGAAAAAAAAACTTTATTTTGAGAATTAAAAAAAATTAAAAAAAAAATTTATTTTGAGAAAGATTCTTAAAAGTAAGAATGTGATTGAAGTATCTACTGAGCTACACTGCTCTACTGCACACTTATCAAAAAATGGTTCCAACCTGAGTTTTGAGCACCATAGTAACGACCGATGTAAAATAAATCTGCAAGGTCTCAGGTATCACCAGATGTAAAATTTAAAGTCTAATCTCTATAGCCAAAGGAGAAAAACACATTTAAAGTTTTATAGCATTTTGCGTTTTATAGCATTTTTTGTTTTTTTTTTCACTTTTGGAGTAAGAATTTTTAAAAAGCTTCAAAAACTCTTTACATATATGTGTTGGCTATACCTGATAAAAAAATCAGCTCTTTAAAACTTGTGGTTTGTGTACAGGGACCTAAAGTATGGGGTATGGCACTGAAAGCCTTTTTCTGGAAATTCCATTGATTTTAAGGATGATAGAGTTCCATTGGCCATGTACAAATCCTGCAGAACAATGATGCAAAAGCATGGCAAGGGAGATAGAAACTTGCCTCTTCCTAAGCTACATGACTATAACAAAGTGATTATTAGACCACAGACCAGAGGATTTAATTATTGTAATTGTTTAATTTGCTAGGTTGGCCAACTAAAAGGACATTCTATAAAGCTCACTTTTTCAACCGATCAAGATTTGAAAGATCATCAAGTAGCTTTGATAAACTATGCTTAAACTGTCTCAGTGTAGTCAAAAGAGGAATAACACATGATTTTTCACAAGCCACTAAGTTTGAAAACTTAAAGAAAATGATAGCAACTAATTCCAGAACTACTGAAAAAATTACGTCCTCTGTAATAACTCAAAATGTACCCTTTCCACAGGCCACAATTAGATTGAGCAGAGAAATTGGTAAAGCTTTAACTATTACTGCAAATCCCTCCAGACCTCAATGATATCAAGAACTTCTCTAACTACTTTGGACATGGTTCAAGTTCAAATCAATACTGGTCTTTCAAATAAAAAGATGCAAGAACTGGCTGTAACATTAAACAAGACTACAAATTCAAAAATGGTTGAAACAAAGTTTAGGGAAAATTTTAGAATGGGTGGTCGAAAAGTTGAAAGTTTGTTCAAAGTTTCCAAAATCTCACTTACAAAGCCATCAACAAAAACTTATTATTTGGCAGAGGTTGTTCACTGCAAGAGTTCAGGAGATTTTTGTAACTCAATTCTCAGAGTAAAAGCAATCACTTCACCGCCTCTCTGGTGGAGGATCTTTCCTCAAGTTCAGCTTGAGTGTTATTCCAATGGTGGATGTCAAGATGTCAAAACAAGTTCAGCCTCAAATGACAAAAGCTTAGTGACTGTAGAACATGGAAGGAAACATGGGAAAGAAACAAGTGCCAAGCGTCAGCTACTTGTTGCTGTTGCTGAAAATGTTTCAGAAACTTATGAAAAGGTCAAAAAAACTTTAAGTTTATTTGAGAAAATTGATGTGCCTTCAACATATCAAAGACTTTAAGAACTCATATCTTCAACTGCCATTTTCAGTCATCCCAAAAGCCCATGCAGTGCTCTAAAATGTTCCTGAACTTATTGCTCTAAAACGTACAGCATTGAGCAATTATAGTAAGCAATCAACAGAAGCCCTGCATTCAATCTTCATTGCTAAATGGGGTTGCTGCAAAAGAAACCCTGATCACCTTGATTATGAATGTGTTATTGACTATAATAGCAAGCATCTTTGAATTGGATTTTTTAAATAATTCATTTTATTCTTTAAACAGTAAGCATCTTTGAATTGGATTTTTTAAATAATTAGTTTTATTTTTCAAACAGTTAAACTGTTATTTCAAGAACTTCATTCTAGAAATACTTGATATAACATTTGTTGATAAGAAATATTCTTGTCTGAATTTCTTATTTATATTATATACTATATTCATTTATTAAGTTTACAAAAAATCAATCAGAAGTATATATCTTATTTTGCAAGTACTAAATAAAAAAATCTCAATAGCAATTAGAAGAAAAAGTAGTAAACACCACAACACCACCATAAAGTAATTTTTTGTCTGTATGTATGTGTTTTTTCAATGGGAGATTAAGGTTAAGTGGGATTTTCTTTTGTTTGACACCTTGTTATTATTTTCAATATTTGGTCAAAAATTTTAAACACAAACAACAAAGCAAACCTGTGGGTTTAGCAACTAAAACATAAAGAGGTTTTTATGTGTTTTAAATTCAGAAAAATCAGAAGAAATGACTCTGTGTTTTCTGCCCCTATTTTTTATACAAACCTGGACAAAAAAAGAGCCCTTTTTGTAAACAAAATACACACAAATGTAAAGTCTAACAACCATAGAATCCCATGTCCACTAGTTACATGATATTGTTACTAAATTAGTTGTTTGATTAACTTTGAGTCTTTGAAAAGGATAAAAACCACAAAAAGCTCCTATATTTTGGCCGTTTTTTCAAAGGCGAAATTCCCACTTTAAGAGTTAATCCCTTTTTACAGATGAAAGATATCTTGCTTCTATTTTTTTGTCTGAAAGATACATCCCAAGGCTTCATTCTATTAAATTTTGAAACTTCCATAGTCGATAATAAGGTTAGAATAAAAACGTAAAGCATCCGTTGTCTTTTTTTATAGAGGCTTTCAGTGCCACACCCCATACTTTAGGTCCCTGTACATAAACTACAAGTGTTAAAGAGCTGATTTTTTATCAGGTATAGCTAACACATATATCTAAAAAGTTTTTGAAGCTTTTTAAAAATTCCTTACCCCAAAAGTGAAAAAAAAAACAAAATAGATTTACAACGGGGCTCCAAGTGCAATCAGTAGCGCAAAATGCTATAAACTTTAATTGTGTTTTTCATCTTTGGCTATAGAGATTAGACTTTAAATTTTACATCTGGTGATACCTGAGACCTTGCAGATTTATCCTACATTGGTCGTTATTATTGTCCACAAAACTGAGGTTGGAACCATTTTTGGATACGTGTGACTGGGCCTCATTAGCATTAATTTAAAATATAGTATTAAATGATTTTATCAACTTCTCTTTTCTTATTATAAAAAAATACATTTTTTTATAACAAGAAAAGAGAAGTTGATAAAATCATCAGGTTTAAAAGGCCTAAAAGTTTTGGGAAGGGGAAAGAGTATAAAGCAAGAAAGTACATGGAGAAGGGAGTTTCTTGATATACAAATAAGGTGTAACCGAAAAAGTCATTTTTTGTAGGGAACATTTTGTTTCAATCCTCTGCATTTATTGCACTGCTATCTGTTCTTTCATTTCCTTCTGGCTTTTTATGAGATTTATTATAAACAACTGGTAAAAATATTGAAAACCATGCTGTCAAACATTCCATAAAACACAAAGAAACTACAAACCAAAAGTGCAAGAATAACAGCGATGAGCTTTTTTTAAGCGGTAAAGTTCTTTTTTATCTTAAGAAATGGCTGACAAGAGAATAAATAACAAGAGACCAGACTTAGAAGAGAAGAAGGAGTAACTACCTTTACTCATCTATCTATTTTAACCTAATATCTTTTTTTAAAATGGTGCTTTCTGTTAGCAATCTTCAATTTTGAACATTTTTCGTAGCTAATACTTTGAGAACTTAAAGCCGAGGTGAATGCAGGGATTAAATGTCAACAACTGATGGTGATTTTAAAGTGTTATTACGGTTGTAATAGCTCTTAGTGCTTGTTTTTAGCTGCGATTTTACAACACAATTTGTTTTTGTAACTTTATAAAGTCAATGTTAGGAGGTCAAGATCAGCTAAACATCTTCTTGGAGCAAAAAATGTATACTTAGCGTTTGTTTTCGTTCAACAAAGAACATGAACTCAAAAGCGCTGAAGAATGATCAGTCTTTAATTGCTGCAGTCATTTTAGTGATACTCATGAACAAGTCAGTAACTTCATATATTCGCTTTGTTCCAGTTTAAAAAATAGTATATGTTTTTTAATGTTTGTTTTTATCCTTTATGCTGTTTAGTTTACGTTTTATCGATTTCAAGTTATTGATTAGTATTACGTAGTGTTTTGAATAAGTTTTGATGAAAAAGCAACTCGATTTCAGAGCTGAGTTTATGTTTTAACTTGCTTTCTACTAGTTTGATTTCAAATTGTTGCATCTTACTTTTCAATTCAATCGGAGGTAAATAACGATTTTTAAGACTTTTAACGTGCATGCACAGCTTCTTCTACTTTCTTACAGTTTTAATGTACATGCACAGCTTCCTCTACTTTCTGATCCATTATTCCCTCGATGCGATGAAGTGGACCAATAGAAACACGACTGAAAGATCTCTAAACCATTATGATGCCACCACCATGTTTAACTATTCGCATTTGATAGTTTGGAGCATATCTTTCACCTTTCAGTCGTTTCATGCACTTGATACCATCGCTACCAAACATGCAAAACTTTGATTCGTCACTGACTAAATTTTTTGATCATCCAGCCCAATGCAAATGATCTTTTGCAAATTTTGTTTGGGTAAAGCAATTATTCAATAATATTAATGTTTTCTTGGCAGAACAATGACCAAACAAATTATGCTGATGTAGGCGACGTTTTGTTGTATCTACGGTGCACTTAAAAACATTATTCTTGCTCAAAATGCTATTTAATTCGACAGCACTTTAACAGGGATCTTGTTTTAATTTTCTTATCAAAAATCCGTCTTGATATTCTATAGTTTTCTTTGGCTTGCCTGGACGGTGCTTGTTTTCAAGTGTCTTTTGGTCTCAATATCTCTTAATTAGTACGCTTATATCCAGTAAATTGATTTTAATAAAAATACATTTTTCTTAATGAAATTTTGATTTTCTTAATGGGCATGGAACTGTTTATAAACTTTCGAACAACTACGTTTTCAATTAAATTTTAATTTTCCCCATCGATTACAAGTTATCATTTTAAGTAAATTATACCATGGAATCACATTATAAGAACAATTGTTAAAAATTTCATTCATTTTCACTGAAAAGTCAAAAAGTTATGACGAAAAAACTTAACTGTTTATGAACTTTGGCATGCTGCTGTTAATCTTTCAGTTTAA
The DNA here is from genome assembly GCA_014706445.1 of Hydra viridissima. NCBI lineage: Eukaryota > Metazoa > Cnidaria > Hydrozoa > Anthoathecata > Hydridae > Hydra > Hydra viridissima. The sequence goes on from QPEY01000137.1 coordinate 420,384, forward strand.
TCAAGAGCAGGGTTAGGAGGGTTCAACTTTTGGTTAAAAGGGGCTGCAATCGTTTTCTTGTTTTTTTACTCTGTGTGGGTTCTCAATTACCCAAAAGTCCCGAAATAAATGGAAGGATTAATTTTTAAAAAAATAAATATTTCTAATTTCATTTTCTTATTTTTTCTCCACTTCTAATATGCTAAAGAGACATTTCCGTAAAGCTTTAAAGGGGAGGAGGGGGTGGCTGGGGGAGTGGTGCTTTAGAGAGAGAGAATTTTTGAGACAAAAGACATAAAACTTGAACATAAAACTTAAAACTTGAACAAGTGGTTATTTGGGTATATCACCCTGTAGAGTTGATCTATTGATAAGGTCGAATAAAGTCAATTTTCAAAGGCTAGTAAATTTAAGTCAAGTGTAAATGACTTTCTAAAAAATCTGCTGATGGGCTTTCATAACCTCGAAAATTAATTTTCACAAAGAATTTCAACGAATCAGTGAAAACATAAAATCAACTCTTTTCAAGTCAAACCACACCAACAATACTTCAATTGACAGTTTTAAATTTATAAGAAAAAGAAAAGTTTTCAATATAAAAATTTACAATTGTCTTATACACATTGCTAACGTATTGATACCTAACAAATTGATAACTAATAACTATTTTCTAGAAATTTAAAAAAATGTTGTAAAACTAACACTGAAAACAAAAACTCAAAATATAGAAAATATGTTAAAACTAAAGTTTATCATAAAAACGAGGCTATAAAACTGACAAAAAAATCTATCTAACGAACGCAACTGATAATAACATCATCTACACTACAGTTAGTAAAATACTGAATCTTTACAAGATACTGAAAGTCATGAGAGTCACTTTCTTAGTAAAACAGACCGAAAAGACTCAAGTCATAAAAATCTTCACTATTTCCTTTCAGTTATTGAGACTTTCTTTAAAAGTTTTTTTCTTCCCGTGTTTTTATAGTGAAAGAAGAAAAGTAGTCGAATTCATCAATTATTTTAAATTTGTGGCGCGGTAATAAACTGATGCAATAATCACCAAAAATAAAGCAATCGCATTTTTAAAGCATTGATGACGTAAAAGCTTCCCTAAACAAATTAAAATTAAAATAATAATTCTTACCACTTATTGTTTTTGGTACCAAATCTAAAAACAAAAAAGCATAATACATGAAACTTTATTTTAGAAAAAACTTCTTATTAAATTAGAAAAGAAAAGAAAAAAGGAAAGGGAAATAAATTTAAATCGTTTATCCTGTGGCTTAGCAAAAATTCAAAAAGTGAAATTTGTAAATTGATATATTTTGGCTTTTGTAATGTGTAATTGATTTAAACACTTTTTCATAAACTTACCGAGTACAGCATTTAGCAATAAATTCCTTTCTTCATTTGAATTCTTCAAGTTACCAAGTAATCCCACAAAACATCTTTTGTTTTCATTTGCTAGTCCACAGATCATAGGCAAACAACTACGCAACTTTTTATTACTTTTAATCTCTTTAGGACCCAAACAAATATGAGCATGAACTGATGCACAAAACTCCATCAAAGTAAGGTGAGCAAACTGATATTGATAACCGAGTTGTGATTCAACTCTTTCAATGAAACCTGAAAGTTCGTTTTCAACTTCATCAAAGTCACTGACGATACCTTTCATTTCCTCTTGGGAGAAAACAATTTTACCTTGATTGAACAACTCCCATGCAACCTTACAAACTCTTAAAACATGTTGCTTATTTCTCTCATTTTGAACTAGTTTGTGAACTGCTTCATTGGTTTTGCAAATGTGTTTTTGAAAAAAGTATAAAAATATAGAACAATACAACTCAGTCATTGTGTTGAAAGAATAAGAACCACTTGCAGAAATAATTGAACACATTACTGATAAATAAAATGGAACAGATGCCATGGATTTAGCATAGAAAGACTCTTTAAGAACACTTTTAATGGCTTCTTTTGTGTTGCCATAATTTTCAATATACTTGTTAACTCCCTTGTCATTTAAACCCATTATTTGAATGGTTAACTTGTCTGTGCATTTTCTAACTTTATCTTTGTATTGTAATATAGCTCCAATTCTTCCAGCCACAACACATTTGTACTTTTGAATGTTCAATGCTTCTGCTAATGCATTAATGAAGGGTTCTTTGCTGAGATTAAGTATACTATGCTTTATTAATTTATCTAAGTGAGCAAACTCATCCAAACCATCTATCACAAACATAATGGAAAAATGCTCACAAACATTACACTCTTGAAAAATATCTTTGTAGAGAGCTTTTAACAAATCATTTATGTTACCAATGTTTTGAAACTGATTTAACTTTCTACATTCAAGATAAATCACAAAATCCACATTTTCCCATAAGATACCATTTGCCCAGTCAAGTAAGCACTTTCTGAGCAAACAAGTTTTTCCAATTCCAGCAATACCAGATATCAAGAGTAAAGACAGTTCTTTTGAAAACACTTCCTTAAAATCAATTGGCTGATAGGTCAATTGTCTCTGCAGAAATAACTCTTGCTCAGCAATACTCACAATGTCTTTTTCCACTTCATTTGCATCAACTACAGTCAATTCAATGAACTTATCTAAGAGTTGAACTTTAGCTGGAGCTTTTACTAAGTGCACAATTTCATCCATTTTTCCATAAGCTTTAAGATAATAATTTTTCAGTGCTTTACACATTTCTGAAAGAACAAAAGAAGAACCTTATCTTAGGTTTCTAAAAATTAAATGCAAAATAATGCAAATCAAACAATCTGATCAAAAACTTGTATATGATTTTGTTATCATGTCAAAATTCGTTAGATAATTTAAAATAGATTTCAAATATGAGTTTATTTAAAAAAAAAACTTATAACTTTTACTTGGAGTTGTAACTTTTGTTTCTTTTTTTCTTAAAAGTTCATTTTATACATTGTTGCATTTAATAATAATAATAATAATAATAATAATAATAATAATAATAATAATAATAATAATAATAATAATAATAATAATAATAATAATAATAATAAAATAATAATAAAATTGATAATAATAATAAAAATAATAATAAAAATAATAACAATAAAAATAATAACAATAATAATAATAATAATAATAATAGTAATAAAAATTGTTAAAATGATCAGGCTACTCTATTTTTAAGAGATGCTATTATCTGACATTTCAACACTTTCTTAATTTGTAAGATTGGATCTCAATAAAGCCTATCACAACTCCTTTAGACATCATGACATTGATGGAAAAGGTAACAATTTCACAACTAGCTATTTTTAATCTTTTAAGCTTCACTTGAGGTTTGGTTTAAGAAAGTGGTGTTAAAATCTTCATAAAATTTTGTCAACTTCTTTTTAATTTTACATAGTTTATCATATCTGAAAAATATTTATTCAAAATATAATTTGACATTTTGCTTACCATCTTTATGCTGTTCTGCATCTGTAAAAAACAATACAAAAAAACCAGTAAGGTTTTTAAATGAATAACAAAAAAAAAATAATGATAGGAGAATAAATGAATAAATGAATAAAAGATTTAAGAAATCAAATCATCTACCAACTTTGATCAGAAACTTATGTAAAAAGTAACCATGAAAAAATTTTCATGAAATGTATTGAAGGAATTATCAAAAACATAACATTTAAAAAAACAATAAAAATAATAAAACACTGTCTAAATAAATTAATAAAGAATACTTAATACTAAATATAAGCTTCTACTGAATTAGAATTAAATATTACTAAATATAAGCTTCTACTGAATTAGAATTAAATATTACTAAATATAAGCTTCTACTGAATTAGAACTGAATATTACTAAGTATTAGCTTCTACTGAATTAGAATTAAATATAAAGAATGTAAAATGAAGTTTTGCTGAATAAAACATGTAAACAACAAAAAAGTAAATTAAAATTTCAGAAAATAAAATCAACTTAATAAACTTAAAAGAAGATACAAAAATAGCTCAAAATCAAAAGAAAAATAATTTCAAATGAAATCTATAACAAAATATTTATTCTATTTCAAAAATTGTAAAGTGTATCTCAGTGAGTCAACTGAGTCAAACTAGAAATTGTTTAAAGAAATACAATTGCATTAAAATAGAAGAGAGAAATTGTTCTTAAAATTTATGATAAAAAAATGATATCTTTTTATTTACTTAAACTTTTTTAAATTTTTTGAGAAAATGTTTTGTTTAAAAATAGAAATAATGATAGTGATAATACAAAAACACTAATAATAACAAAGACAATAATAATAATAATGATAATAATAATAATAATAATAATAAT
>QPEY01000137.1:437669-452258 GCA_014706445.1 Hydra viridissima
TATATATATACCTTTAAGCCTCGTGTAATTTAATACTAAGATAATATGTATATAAACTACTATAGAAAAAGGAAATAGCTAAAAATATATATCTACAATAGGCTATTTACAGAAAATGACATCAAAATGTCACATTTGTGAGGCCAATAAATATTAAATTTTTAGAACCTACTTATACTTTAATATTAATCCCAAAGCTGTTTATGGGAATCCTAAAAAGATTTTTTTTTGGGATATTCACAATAGAAAAAGCAATGTGTAAAAAAAAAAAATTATGACCTTTGACGTTCGCTATCAACCAGGGTCAAAGGTCAAATGACCAATAGCTTTTTTCTATCGAACTTATCACTTTTTTGTATAGACACAAAGTTGTTCAACTGTGCAAGAGCTTCTGTTTGCCACCAAAATCAACCTCCTAAGTATAATAGCAAAAAAGTTATGACATTTTAAATAACCAAGCTCAAGTGAAAAGGTCAAAACTTTGAAAGGTTAAATCTCATAAATTAATTGACCTAAGTCAAAAAAATTTACATGTTTTTCTTCTGTCCATATGCTCAACATGTGAGTCAATTTTTATCAAAATCCGAGTTGGTGAGGTTAGATGGGTGGTTCCACTTGACATGAAATGCCCCAAATGCATCTAAATGTTACTTAATGGATATGTAAATTCAGTCAGAGAGGCTATAAAGATAACTAATCTATATCAAAATATTTAAATGGAATAGCTGCTGTTTAAGATTCTCTGCGAAATTTTACTTGCATCCCTAAAAGAGTTGTATGTTTTTTTAAATTCATATTTCGTTATATAGTCAACAACTTTTCTCTTGTGCTTCTAATGTATCTTTTGATCTTATGCTATTAATAATGACTTAAACCACAGATTTAAAAACTTAGAGTAAAAACAAAAAAAACTACACAATGTGCTTAAGCATATTTATTAAACTTAAACAGAAATTTTGTCAAATGATTTTGTAGCAATAAATCATCACAGATAAAAAGTTGACTTGATCTTATCGAGAGAAAGTTTAATCTCTTACCATCTGATGCCACATACAACAAAATATCAAATCTTTTAAGAGAATAAAGACAGTTTGCAATCACTTCATTAAAGTTCAGTGGATTGATTTCATTAATCGAATGAAGAAACATTTCTAATTTCAGTTGATTATTAAGATTCTTGTTATGAATTTCTTCTACAATATTATAAAACACATTTAAACAAATGATATGAGCAAATCTCATCCAGTCAGAAGATACTTGCTCAACCAAAATCTTTCTAACCCTTTCATCTGCATTTAGATTTAAGGCAAAAAAAAAAGAAAAATAATAAAAAAGAAAATTGTAATTAAAGAGATTGATAAACACTTTTTGTGCCAAAAAAAAAATTATTCTGTCAAAAATTATTATATTGTTTTGAAATTAGTAGTTTTTTAAGGAAAAAAAAATGACAGCATAATTTTCAAATAAAATTCTTCTAAATCTGCTTTAAAATTTTATTTTATTCTAAAAATGCTTTCAAAACTTGAACTTTTATAAAGCCCTTTAAAATCCTAAAGCCTTCAGTTTGATTTCGTATTGATTTTTTTTTTTTACTTAACTTAAGGATTTCCAAAAAAAGCAATTAAATACTGAAACATTACAAGTAGTTATTTAAATATACACAAAGATTTCTAATAGAAAGAGAATTAAAACATATATTTCTATAAGAGAACAGTTTTTTCAAAAGTACTCTAAAAATATCTGAAACAATCCATTGAATTTTTGCATCTAAACACTTTTTTGCTGATTACCAACTGATATTTTTAACAAAATTCTGAGAAAAGTTACAAAATTTTTAATTTTTGTTGTTTTTTACAGAATTTCTTTGGATATATTTCACAGTCCCAAAAGTGGATTGATAACAATTTTCCATAAAGGTCTTATTTTTATAATACTTTATCAACTTTAAAATGGCAGATTTAGATATTGTGTGCAAATCATTATCAAGTCTATCTCAAGAAATCAAAACTCTTAAGAAATACAAAAAGTAATTCAAACTTGTGATTAGTTACATTTCATTCAATCAAATATTAAAAATAAGAAATACTTTTTCAGTAAAATTAAATGACTATGAAGTTGATGATGTTTGGAAGATCTGATTTAGAAATACATGGGAATCTTTCTATCATAATTATGCTGATGAAACCAACTTATTATATAAATGTAGAAATAGTTAACATGCATGTAAAAACAAATCTAAATTGTTATTACAAAAGAGCTTTTACATCTAAGGAAGAACTCATAGGAAGAACTCATTTTTAATATAAACTGAAATACCACATTTTTCCACTGAGCATGTTAAGGTAAAGGTCCAGAAACATAAACATTTGCAAATAACTAAATCTCTGGTTATATCAACATTCAGAAAATTTCATGGCTTACTCCAATTGCTCCAAGCAATCCTGTATTACATTTGCTTTAAAGTGGGAAATTTTTTATATTTTTTTAGCATACACCATAGCAAAGAAAAAGTTTCTTTAAAAAAGTATAAGTATAAAAAATGATCTGCATAGTTCACTTTTTTTTATCAGATGTGTATTTAGAGCTCTTTTCTCTTCTTTAAGTATTCTTTTAATGCTACATAAGTTGCACTTTTGAATGAAAGTTTTTTCTGCACACTGTATATTAACAAGTAACTTTTTAATTGTCAATAGCATTTATTTTTCATATTCAATTTAAATCGCTTTACTCTGCTTTTTCATATTTAATTTCTTGCCATTGAATTGTATCATAACAGTTATTTAAAAACTTATCTTACTTTAAAAACTTACTTTATTTACATTATATAAAGTTATTTTATTTATGTGTGACTGCCTTATGTGTTTTTATTACTTACTTTCAGATTGCATGGCTATATAAAATTTATTAGTTATTTTAAAACTGTATTCTATACATACTTTCGATAATTTATATACTTTAGAGTGGAGATAAGAAAGACAGTGTTTTTGGTTTGAAAACCTGATAAAAATTGTGGGAATTGTGAGGAAAGGAGTTCTCAAATTTCTGTGGTATGAGATATTCAAATTGTGGGACCAAGTTTCTGACTTACAAAAAAGTACACAAGCCTGTTGATTTATAAAAACATATTCCTTATTCCAAACACCTTTGGCTTTTCAAAACTTGACAACGAATTCTGACTCTCTAATTTTGTTTGAAATTACTAGAACAAAAACTATCGTGTGAAACTGAAACATCTGATACTGACATTTCACTAATAATAGAAAAATAATGTCAGATTGCAGGAGGAATTAAGTTAAATAATTTCAAACTTAAATATTACTTTGATAAAATTCAATAACTTTAGTGTCATTATTTTGAATTGCAATTGATGAAATGGCACAGTTCATCAATATAAATTTAATTTTTAGAGTCTTTGTAAAGCTGTACAGTCTTTTCCTCCATCTACAACTTTACCACAACAAACAGCATCTTTGAAGCTTGAGGCACAGTAAGGAATATTAAAATAAAGGAAAACTATTTTAGCTTCATACCAAATGCTTGCATTTTCACCCTTTTTTTTTTTTTTTCATCCTTCAATTATTTTTACTTTTTTTCTACCTAAATTAAGATTTTTCCTTTTCTGCTTATGATTTAATCTTTTTTTTTTTTTTTTTGAAAAAAGATTTTAATATCATACTTAAGATGACTAAAACTTCAAAAATCATAAACTCTATTTTACATGCCCCTATACAAAATACTAAAATTTGGTCATTTAAAGAACAATAACTTTGGTCACCAAATGACTTACTTGTTATAAATTCTTATTTACCAATAGGGTCATTCCATATGAAATCATCCAAAAAAAAACATTTTTGACACCCTTACGTCTCAGAATTTGTTCATTTTTACTTCACTTGCAGTCCATATTAAGAAAATAATAACTGCAAAAACTTTAGCTAAAAATACACATGGGTTCCAGAGATATTGTCAGTTAAACAATGCTGACTCAGCATTTTAGTGATTATCTGAAGCGACTACAAAGCAACTTTGAAATATAGTATCTTCATAATGGCTTAGGGAAACTTTCTAAAGTTTGGTACCCCAATAGATTTTAACTTGAGGAATCCAAAAAGAGCACCCTCAAGATTCAATTGTCTCAGGAAATGCCTCATTTATCCAATTTTGTTCAAAATTACTGACCTGTAAATTCATGATTTTTGGAGGTAAAATGAAGGTTGTGGCCAAAAATCCCGAACAAAAAGTTTAATTGCATATCAATATTTTATCTAAGGTCTGCTGAAAAAAATGAAATTCATCAATTGTCTCTTTAATACTTGATCAAAATTTGTGTTTAAAAATTGTGTCTTTATAGAAAAATGTAAATTCTGTAACGAAAGCAAATGAAATGTTTTTATTTTTTTAAATATTTATTTGAATAAAACATCAAATTGTGTTACTTATTGACTAGTTTAGGATGTTTATAGTCATAGGCCAAGGGAGAGCCAGGGGACCTCTGATCAATTCTGCCCACTCCCCACCCCAAATCTCCCTGGATATTTTCTTTTTTTTAAATGCATTAAATGATATAATAATAATTGTTAAAAATTAATTGAAAAACATAACTTTTTTTAGTTTAAGTTTGAGAAACATTTTTTTTTTTTTTCACTATTTCAAAGTAAGCACTCAAAACTAAGATCTTTTCATAATTTCAAAAACCATAAATTTTAAAACCAAAAATATTAAAATCTTTTTTAAAACATTTTAACAATCAATATCTTTATGGTGTTATATAGACTAATACTAATATAATCATTGACATAATAAGGTGGACAGTGGGATTTATTTAAACCCTTCTCAGCCTTCCATCCAAGGATTTGAAAAAAAGAAAAAAAGAAAGACAAATTCTAAATGCAAAATAGGTAAATATTATTACAACAAAATTATTTTAAGTGAATTTTTTATTTTTTTTTTTTGTAACCAACTGCTTATATTCTCTAAATCTAAATCAGATATGTTGAACATATGACCTGATATTGTTGTGGGTGAAGAAATTAGACATATAACTTCAGAATCGAGCACCCAACACTCATCATTTCTAATTAACCAAAAGAAGTTTTTACATGGTGCATGTGTATGCATGAATCTGACTTTTATATCAAGCTCACTTACATTTTCAGCAATCCTACCCACCGAAGTCTGTCATAAAAACATGCAATATAATCCATTTTTTTAATATTTAATGAAACCTCTTTTATTATGTTTGCTTTTTGGAATGATATCAAATTTTTCAATACATGTATCATTACTTGTTTTTTTTATAACTTATAGTGTTTTAAGCAATTGGAATAAAATGATGCTACGTCCTTGTGCCAGGAACTGTTCTTCCACCTAAATATCTTTTTTGTAATTGTGCTGATGTTTGGTCAATTTCATCTTTAGAAAATAATTTAAAACAAATTCCATTTATCTTGGCTCTACAAAAGCAGTACATTAAATTAACATCTAAAATTTGCCCAATAGTTATTTGTTTTAGACGTTCTTGGCATACTACTCATTTAACAGTCCCAACAATACCATCACAAGGGAATTTACCATGACTGGTAGCAATTTGCTGTGTTTTGAAAGACTTTTTAGTTTGACTGGTGAAATTCCAAGCAATTCTATAGTGGTGTCTAGCTTGATTTTTTTCTCACTTTTTGATTCCCATTCCTCCTATGAATTTAAATCTCCATCTGTTTCTACTGCTTTTTTGTAACATTTACTGCATAATTTCCAACCTGGGGTTACATAAACATTATTTTGTTACAAAAATGTTGCAGAGTCTAGGGAAATCTTTATATTACCCAAGAAATAAATTTAGTTTTAAGTTCTTAAAATAATTGAATATATAAAATTTTTTATAAATAATAAAATGTTTTTCTTTTATTTTAATTTCCATATCAACTCTGTTGTAATTAATTTTAGATTACCTTTTATAGCAATTTTTTTACTTTCCATGTGTGTTCCAAAAAGGATTGCAACACTGTAATTTTTCTATCAGAATATTTTCCATAGAATTGCTCATGATAACAACATATAACTCTTATTAAACAATATTTTTCTTTAAATTTGCTTGCCATATTATTACTTCTTGTTTTTCACAAGAAAGATCTTTGAATTGAACAAAACCTTGTTTTCTAGAAAATCCAGTTTTGTGGCAATGAATGTTAAAACTTTTTCCAATGTCACATTTCTCCATATCAAATATGTTTATTATTTATAATATTACCTGCTAAAAAAATACAAAAACAATAAAATTCACAATCATTCTTTAAAAAAATACAAACAAGGAAAGTAGAACCTTTAAAAAGCCCAAAACAACACATTTGCTTCTTTTTGATATAGTAAGAGGTAAGCATTCACCAATTTGAATTGAAATAATGAGAAAAAAATTGCTTCTCAAACTTAACTAAAAATATAATTATGTTTTTAAATTGAATTATATAAATATTATTTTTATTTAATGCATTGAAAAAAAATCTAGGGAGATTGGGAAAAAAGAAAGTTGTTTTGTAGTCACTTTAGATAATCACTAAAATACTGATTATTGATAATTTGTAGTCACTTTAGATAATCACTAAAATACTGAGTCAGCATTATTTTAACTGACGATATCTCTGGAACCCATGTGCATTTTTAACTAAAATTTTTGCAGTTATTATTTTTTTAATATGGAATGCAAGTGAAGTAAAAATGAACTAATTCTGAGACGTTAGGGTGTCAAAAATGTTTTTTTTTGGATGATTTCATATAGAATTACCCAATAACAAAATACATACATACATGCATACATACATACATACATACATACATACATACATACATACATACATACATACATACATACATACATACATACATACATACATACATACATACATACATACATACATACATACATACATATGTACATACATTAGTTAACAATAAATCAAAGTTTATACTTGCATATAGAAAATTGAAGATTCTTCTTTTGGTTTGCATAAATGCAGAAAAATGTTTATAAAAATGGTAACAATTATGCAAGGTTCATAGCATAAATTTCAACTCTAAATATTTAATCCAGAACTAAAAGTAATTTTTCAAGTAATATTAAACTTATGTTACATTGAAAACTGTTCGAAAAATGAAAATTGATTTGATTGAAAATTGAATTTTTGAAATTGATTAATTGTTTGAAACTGTTTAAAATACTTTGAAATTTATAAACTAACTAAACAATTTTCATATACTTTTAGTAAATACATACAATGTATTTATTAACATATGTATACAGTACAATGTAAAAAGTTTTAAGCATTTCATAGGTAAAAAGAGAAACTATAAATATTTGTAAAAGTGGAAGATGGTGAAAGCAGAAAATCTAAAACAAATGTTACAAATATCATACCTTCAAGATCCAAAGAACTTGATGGTAAACTTTTAGGCTCAGTTACGTTGGGTAAATTATTATCAGTTTCTTGAAAGTCAACAACACTTTGATTAACAATTGTTTTACCAGAAATGTCCTCCACTACACCTGTCAAAAAGAATGTTCTAAGTTTTAAAATATTTAATGTACAATAATTATAATCAATAAAAAAAAATCTCAAAATTTTGTATGTTCAAATCTTGTCTCTGGACCAGTATAGAAATGATTTCACTCTGAAGAGAAAATGCAATCACCACATAAAGTGAGCTTAAAATGTTGCTTTATCTCTTTTGAAATCCGCCAGTATAAATCAACTTAAACTTTATATGTTAAGATTCAAATATAATTTAATAACACAATTGATGAATATTCAAGTTCTGATGCTGCCAATACAGGAATTGAACATGTATAGTGGAATTCCTGTCTCTAACTATTTGTTAAAGCTTTTTTTTTTTTTCTATACAAACATAACATAACAGCAATGCACTCTTATTTTGTAAGAATAAAACATTGAACAAATTAATTCAGTTATGCTGTTAAGTTAAGCATCATAGAAATTTTTTTTATAACTCAAAATTTGAAATGCAATGTCTCAAATTAGGCAACATTTTGTTTTTCTGTTTAAAAAATAAGCTACTTAGACCTCTTAACTAAAATATGTTTTTAATTCAATACATAGATTAAATAACGTGACTAATCAAAATATAAAAACTAAAGTGTTCATTCTTGTAATTAAAAATACAACACCAATTAAGTTAAGCATAAAGTAAAATAATCAGTAGAAATAAAAGTAAACAAATAACAAGTTACATGTTTACCAAAGAGTTGAGAACCAAATCAGTAACTATTCTGAGTTGGGTCTAAGTAATAGAGAGGATAAGTGAGTCGTGTGTGATTAGTTATTAGATAAGATTTCAAGTTGTGCAATTCGAAATTTGATCTACAGCATGAAAAAAAAAAAAAAAAAGACAAGCATTGTCAAATAAGCTACCAATAAGTATTTTAGTTGATGAAATTTCTCTTTAATAAAGGTTATAACTGGTATACTATAATCAAAAAACCAAGACTTACAAAAAAGGAATTTAAAATTGTGTTATTTAGTGGAGATAAATGTTGAGTTTGATAATTTCCGCAAAGCGTAATTCAAGCTAAGGGTTGAGTTACGCTTTGCCAAAAAACAAGTTAAAAATACAGTAAAGATTGTGTGCTAAGATGAACAAGGCAAGGTAGTGGTTCAGTTTGTATTTGGACTTGTATTTCATGTAAAGTGTCTGAATTTTCACTTGTTCAATGTTAGTTTGAATACTGAGAGATAGGTTGAAATTTTTGGTGACTATCTTTGATAATGCCCCATGTCATTATGCAATAACTGACTAAGATTGGTTACAACAAAACAAAATCAATGACTTGGTTTGTTAAAACCCAGAATTCCTTTGCACTGAAAATTTATTATCTTGGCCGAACCAACAGCTTGCAAAACAGCAATTATTCAACAAAGATGACTTATTTAAAACTGTAACTCATCATCTCAACAATGCTCCTCAAATGATTGTTTAAACTTGGTTGATAGTAAATCAAATCGAATGGATGAATGTGTTAGAAGAAAAGAAAGTTTTACTAGATACTAAGTTTATATTTAAATTTGAAATTTTCCTTAACTTTTAATTTTTTTAAAATATATTTACTTAAGTTTGCATTTTATTATCAAAAAATTTTTTTTTTTTTGCTTTTTTTTTTAAATGATTTTTCTGAATCAAAAAATATTAAGCCTTATTTGAATTATTTGAATTTGAAATGAAAAATGAAATAAAACAAAGCTTACTTATAATTATTTTTTTGCATGTATCTTCAATCCTTACATAACTTATTCTTCACTTTTATTCTTTTGTCAAAAAATTTAGTGTTTTTGAAAAAATAAATTAATCTTAATTTTTCAGAAAAATTGATTTTCCTTAAAAAAAAAATTTAACTAAAAATTATTCCCACTTTTTTTGGAATCATAAAAAAATACAACATTATTAAATCAAGAAAATCAAGTTTTTTAGTTTTCATCACTTTATTTGTATTCTTTAAGTTTTATTTCTTTAAATTGTTTCTTTTGAAAGTTATCTCGTATCTCTCTGAAAACATTTTACAATGTAAATTTTAACTGCAAATTATTTTAGAAAAATTATTATAGAATTATTATATTTCTATACAAGTGCTAATACCTGTACTAACATTCTTGCTAAAGAGATTAAAGACAGTCTTGTAAGTCTCTTTTAAGTTAGAATTATCTATTCATATGGTTGTAGTGTTTGTTCTTTTGATAATTTTTAAAGAACATGCTGATTTCTGCTGTGATATTTTTGCCATGTTTGCAGATTTGGCATAATCACTTAACTGTAACTAGTTACAATTACAATTAGGCATGTCTCAAGGTTAAAAACAGTAATGGGGTAAGATTGACATTTTAGAAGATTGAATAAATGAATAAAAATTCCAGTAAAATTCACTCAATTTCAGTAACATTATTAATTAATTACTAACAAAAACTATTTTAAAAATTCAATAATTTAAGAAAAACAACTTTTCAAAAAAAAAGGTTTTCTATAAAATTTTCTCCAACTTGTAATTATTTAAAGAAAGACACAAACAAACTACAAGTAACTCACCCAATAATGTTATATCTTGTAAAACATCATTCCTTCTCATAATTTTCAAAGAATTCTGAATGCAAGTTCTGTAATCATTTGGACGTTGTTGATAAAGTTTCTTTAAGAAATTTTCAATTTTAGATTTTTCTCTTGTCAAATCATCATGACCTTTCTGATCAATATCTACATCATGATCTATTAGGTCAACAACAGCAGCCACATCATTTAAAACAGTACAAAATGCAAATATTTTCCATTCTGATGCCACTCTATCTTTTAAAATATTTACTACTTTTGCATCCATTCCTAAATAAAAACTATTTATTGTCTACTATGTTCTAAATAATTCAATCAAAAAACATATTCATTCAACTGTGTTTCATTACAACTTTTAGAACAGACTTCAAAATATAGAGGTTGAAGTGACACAATAAATCATTGAGTCACAGCTCTCATCAGCATGAACTAATTGAAAATGAAATAAGTGCTCAACAACTTATGCTCTTTAACTTAATTTAAATGAATTGAAACAAAAAAAACTGATACAAATATTTTCTCCTGTACCAACCTAATTGTGATTAAGAAGCAAATATGAGGGTAAATGAAACTGAGTGCAACAGCACTTACATTTGGTGACATAAAAATGTAAAATTCTTAATAAATTCTTACAAATATAAGAAACAAGTAGAATGTTAATTGAAGAAAACTTATATGAATTAAGTTTTTGTGAAAAATTTGCCAGTTTCTACCTAAATTTTTTTTCAGTAAAATTCCTGCATATATAAATGTAAATTAGATTTACACCAGTTAACATGCTAACCACAATAGAATGACAAAGAGTAACAACCCTTTGTTTAAAATACAAGAACAACATAATACATTGATAATTAATAGCAAGTGTTCAATCAATTAACCTTCTCTTTAATCAATAAACTTAGTCTCTTAAAAATGAATTAACACATGCTTTGTTTAATAGTTGTTTTAACTGAAGTGTTACCCATTAAGATTACCCAAAAAGATTTATAATGTTTAATGTACAATAATATTCAATAAAAAAAATTTGAAAACTTAGTAAGTTCAAATCTTGACTCTGGACCAGGAAAGAAATGATACTAATAGTTATTATAACTAGTAATTACATTGAAGAGAAAGAGCAATCACCACATAAAGTGACACCTGAGATTGAGAATAAAACTTTTTTAGATAATATCTTAAAAAACTCTGCAAGACTTTTTTTGAGAAAAAGTGCTAAACTCATCTTTAGAGTATTTTGATAAGAAAAACATTTATTTTTGTTATTTAAACATTTTTATTTGTTTTTTTAAGCTGTTCAAATTTTTTTCAAATAATTTTCAAACAACTGAACTTTTCCACAAAATCTTTTTTAAGCTCATTTGTAAGCAATAAGCAACATTTTGTAAGCAACAATTAACGAGAAAAGCAGGCACTTTATTTGTAGAAAAAAAGGAAAAATAAGTACCAGCTTAACTTTGAACTTAATAATAAAAAAATGGTCTGTTCACCTGTTCTGTTTATAATTTACAAAATATGAAATAAAAATAATTTTTAAACTTCATATTTTAGTGATTTACAACAAACAGGCTTTTTTAAAAAAAAGGTTTCTTGTATTTATGTGAAAAAATAAAAAACATGAAGCATTCTGCTTGTTTTCAGCATTTTTATAAATAAAAAATGATCAGCATTATGTTTTCTGCTTCATTTAGTTTGCTTTTAAATTTCTAAACGGCATTTCAGCTGACAACTTAAATGATGCTTGTGGTTTCAAAATGTATATTATCAGGTGCTTAATAAACAATTTTAAAATAAAAAAAGCTAAAGTAATTGGAGGGGTTTGCTTTTCATAATATTTTATTATTTAACTAGCAAGATTTGAAACTTATTTTAAACTTTTGATCTAATTCAGCGAGTATGTATTCTCACATTCAGTGATTAAAAGACTAAAACACTGAACATATTAATTACCATGCAATATTATTAACTATAAAAAGTATTGACTATAAAACAGAAAGGTTTTCCTGAACAAAAAATTGTTAATTGCAACTTAATCAATAGAAATAAGTAGGAAATGTTGAATGCTTTGAAAATATAGATACATAAGATGTGTGTAAGTTTTTTTTATTTATTTGAAGAAAAAAAAATTGTTTTAAATAAAAACTGTGTATAAAATTTAATGTTTTCAGATTTCGTTTTTGAGGTAAAAGTATAGTTAACAAATGAAGAGTCAAAGCTAACTCATGAGCAAAATTGCACTTTTACTCAATGCTTTGTCCATTTACTTAACCTAGCTTCAAATGTTACTAAGTTCGGCAAATAGAGTTTTTAAATATTAAATCTTTACATTTCAATGATACAAAAGTTTTTTGATACCTTCTAACTCATACCCACATGATTTATCTAAAAACTATATTTGTAAGATAATATAAAATTCTTAACCAACACTTTATTCAAGCAAGAAAACACTTTTAAATTGACATTTTTTACATAATATACTATGAAGCAACCTTTAAATTCAATTTTATTGATAACTTTAAACTTTTTTGATGAACAATCAGCAATTTTTCCTGGTAAAGTTTAGTAATCTGATAATTTAAAAAAATTACTAATAAGTTCATCATACATATCATCCAGTCTTTCCCAACCTCTTTACTTAATGACAGAAATGTTGATTTAAATGTAGATTTATATAAACGCATACATATTGATTTATATAAATAAATACATATGTACATACATACATACATACAAACATACATACATACATACATACATACATACATACATACATACATACATACATACATACATACATACATACATACATACATACATACATACATACATACATACATACATACATACATACATACATACATACATACATACATACATATTTTACATACATTTTTTAAACATTATTTGTGTGAAGAACTGACTGTCAGAACTGAAGCTAAAAAATTGACATGGTCACTTTCTCCAGTAACAATTGAATTGTGAATAAGAAGAAAATATGAGAGGGAATGAAATTGAATATAACAATAAGCATTAACAATTGTTGACATAGAATCTAAAATTATTTATAATTTCTTGTACATGGGAATTATAAAATAGAATAATTGTATTAGATCGCTATTATATATATTATACTATTACACTGTTATATAAATTATTTTCAATTGCTACTTAAATCATAGAAACAAGTATTAAATATTAATTGCTTTGAAAAAAAATTTTAATAAATGATAAAACAAATTTTCTTTCCAACTATCAAAACTAACATTGGAAGAGATATTTAGAACAAATGGTTTTAAAGAAAAATGTTCTTAAACCAAATTCAGCTAATTATTCTTTTTCCTGTGGTATAGATATATCAAGACTTTTCCAAAATAAAAGAAAAAAATTTCAGATGCAAATGAAAAAACCTGAGAAGACTAGCACTTTAATGAAACATTTATCAATTATTTTATCAATTTATTATCCTACTCATATTAATTTATATAACTAAATCTTGAGAAAGTGATTGCTTCTAAATATGTTATTATTTTTTAATTTTTTAAAAAAAACCAAACAAACTTTAACAATTGTTACTTATAACTTGTTTTTTTTTAATTCTTAAAAATATCTTGTCCTTAATACTTCAGTTGATTTTAGAAATGCGCAATATATTTCTTTAGAGATATGATTGTTAAAATTATATGCCTACCTTCTCGATAGTTAAAATTGCTCAAGGTAAGAATGCAAAGAGTCAGAAGAGATCTTGAACTGTGTTAACTAAGTGACCAGTTCAAACTTTGAGTAGTGATTACTCCTAAAATTCTTGCGACCGTTTGTTAAATAAGTAATAGCTTGAATGACAGCTCGATGTTTGTAGCGTCATTTGCGTGAAACAAAGCAGCGCTTTAATTATCCCCTTGCTACAAAAGTAGAAATCAAAATCGAAGTAAACATAAAAAATTTTTACAATTTAACAAAAGATTGTAATAGTTCTTTTACAAACAAGGCTTCACATAATATGTAAACTATTATTTCCTTAAAAAATCTCGAACTAAATGCGCGCGAGTGTAAACAAATGAAAAAGGTAGATTTTTGGTGGCGCTAAATATAAAATCTTCCAAGAAAGTCATGAAATCAAAAATAGAACCTTTTTTTTTTTTTGCGCATTTTTATGTAAATGAAGATAATTTTGCAACGCAGTGTTACCAATTTTTTTCAGTTTCACGTAGGAGAGCGTAAACTTTTGAAACAACAAGTCATCTTGTCCATGGGCGCCGGCAGCCAAGGGCAAGGTGGGGCAGTTGCCCCCCCCTGGAAAAGCAAAATAACAAATTTTGATACTCACAAAATTTCTTTTAACTGTTTATTTCGATATCTTATCAATTTAACTCATTTATAGTTTACTCACCGTAATGTAAATGACAACAGTTTAAATGAAATATTACTATCGAATGCAATGACTTCCACGATGGCGGAAGCTTTTTTATAAAGGCATATTTTATATTTTTAAAA
>QPEY01000138.1:44556-67461 GCA_014706445.1 Hydra viridissima
TCATCATCATCATCATCATCATCATCATCATCATCATCATCATCATCATCATCATTTTTGATTGGTAATGTAATACCTAAATTTCTGCCACATAAATGTGACACAAATACAAATGTTAAACAAAAATTATCAGTTTAAATTTAATTTTACAAAAATAATTGTGTTAAATTTAAAAAATAATGATACCAAATTTTAATTTACAAAAACAATTGTATTAAATATAAACAAACCAACCATGCACATGTTGCTGCTGAAAACTTTTGCCAGGGGCAATGTGAAAGTTACCAGCAACCTTTAAAAATATTTAAAAATATATATATGCCAAAAAGTTAATAAAATAATTAACAAAAAATATAAGCTCACTGATTTGATTATTTGTTTCGAATCATTTTTCAGATTGTCAAAGTATTTGGACACACTATTAAAAGTTGACTTGTTAGTCACAGCTTTTTATTATATGTTAGACGTTGCATCCATTTTCATTCTAATACTCTCTATTGTTACAAAACTAATATTCTCAATTGTTATTATTACGTACTCTCTGTTTTTACCATTAATACCCTATCTTGCATGAGGTACAAGTAATTGAAATTTTCTTACATTTTTTCACTGGTATGCTTACAATATTTAACTATTCCTGGTCTTCTAAGCAATTATCTTTAAATAGATTAAAATATTAACAAAAATGTAAAAAACAAACCTTGCTAACTTCAATATAACCATAAATTTGACATCCTTCATTAATTTGCTGTTGAAACGTATCTTTCCAATGCTCCCGCTTGCACTATAAATAGTACTTTTATTAAGACATCATTCTTAATGATGCATACATATGGAATTGAAAATAATGATTTTATCTTTTTTAAAAGCTGTTTCTTTAATTAAAGTAAGGTCATTGAGTTTTTAAGAGATCTACATTTGTAACAAACTGAATAATTTCAAAAACACTCTTAGATTAACTGTATATTACTTGAGCAATGGAATCTGGATCATGGAATGCCCATCCTTTTCTTCGATAGGCTACTCTTACTTCTTCACAGCTGTTGCAACACCTAAGTAAAAATACAAGTCAAAGTTAAACAAATGCTAGATAGGAAGATATTTAAACTTTATTAAAAAGTCAAATATTATCCTATATTGTATGTGTTAAGCAGTGAGAATTTACTTTATATAGTGAAAATTTTGTAAGTCAAAAAACATCCTCATTTATTCCATGTCATAAGTTAAAAATACTAAAACTTAACTCAAATAAAAAATATCTAGGCAAATTAACCCTTTAAGGACGGGTCACATCAGTAAGCATTTTTGCATAACTCCCACAACAGCCAGGTAGCATCAACAGACATTTTAATAAACTTACTTTTTTAATTTGAATAACGCTCATTGACGTTAGTAAAGTTTGATTTATCATTTTCTTTTTTTTTACTTTCATTCTGTTTTCTATCTTCTTTGAAGTTAGTCTTTAGTTGTTACATATATTTCAAATTTTAGTTACAAATGATACACCATCAATTAGTCACAATTTTTGACAATTCAGACAGTGATGAGGAAGAACTTCTAAGTGAAATAGAGAGTAGTGATTATAGCAATATTAGCAGTGAAAATGATGAAAAAACAGTTGTATCCAGTGTTACTTGATAAAATGTGAACAAGTTTACATCTGCAACATACAACTTTGATAATACAAGATCAGGCGTTTATTCATCATTCCATCACCTTTATTTGATATAATGGATAGTACTGAAGAATGTGATTATTTTATTATTATTGTTATTAGTTTTTTGATTAAGACATTATGCAATTTATTGTAAAATGAAACAAATAATTATTACAATTATTGTAAGTAGAAAATCAAACAAATGGATTGATACAACCATTAGTGAATTGTGTATTTTCTTTGCTTTTGAGATGCTAATGCCCCATTAATAAACATACAACAAAGAAATACTGATCAAAAGATGAATTGATATAGACAGAATTCTTTAATAAATATATGACCAGAGATCCATTCATCCAATTGATTTGATACTCACAATTTATTGACAAAGTTGTGGAAAATTAGATATGTGTTTGAGAATCTTAAAACAAAATTTTCAACATTTTTACATCTGTTTCAAAAGTTAGTTATTGATGAGTTGTTATTACTATTTAAAGGCAGGCATGGCTTCAAACAATATATTCCTTCAAAAAGACATTGATTTGGAGTAAAAACATTTGTCTTATGTGATTGTGAAACAGGAATAATATTAGATTTATTATTGTACATGGTTGCTACCACAAATATAGTGCATGACAATTTATTAGGTTTTAGCGGTAGTGTAATTAAACATCTCATTGCAAAATATGAAAATAAAGGACACATTATATATAGACAATTGGTATTCAAGTCCAAATCTAGCTAACTATTTGCAAGAGAAAAACATTGGTTTTTGAGGTACAGTCAAGAGAAATCAAAAAAATTTTCCAAAGTTTCCTCAAAAAGTGCCACATGGAACTTGTGATTCAAAAACAAGCAAAAATCTGTTAGCAATGCAGTGGAAAGACAAACGTGAGTTTATATGTTATCAATAATTTACCAGCGAAAATCAAGTTCTATACAAAATAATCAAAGAGAGACAGAAGTAAAACAGGATTGTGTCATCAATTACACAAAAATATGCGAATGGTAGACAAAGTAGGTATGCTGATAACTACTGTTGAATGTGTAAGAAAATCTATTAAGTGGTATAATTTTTCCATATGATGGATTTAACTGTACTAAATTGTTAAAACTTAGTACAGTTAAATCCATCATATGGAAAAATTATACAACAACAACAACAACAAAAAATATTTGGTCATTAAGGATAAAAAGAGTTCTTTGAATTTCATTTCTATGACGGCCACTCAGAGAAATTCTCTGACTTTTCCTAAATAAAAATATTTTCAAATTAGTACCTTATTGAAGCTTGGTGGCTTGATTTTTGAGGTCATGATTTTTTTAAGCCTTATCTCAAAACAAGAATATTTCTGGAAAATTACCCAGAAAAGCCAGTAACACAAAATTGCATTTGCCAATATAGTTAGTCAATAAAATTGAGTAACGTTATTCTGTTAATATTATACTGATTCCAAAATTACCATGCACTAGAATGATCAATGTAACATGTTTTGAATGTATTTTCATTCTTAGCTTTCAAAAATTGCTCTTTAAAAAACGCTGTTTAACTATACAACAACCTGATATATATACATGTACATAGTATAACTTATCATACATATATATACATATCATGTTATATTCATTTATTATATAAAAGTATATTATTATATAAAAACAATTTTTTTAATATAAATTCTTGTAAAGGGTCATTCAATAGGGGTGATGGTTTTTTTTTTATAAAGACTTCTTGGTTTCTAATATTGTTTTTTTACTTCCAGGTGACAAAATATTCAGTGTAGGTTGCAGTTTCATTGTGCATCAATTGATGCCTCCTGGCCATTTAGAAAATATTAGAAAATATTACCAAAGTACAATCTCAGTTAATGGTACTCAAAATTTGTTTGGTAGTCATCATCACAGTTACTCTGTACATACTATATGCAACACTGTGGAAAAGCTTGAGTGTGAGTTCACTTGACAGGACAATAAGCCACCGACAAGGAAACAAAAATTGTGAAGTGAGAAGAATATAGCAAAATTTGTTAATATATAATAATTTATTAATTTCACAACAATCACAACATATGGGGTTTCTCAGATGCCAACTTGGAGAATTTTGCATAAGGATTTGGACCTAATCCTTACAAAGTTAGGATTGAGACCTTGAGTACTAGGAAGAAGATCCTGATTTCAACCAAAAAATCATTTTCTCAGATGAGGCACATTTTTGGATGAATGGTTTGAAGAGATGTGGTTCCAACAAGATAGCACTATATTCCACACAGCTAATGCTACACTTGATTTGCTGAAAGATAAGTTTGGAATTAGATCATTTCACAATGAGGATTTGTGAACTGATTTAACTGTTGCAGTCATATGACTTGATACCCCTAGATTATTTCCTTTGGGGCTGCATCAAAACACAAGTCTATACCAACAATCCACAGACTTTGGATTATTTATAAACCAATATTTACCAGCATCCAGCTTTAATATTGCCAGGATCCAGCTTTAAGTATTGGACAGGGTGATCAGAAATCGGAGTGATCGAGAACAGTGTAAACAAAGTTGTAATGGACATTTGACATTTTGTTCCAAACATTACTGCTTTGTCTAAGCTTCGAAATAAAGTAAAAACTAGATTGTCATGCCAAACCTTTGCTCTTTTATTTAAAATCAAAATCCTATCACTCTTAATGAAAGACCCTTTATCATTATATAATCTTTTGAACAACTTTTAAAATATTTGTCTTTAAGAATTTTCTGATGGTTTTTAGATTTAGTTAAATCATTAACAATCTGTATTAGCTGATTATTAACACCATCATTAATGCTATTATGAATAATATTAATTCATTGTTAATAAAATTACTAATACAACTAATCAGTACAGGTAAAAAAAACTTACATCTTTGTGGTTACTGACAAAAACTTTCTTTTCTTTGGCAAAAGTAATTTACATTCAAGCATTTTGTTTTTTTTATATAACATGAAAATTTATGTTTCTAACTGTGGAAAAAAGTAATGCTGTCAAAACTTGATTAAATGGTTGACTTCTTTTAATGAATATTTCATGTGTTTAATTCAAGTTGTTTAATTCCAGTGATTATTTTAAGTGATTATTTTAAGTGATTATTTTAAGCACTTTGTTAAGAAATTAGAAAAAAATAAAAAAATTTGAGTATCTTGATAAATTTAAAAATACATAGAACCTTGATATGAAATTACTGAAGCATTACTACTTATTTCCCAAAACAACTTACTGGTGCTCCTCTGTTTCAGCACCATAACAACTTTCACATTTCGATTTGCTATCTTCTAATGTCGAGTTTAATACCTAGAATTAAAAGCTTTTCTCAAAATATAAAGAACTTTGAAATACAAAACATGAATGTATAAATGTGTAATCTTTTTTTTTAAAGAAATATACAATTATAACACCTGTCCACTAATTTCATATAGTTTAACATAATTAATTTCACATAGCAACACTGAAATAAAACCTTCAAGAAATAAATTAATTTTAAAATAATTTATTTTACTGGTTATAAATAAACATTTTTTTAAAAATTGAATTAAGAACTAAAAAACAAGGTTCTTTTACTATACTTAAAAAGACACAACGGAAGAAGTATCAAATCTTTTTAGGTATGGTACTTAAAAAAACTGGAACTAAAAGGTTATTTTATTCTTGATTTGCTTTTTAATAAATTGAATCAAGGAAATAAGAATCTTTTACTTTTTCTGTTAAATTATGTATCTTATTTGAAACTTTTGAAAGTCCATAAGAATTCTGGTGATTTTTGCATTTACAACAAGTCTTTTATAAAATTTAAAATAGTTAAAATACCTTTACAGCTTCTTCACTTTTATCACCCAGTTCTAAACGAAAATTTAAATTGTTTCTTTTAACTCAACATTAGGAGTGATAAACATTACTTTTTAACATTTTGTAGAGTAAAAACTATTGGCTGCCAAACTTTGTGAACCTTAACCAATTGGACTACTTTGTGTAAGACAAATTTGATGAAGTACAATTGAAAAAACATAAATTGACAAATTGAAGCTTGCAGTAAAAAAAATTGTCAAAAAGTGTGGATGTCGGATGAATAGATTGTTTCATATTTTAAAGAATAACAGAAACTATTTGCATAAATGAAAGCAAAGATTCTTGAAGAAAAAGATTTTTTTTTTAAATGTAGACTGATGTCATTAAAAGTAAGATAAATAAAAAAGAAAAACACTCCATTCTTTTTGCAATACTTATTAGAACATAATATTATTAAAATTACTTCTCTTTGTTAACAATATTGTTAAAATCAAAGTGGAATACTTATGCTAAAAAAAATTTAGCCAGATCACAAAAACATCAAATAACCTTTGTAACAAAACATCAGAAAAATCTTAAGATTGGAAATTTTTTTTTTATTTAAAATTTTAAAACTAAAATTGATTTTGATTATGTACAATTTAAGATAATTAAAAATAGATTTACCTTCTTTCTTTTCACTGGTATCAATTGGATTTCCTTGCTCATCATACCTTTTTTTAAAAATATTGTGTTCTAGATCAGTCTATAAATAAAATAGATTTTGCCAATTACAATTGTTGTGATTAACTGCAGCACAAAGCCTTTAACACAACCACAAAGTTTCATAAATTAAGGAGAAGGAACAATTACTAACTTGTTGCTCACCAGAAACATCCATGGCATCTATACTTAGATCTGAAGAAAAAAAGTTTCAAAAAGTTTCAAAAAGTTTAGCAAAAAGAAAGCAATAAATAAACAGAAAATTTGATAACTATTATATAGAAAATTATCCTTAACCCATTTTTAAAAAATTAAATGAATTGGATAACTTGAATCCTTAACATTGATAGGTTGCTATTAAATACAAAATCATTTTAAATCATTTTGAAAAACCAATTTAATGGTGTTAGATAATTTGTCCACAAATTTTTTTGAACAAAATTTTATAAAATAATTATAATTATAATTTCTCTTCTTAAAAACATTCTGATATGCTTAAATTTTAACATTTTCAGAATACCATATCACATATCATGTTTCAATTACGTTTTAGATATTTTCAGAATAACATACCACATATCATGTTTCAATCACATTTCAGATTTTTTTTATACATTTCATGTTTTTCATACATAACTTACATGCACAACCAATATTTGGAAAAAATACATCTATATTTATTCTAAGCTTTTGATGTCGCGTTGTGTCAACAAAGAGTTCAGGATGAACCTTAAAAAGAAAAAAAAAATTAGAAAAATCAAACTTCAATCAACTACCTTTTAATCAACTTCTAAAAAGAATATTCCTACCTCTGTTGTTAGATAGTAGTTGAACTCTGATAAAAATAGTGCAAACATAATGAAAGAACTGATACCAGTTACTAGAAAAAAATATATTTGTTAGTTATATTACTTACATTAGTACAACAAAACATTAAAAGTCATAACCATTCATATCTGAAATTTCAATAGAGATAAATTAGAAATTTTGCTTTATCAATTTGAAATTTTGCTCTGTCATTTGCTGATAAAATTGTAAAATTGTAGGTATTTTTCTCTATATTATGCCATCTTGCTTACATACTTTTAAATGCAATCAAAAACATGCACCAATGATACCATCTGTCTCCTTACTCTTAACATAATTTCAGCCTATAAGTGCTTTCGTTTAACTTAAATTTATAGTTATAATTTAGTGAGATTGAATTAAACTATTCAAAAGAAATTACACCTTGTATTTTTACATTTGATAGGTGATTCTAAACCAGTCTTGTATACATTATTAATGTGGATTCTGTATTATTGCTTTTTGCTTTTTTAATAGTGGGATTCATCAAAAATGGTTTTTTGGTGTTGAAATACCAGTTTCATGACAATTATAGTATAAAATTATTAATCCCTCCTCCCTTAAAATGAAGTAGCTTGTCCACTACAGGGTTTTTTTCATAAAAAAATAACTACTACTTATATTTAATTGTAAAACCATAATTAGATGCAAAAAAGCACAAAAAGTAGTCAGTTATATTTCTTATATTGGCATTCTTAACTGTAATCCAAATGTAAAATCTGATTAAAAAGCATTTAGCATTCAGCGTTTATAATTGTGACAGCAAGTTTAGTGCATCATTTGCTAGTTTGATTTCTTTTTACTTAATTTGTTGAACTTCTGCTTGTTTTTAATAAAGTTCCTACTTGTTCTTAATGGAATTCCTGCTTTTTCATAATGAAATTCTTGCTTATACTTAATGGAAATCAGGTGACACATAATCAAAAACAATGCAAAACACTAGCTAATATACTTTTAATAATTATTGTGCTACCATGATCAAATAAAGAGTTATAAAAGTTTTGATAATTTCATAGATGTCTCTGATATGAGTATTATGCATTTTTAAACAATTATTTCAATACTGTTATTACTTTCTTTTAAAAATTTTTATTTTCTACAGTTATCTATAAATTAGAAAACCAAACCACCCAATAAACTAGCTTCAGCATTTAACTAATATCTGGGATATTTGAATAATATTTAGAACTGGCTTAGCTTTCTTTATTTCAAATATTGAGGTACCCTTTGTAATTCCTCACAATAAATTGAACAGAAGAAAACCAGAAATAAGTAGGCTAAGTTTGCCCATACTTCTTTGACAAATTAAGACTTGTTGATACTTTTATATTATGCAAAATATACACAAATAAAATTAAAAACTTTAATATGAAATTATCAAATTTAAAAAATACTTGAGATACTACTAAAAATGACTCTTTAATAGCATACCACAATAGTCAAATATCTCATTAATATTTAAAATAATTTTATAATAATTAAAAATAAAATTTCTTACTTAGTGCTCCACCATATGTCTTTATGCGAAAGTCTTCTAAAGTTTTAGGGTATGCATCAAACTGTTTTAAGCGCGTTGAAATATCCAGCATATTTTTATATTTAATTGTGTGTACTATATCTAGTGATCACTTATTTGTAAATTATATATATATATATATATATATATATATAATTTACATACATACATATATGCATACATACATATTCTTTTTTTAAATAAACAATCTTTTAATATAGCTATAACAATAATGAAAACAACAGATTTTTAAAGCAGCAGTTTCAGTAAGAAGTTCTTGTTCACTTAAAGTAGTTAGCATTAGTCTTGAGATAAAGTATTTAGTAAAGATTTTTGAAACAAACCTTTAAACTTGATAGAAAACGGCTTTACTTTGTATGATTTATAATACAAAAATAATATAAAAATATATTGATGTTGTAAATATTAATAACTAGTGCTAGCCTAAAGTTATTATTTCATAATTATTAAAATGCAATTTAAAAATATTGATTGCGTTAGATTTCTAGGACGGCATAATGATCATGGTATTATCTAAGACTACAACTGAAGGAAACAGTTCATCAATTAATGTTTTAGAAAGTTGGAATAATTCAAAGAAAAATATGCCAAACAAATTTTTTTTGAGCCCAGAAATCAAACTTTTTTCAGTCCTAAATAAGCCATGTATAAATATTGTAGAATAATCCTTTATAACTTAATTGTATTATAAATTATTGAAATCTCTCGAGTGTTTTCATAAAATTAACGTTAAGATTTTTCAGAGAACAGCATTATAGGTATGTGTAATCATTCAATATAAACTGAACTCGTGTAATGAACTCACAAAATCACATTTTTGTTTGTTGGCCGTTATAATTTTTTAAGCTTTTAGATTGTTTCCGTAGCGACAACCAAGTCGACGGTAACGAAGGTTTCATAAATATTTAAATTTTTAATAAATTTTTTTCGAATAATGTTATTTAATCTAAATATCTTTAAAAATAAACTGTTTTTCAAAATTAAATTTTCAAAGTTGATAGCAAATTAACGAGAAAGATCAAACAAATAAAAAATATAGCTTATTAACGAAATGCGGGGTGAAAAATAATAGACTTTCATAAGGGGTGGTTTCGGCGTATGAGACTTCGGTGAAATCTTCATAGGGGATTAATCACTGATCTCTATAACAATGATATATTATATATACTAGATGTCTAACTTGCGGGATTTTATTGGACGAAAAGTGAAGCCGCTTTTTTTGTTTACAAATTGAATCCGCCATTTGTAATAAGGGCAAAAACTATATCCGCCATTTGTAATAAGGGCAAAAACTATATCCGACGTGCGAAATAAAAGTTAAAAATGCACGTTTTTGCCCGAATTAGAAATGGCTCCCACGGCTTCACATTTCGGATCGAAGTTAGACATCAAGTATATATAATATATCATTGCTCTATAATAACTGGATAGCGCATCTCTAATATCAAAATTGACGCCAAAATCGCCATATTGGAAAGCCCCAGAACAATGAAATCTGATATGTGCGATAAAGCGATAAAGCGATAAGCCGAAAAACAGAACTTAAAGCTTACGGGATTAAAATTTTTGGGGCTTTCCAATATGGCGATTTTGGCGTCAAAAAATAAGAAGTTTTGCTCGGAGTTGCGCTATCCAGTTATTATAGAGATCAGTGGGATTAATCCGTAATTATAACATTTAATGTTTTTTGAAAATAAAATACGATGGATGATGCTTTACTTAAAAAAAAAGGTTGTATAAAATGGCTAACAGACCATGGCTTATCAACAAGTGGCACTTTAGATGAGTTACATATCAGAATCAATAAATTTAAACTGTATCCATTCCTAACTGAAAAACTAAAAAGAGAGGCAGAAAGAATTTATGTATTTAAAACTTTCTTGGATCCTACAGATATCCCGCCTTTAACTGCTCCTTGGACTAGTGACGATTCATTGTATCCTTATATAACGTGATCTATGTTTAAAAAGTATGCTTCAAATAAAAGAGAAGGCAGTTGGGAACAGCAACAAAAAGGATATATTATTTTAACAATCAGAGAAATTGTGACTGTTAAAGCTTTAACAGATTTTAGTTTACCTGATACGTTGTTTGTTAAAGGACTTATAAAAAAATCTTATGGAGAATAAATCCTTCCTGCTGTAATTTGATTTAAAAACAACTTTCCACAAAAAACTTATTGTGAATGTCCTGTTAGTGTCAATGGGCTATGTTGCCATGTTCTTGCATTGTTATTATTTTTAAAGAACTTTTATGAAACAAAAGAAAAAATACTATCTCTTACTTGTACCGAACAACTTCAAAAATGGCATTGTCAGAGTAAAAAAGGCTCAATACCTATGGTTCCACTTCGTCAAATTAAACTTACTTCAGCACGTTTTGGTTCAAAACAAATAAATAAAAACGTACATGAGGAGAAAATTATTGTTGCAGACCCAGAAAATTCAAAATTCAAAAGGGATATTTCTAAAATGAAACTTAATATAAAGTCTAAAATAAAAGATACACAAATTCCTTTTGAATCATTGTCACAAAGTTTTATCGAAGTCAAGTGTAAAGTCTTCATCACTTTTTGATCACCTTAATTATCGCTTCACAAAAATGGCTGCATGTTGCTTGATGGATCATGATTATGTTAAAGAAAATCAAATCTATAATGCTAACCTTACTTTTCCAGATACTAAAAAGTTAACCACATTAAAATATAATATTAATCGTGTAATGGAAAGAACAATTTACACTATTCCTAAAAATAATATAGTATGTACTTTTGGAAATTCTACTAATACAAAATTACTAAAGAAAATGATATTCCTAAAATAACTGTAAATAATAAAAATATTTTAACAAGCACAGAAAACAATTTTCTATCTTCGCAACATATTTGCAATTGTATTCAGCAACAAATACAAGAAAATGCAACAGAAATAAATGTTAACATTCAGAACATATACCCTAATGATCCTAGTGAATATGCAGATTATAAAAATGTTGAACAAAACTCAGACGCATGGCTAAACATAAGAAAAACAAAATAACTGGAAGTCGACTTCCTGCATTGTTAGGTGTATATGGTAAAAGAAAGTTTGAATCCTATTGGAAAATTGTAAAAGAAGGACTTAATGAAAGCGATTTATTTAATAACTGCTTTAAAAATTTCTGTCTTGGTCACCAATCTGAAAAAGAAGCATTGTTATTTTTTCGAAACCAGTCTTTATCTAATGCTACACCATGTGGTTTCTTTACTTTAACAGAAGATGAAACGTACGGTTCAAGTCCTGATGCTTTGGTAGCTCCAAACTTATTACTTGAAATAAAAATCAGAGGAGAAAATTCAAAAGAACCATTGTCAAACTTATTTAAATCACCTGCCTATTTTATTCAAACACAACTTCAAATGGTATGTACACAATCAAACTACTGCTTTCTTATGTCCTATCATCTGAATCAAAAACTGCTAAGTACTTCCTTATCCAGAAAAACAACATTTGTGGGATGTAGTAAAATGTTTAATGGACAGTATCTTTTCAAACACACCAATATCAGATAGGCCACATAAAGAATACAAGTTATTTGCAACTCTAGAAAAGGAAAACCTTAGTCGAATCCCAAGCTTCGAAAGTATCAAACCATTACGTACCCATATTAATAAATTAATACATAAACTTTAGTACCCTGTAATAAATGACAATAATAAAAAACTACCAAACTACTTTCAAAGAAACATTTTTAAGTTTATACTTTTAAATACTATTTTTCAGGATTTGGTCCAATAGGATCCATTGTTAAGTTAACAATATGACACAAAGTTTTCCATGTTGATGAAAGTAAGTCTAGTCTTTGCGTAGGCCAAACTGTATTAAGAATTGACCAATCTCTAACACCGTCCTATAAATTGTTCAACATGAATTCTGGTTGAAGCAATATTAAAATTTGTTGAAACGTCCCCATGTGAAAACTTATCTGCATTTTTTTGTGCTGGTCGGTTTAAATAAACACTTTTCATCAAACAATAATCTTGGACTGCGAAACCTCGATCAGCCATTAATTCATGTTCAGGGGTAAGCCAACTTAACACACCAGTTTTTCTGTTATTGCACTATCTGATATTGAACCTGGATAAATATCACTGAACAAAAGACCACTTCCATGAGGTGAAATACCAATCAATGCTTTTCCTATTTGTGTGTTTTTGTAATAAGAAAACATAAGAGTGTTTAAATCAAAATTAGTTGCTTGTTGAAATTTGAATTTGGTGCAGTCTATAATCATATCAGTTAGACCATGTCCAGTCTTGACAAGTATTTCTGGCATTCTTTTTAATAAATATCCATCATCAGGATGAAGATCAACTTCATCAAACAGTGTTTCTTAAAATACTATTCATGCAACAAAAAGTCTATTAACTGTACTTCTGGAAACTGATAACATATGTACCATAACTCCCAAGTGTAATGCATGACGACAAATAGTTAAAACTGAAAATAATTCAATTCTTTTATCTAAAGCTCTATTACCAGTGCCTTTACAATCTTGATATTCAATAGCATGTAAATATGGACTAGTAACATCAAATAAAACATTAAACTTTTCAATGGATAAACCACAAAGGTATTTAAATGATGAAGGTTTATTATCTGTTATAATATTATGATATGATAATTTTATTGATAATGAAAATATTTTTTTGTTACTTTGGAGTTCTTTTAGTAATTTATTTTTAGATTTTTGGAGAAATTTTACTTTTATTTGTAAGGTTTTATTTTCATTTTCTAGTCTTTTGATTTTTACATTAGCTTCTTCAAGTTGTTCTTTTAATGATTTATTGTTTTTTAATGAACTAGATAACATAGAATTTAGCTGCAATTTTGAAGGACGACGCTTAAGTTTAGGAACATATTTTGAAATAATTCTTTTAGTATGAGATTTCCGACATGAATGCACAATAATAGTAGGAGTATCTTGATGAATTAGGTTGTTAACAATATCTAATTTTTTTTTATACTAATTTAATTTTTGTTTATCAAAAGGCGTTGGTTTTTTAAGTCGCTTAAATCGAATAAAATATTTATTTTTGGCGCTACTGCAGTTTCTCTTCTNTCATCATCATCATCATCATCATCATCATATAATACCAAAATAGCTAAACCTAACTTTCATAGTAAAAGGGTTATTTAACTGCATAAATCACTGCAAATCTTAAATCTGATTAGAGGAAAGTTATTGTTTGTAAGTAAAGTACTTTATAACACCCTATGAAAACTAGAGAAAGTGAACTGCTTTTATAGATTTTCAAATAACAAATATGAAAGAGAAAAATATAATAGTTTTTGATTGGTAATTTAATACCTAAATTTCTGCCACATAAATGTGACACACAAATACAAAAGTTAAACAAAAATTATCATTTTAAATTGAATTTTACAAAAATAATTGTGTTAAATTTAAAAAATAATGATACTAAATTTTAATTTACAAAAACAATTGTGTTAAATATAAACAAACCAACCATGCACATGTTGCTGCTGAAAACTTTTGCCAGGGGCAATGTGAAAGTTACCAGCAACCTTCAAAAATATTTTTAAAAATATATGCCAAAAAAATAATAAAATAATTAACAAAAAATATAAGCTCACAGATTTGATTGTTTCAAATCATTTTTCAGATTGTCAAAGTATTTGGACACATTATTAAAAGTTGACTTGTTAGTCACAACTTTTTATTATATGTTAGATGTTGCATCCATTTTCATTCTAATACGCTCTATTGTTACAAAACTAATATTCTCAATTGCTATCATTATGTACTCTCTAATTTTACCATATCTTGCATGAGGTACTAGTAATTGAAATTTTCTTACATTTTTTCACTGGTATGCTTACAATATTTAATTATTCCTGGTCTTATAAGTAATTATCTTTAAATAGATTAAAATAAAAAGAAAAATGTAAAAAACAAACCTTGCTAACTTCAATATAACCATAAATTTGACATCCTTCATTAATTTGCTGTTGAAAGGTATCTTTCCAATGCTCCCGCTTGCACTATAAGCAGTACTTTTATTAAGACATCATTCTTAATAATGCATACATATGGAATTGAAAATAATGATTTTATCTTTTTTAAAAGCTGTTTCTTTAATTAAAGTAAGTTCATTGAGTTTTTAAGAGATCTATATTTGTAACAAACTGAATAATTTCAAAAACACTCTTAGATTAATTGTATATTACTTGAGCAATGGAATCTGGATCATGGAATGCCCACCCTTTTCTTCGATAGGCTACTCTTACTTCTTCACAGCTGTTGCAACACCTAAGTAAAAATACAAGTCAAAGTTAAACAAATGCTAGATAGGAAGATATTTAAACTTTATTAAAAAGTCAAATAGTATCCTATATTGTATGTGTTAAGCAGTGAAAATTTATTTTATATAGTGAAAATTTTGTCCAAAAACAATCCTCATTTATTCCATGTTTTAAGTTAAAATACTAAAACTTAATTCAAATAAAAAATATCTAGACAAATTAACCCTTTAAGGACGGGTCACATCAATAAGCATTTTTGCATAACTCCCACAACAGCCAGGTAGCATCAATAGACATTCTGATAAATTTACTTTTGTAATCTGAATAATGCTCATTGATGTTAGTAAAGTTTGATTTATCATTTTCTTTTTTTTTACTTTCATTCTGTTTTCTATCTTCTTCGAAGTCAGTCTTTAGTTATTACATTTATTTTGAATTTCAGTCACAAATTATACACTATCAACTAGCCACAATTTTTGAAAATTCAGACAGAGAGGGCAAACAAATTGTAATGTATGTGCAAACACGCAATTTCATGAACAAAAGCACACAGTTGTAACAACTTCGTCTTTAGAGTGTAAGGTACCCCTCTGTTTAGGGGAGTGCTATAAAAATTATCATTCCAAGAAAAAATATTTGCTTTTTATTATGTAAATTATAAATAAAATTTCATAACATTCTATTATTGACTTTTTATTTTGCACCCCATGGGTGCAATATTGCAAAATATACCTATACCGAAAGAGTTAAAGGAAGATCGAAATATATCCAGTGTAATTTTACTGATAACTTTTCTGATATTTATTCGATATTCAAGAAGAAACACAGAATAACAAATCCTTGTTTTTAGATCTTTTTACATAATATAGAATTATCTTAATTATTTAAAAATATGACTTGGTATACTTTTTAAGTTTCAATTATTTTCTCAATTTCAAACTTTGTTTGCCTCTAAAATGTTTTTTGAAATATGAAGCTTCCACAGCACATATTTTTACCTCCTCAAATTCATGCTTATTGAATTTTACCTCCTCAAATTTAACATTTGAAAATAAAGAAAACTTCTATGAACAAATTTACTTAATAGGAAACAATTTTTTTTTTCAACACTATATATTTATACAAAAAAATATTTTTTATGGGAAGTTCCGGTTCAAGAAAGTTTATGATTACCAGCTCTTCTATCAATCCAAAACTGACATAATAATCATAAAAAATAAAGAAAAAAAAATAGATTTCAAAGTTAACAAAACTTTTTTCTAATGAGAATGCAAGATGAAATCTACAACAACAACAAAAAATATTTGGTCATTAAGGATAAAAAAAGTTCTTTGAATTTCATTTCTATGATGGCCACTTAGAGAAATTCTCTGACTTTTCCTAAATTAAAATATTTTAAAATTAGCACCTTATTGAATTTTGGTGGCTTGTTTTTTGAGGTCATGATTTTTTTAAGCTCTATCTCAAAACAAGAATATTTCTGGAAAATTACCCAGAAAAGCCAGTAACACAAAATTGCATTTGCCAATATAGTTAGTCAATAAAAATGAGTAATGTTATTCTGTTAATAATATACTGATTCCAAAATTACCATGCACCAGAATGATCAATGTAACGTGTTTTGAATGTATTTTCATTCTTAGTTTTCAAAAATTGCTCTTTATAAAACGCTATTTAACTATACAACAACCTTATATATACATGTACATATATATACATATATATACATGTATATAGTTTAACTTATCATACATATATATACATATAAGTTATATTCATTTATTATATAAAAGTATATTATTATATAAAAACAATTTTTTTAATATAAATTCTTATAAAAGGTCATTCGATAGGGGTGATGTTTTTTTTTATAAAGACTTCTTGGTTTCTAATATTGTTTTTTTACTTCCAGGTGACAAAATATTCAGTGTAGTTTGCAGTTTCATTGTGCATCAGTTGATGCCTCCTGGCCATTTAGAAATTATTAGAAAATATTAATAAAGTACAAGCTCAGTTAATGGTACTCAAAATTTGTTTGGTAGTCATCATCACAACTACTCTGCACATACTATATGCAACACTGTGGAAAAGCTTGAGTGTGAGTTCACTTGACAGGACAATAAGCCACTGACAAGGAAACAAAAATTGTGAAGTGAGAAGAATATAGCATATATTAATATGTTATTATATAATTATTAATTTCAAAACAATCCCAACATATGGGGTTTCTCAGATGCCAACTTGGAGAATTTTGCATAAGGATTTGGACCTAAATCCTTACAAAGTTAGGAGTTCGCTGATTGAGACCTTGAGTACTAGGAAAAAGATCCTGATTTCAACCAAAAATCATTTTCTCAGATAAGGCACATTTTTGGATGAATAGTTTGAAGAGATGTGGTTCCAACAAGATAGCACTATATTCCACACAGCTAATGCTACACTTGATTTGCTGAAAGATAAGTGTGGAATTAGATCATTTCACAACGAGGATTTGTGAACTGATTTGACTGTTGCAGTCATATGACTTGATACCCCTAGATTATTTCTTTGGGGCTACATCAAAACACAAGTCTATACTAACAATCCACAGACTTTGGATTATTTGGAAACCAATATTCACCAGCATCCAGCTTTAATATTGCCAGCATCCAGCTTTAAGTGTTGGACGATCAGAAATCAGAGTGATCGTGAACAGTGTAAACAAATTTATAATGGACATTTGACAATTTGTTCCAAACATTACTGCTTTGTCTAAGCTTCGAAATAAAGTAAAAACTAGATTGTCATGACAAGCCTTTGCTCTTTTATTTTAAATCAAAATCCATTCACTCTTAATGAAAGACCCTTTATCATTATATAATCTTTTGAACAACTTTTAAAATATTTGTCTTTGAGAATTTTCTAATGGTTTTTTGATTTAGTTAAATCATTAACAATCTGTATTAGCTGAATATTAACACCATCATTAATGCTATTATGAATAATATTAATTCATTGTTAACAAAATTATTAATACAACTAATCAGTACAGGCAAAAAAACTTACATCTTGGTGGTTACTGACAGAAAATTTCTTTCTTTGGCAAAAGTAATTTACATTCAAGCATTTTGTTTTTTTATATAAAATGAAAATTTATGTTTCTAACTGTGCATAAAAGTAATGCTGTCAAAACTTGATTAAATGGTTGACTTCTTTTAATGAATATTTCATGTGTTTAATTCAAGTTGTTTAATTCAAGTGATTATTTTAAGTGATTATTTTAAGCACTTTAATAAATTTAAAAATACATAGAACCTTGATATGAAATTACTGAAGCATAACTACTTATTTCCCAAAACAACTTACTGGTGCTCTTCTGTTTCAGCACCATAACAACTTTCACATTTCGATTTGCTATCTTCTAATGTCGAGTTTAATACCTAGAATTAAAAGCTTTTCTCAAAATATAAAGAACTTTGAAATACAAAACATGAATGTATAAATGTGTAATCTTTTTTTTTAAAGAAATATACAATTATAACACCTGTCCACTAATTTCATATAGTTTAACATAATTAATTTCACATAGCAACACTGAAATAAAACCTTCAAGAAATAAATTAATTTTAAAATAATTTATTTTACTGGTTATAAATAAACATTTTTTTAAAAATTGAATTAAGAACTAAAAAACAAGGTTCTTTTACTATACTTAAAAAGACACAACGGAAGAAGTATCAAATCTTTTTAGGTATGGTACTTAAAAAAACTGGAACTAAAAGGTTATTTTATTCTTGATTTGCTTTTTAATAAATTGAATCAAGGAAATAAGGATCTTTTACTTTTTCTGTTAAATTATGTATCTTATTTGAAACTTTTCAAAGTCCATCAGAATTCTGGTGATTTTTGCATTTACAAGTCTTTCATAAAATTTAAAATAGTTAAAATACCTTCACAGCTTCTTCACTTTTATCACCCAGTTCTAAACAAAAATTTAAATTGTTTCTTTTAACTCAACATTACGAATGATAAAACTATTGGCTGCCAAACTTTGTGAACCTTAACCAATTGGACTACTTTGTTGAAGACAAATTTGATGAAGTACAATTGAAAAAACATAAATTGACAAATTGAAGCTTGCAGTAAAAAAAAATAGATAAGAAAGTGTCAAAAGGTTATGGATGTTAGATGAATAGATTGTTTCATATGTTAAAGAATAACAGAAACTATTTGCATAAATGAAAGCAAAGATTCTTGAAGAAAAAGATTTTTTTTTTAAATGTAGACTGATGTCATTAAAAGTAAAATTCATAAAAAAGAAAAACACTCTATTCTTTTTGCAATTCTTATTAGAACATAATTTTTTTTTTTTTTTTTAATGCTTTAAACTTTAATATTATTAAAATTACTTCTCTTTGTTAACAATATTGTTAAAATCAAAGTGGAATACTTATGTTAAAAAAACTTAGCCAGATCACAAAAACATCAAATAACCTTGTAACAAAAACATCAAATAACTCTTAAAATTGGAAATTTTTTTTTAATTTAAAGTTTTAAAACTAAAATTGATTTTGATTATGCACAATTTAAGATAATTAAAAATAGATTTACCTTCTTTCTTTTCACTGGTATCAATTGGATTTCCTTGCTCATCATATCTTTTTTTAAAAATATTGTGTTCTAGATCAGTCTATAAATAAAATAGATTTTGCCAATTACAATTGTTGTGATTGACTGCAGCACAAAGCCTTTAACTCAACCACAAAGTTTCATAAGTTAAGGAGAAGGAACAATTACTAACTTGTTGCTCACCAGAAACATCCATGGCATCTATACTAAGATCTGAAGAAAAAAAAAATTTCAAAAAGTTTAGCAAAAAGAAAGCAATAAATAAACAGAAAATTTGATTACTATTATATAAAAAATTATCCTTAACCTATTTTTAAAAAATTAAATGAATTGGATAACTTGAATCCTTAACATTGATAGGTTGCTATTAAATACAAAATCATTTTTAAATCATTTTGAAAAAATCATTTTTAAATCATTTTGAAAAAAACATTTTTAAATCATTTTGAAAAAATCATTTTTAAATCATTTTGAAAAACCAATTTAATCTTGTTAGATAATTTGTCCACAAATTTTTTTGAACAAAATTTTATAAAATAGCTTTAATTATAATTTCTCTTCTAAAAAACATTCTGATATGCTTAAATTTTAACATTTTCAGAATAACATATCACATATCATGTTTCAATAACATTTTAGATATTTTTATACATTTCATGTTTTTCATACATAACTTACATGCACAACCAATATTTGGAAAAAATACATCTATATTTATTCTAAGCTTTTGATGGCGCGTTGTGTCAACAAAGAGTTCAGGATGAACCTTAAAAAAAAAAAAAAAAATTAGAAAAATCAAACTTCAATCAACTACCTTTTAATCAACTTCTAAAAAAAATATTCCTACCTCTGTTGTTAGATAGTAGTTGAACTCTGATAAAAATAATGCAAACATAATGAAAGAACTGATGCCAGTTACTAGAAAAAAATATATTTGTTAGTTACATTACTTACATAAGTACAACAAAACATTAAAATTCATTCATATCCAAAATTTCAATAGAGAGATAAGTTAGTTGAGAC
The DNA here is from genome assembly GCA_014706445.1 of Hydra viridissima. NCBI lineage: Eukaryota > Metazoa > Cnidaria > Hydrozoa > Anthoathecata > Hydridae > Hydra > Hydra viridissima. The sequence goes on from QPEY01000138.1 coordinate 65,049, forward strand.
ATAAGTTATAAACAAATCATTTTGTATTCAAAAAAAAAAAGTTGAAATAAAACAATTTATTTCTTTGTTCTAAAGTTGTACACAGTATGAGGTTTTTGTAATTAGTTGGATATTTAAGCTTGGAAAGATACTTGAGTGTGAGTTTATTTGATTGTAAGTTTTTGGATTATGTTTTTGTAAAACTTTGAAAACCAAGGTATATTTAAATTTTTAAAATTAAATTTTATAAATTCTTTAACCATACATAGTTTTTGTCATCAAAACTTAAAAGTTTTGATGACAAAAACTATTTTATATAAAAATTGTACTCTTGACAATCGTGTCACATGTTGTTCTCTTGTAAAAAAAACCCTGTCAAGTAAAGAAAGAGCCTTCTCTGCTGACCACCAGAATGTCTTTCACTCAGAAACAAACATGTAGAGTTGAGTATCACCCAAATATACCCCCCCTTCCATAATCTAAATGTAGAAGGCAATCATATTTGGCATCATGATAGGTTATTGGACATTCAGTTCTTCACTTCAGTAAAACCTGCTTTGGCAATAGTAGATAGTAAGATTGGTTTTTTTCACCAACCTGGTATGGTGTATGTTTTAACTTATATTGGCTAGCATATTCCACAAAAATGACACCAAATTTTTTTAAGTATCATTGTGGCTTGCTATGCTTCAATATAACACTTAAGTCACTAAGTGAAGATTTCTACAAACATTTTACATAACTTCTTCCCTAGCCATTAATTCAGTCAAATGTTTTAAAACCTTTACACAAAAATTGTTTTAAAGGTATAAAGGCTTTTAGCAATTATTTGTATTAGACAAAAAATATCATCAGTTAATGCAGATTCCTTGGAACAAGTTACTTCCACTACTGATTGATACAATTAATAAATAAACCACATGAAACAAATGGCTGACTTTCTTGATATGACTTTGAATTGTATGTGAAATATTTTCTTTTACTTAAAATAAGATTAGAAATTTTGCTTTGTCATTTGCTGATAAAATTGTAAAATTGTAGGTGTTTTTCTCTATATTATGCCATCTTGCTTACATACTTTTAAAAGCAATCAAAAACAAGCACCAATAATACCATTTGTCTCCTTATTCTTAACATAATTTCAGCCTATAAGTACTTTCGTTTAACTTAAATTTATAGTTGTAATTTAATGAGATTGAATTAAACTATTCAAAAGAAATTACACCTTGTATTTTTACATTTGATAGGTGATTCTAAACCAGTCTTGTATACATTATTAATGTGGATTCTGTATTATTGCTTTTTGGTTTTTTAATAGTGGGATTCATCAAAAATAGTTTTTCAGTGTTGAAATACTAGTTTCATGACAAGTATAGAATAAAGTTAATAACTCCTCCTCTCTTAAAGTGAAGTAGCTTGTCCACTACAGGGTTTTTCTCATAAAAAAATAACTACTACTTGTACTTAATTGTAAAACCATAATTACATGCATAAAAACACAAAAAGTAGTCATTCATAATGTTCTTATATTGGCATTCTTAACTGTAATACAAATGTAAGATCTGATTAAAAAGCATTTAGTGTTCAGCGCTCGTAATTGTGACAGCAAGTTTAGTGCATCGTTTGCTAATTTGATTTCTTTTTACTTAATTTGTTGAACTTCTGCTTGTTTTTAATAGAGTTCCTACCTGTTCTTAATGGAATTCCTGCTTTTTCATAACAAAATTCTTGCTTGTGTTTAATGGAAATCAGGTGACACATAATCAAAAACATTGCAAAATACTAGCTAATATACTTTTAATAATTATTGTGCCACCATGATACAAAGATCAAATAAAAAGTTATAAAAGTTTTTATAATTTCATAGATGTCTCTGATATGAGTATTATGCATTTTTAAACATTTCAATACTGTTATTACTTTCTTTTAACATTTTTCATTTTCTACAGTTAAATTAGATACAATATAAATTAGAAAATCAGTATTTAACTAATATCTGGGATATTTGAATAATATTTAGAGCTGGCTTAACTTTCTTTATTTCAAATATTGAGGTCCCCTTTGTAATTCCTCACAATAAATTGAACAGAAGAAAGAAAACCAGAAATAAGTAGGCTAAATTTGCCCATACTTCTTTGGCAAATTAAGACTTGTTAATACTTTTATATTATGCAAATACATAATAGCATACTACAATAGTCAAATATCTCATAAATACTTAAAATAATTTTATAATTAAAAATAAAATTTTTTACTTAGTGCTCCACCATATGTTTTTATGCGAAAGTCTTCTAAAGTTTTAGGGTACGCATCAAACTGTTTTAAACGAGTTGAAATATCCAGCATATTTTTATATTTAATTGTGTGTACTATATCTAGTGATCACTTATTTGTAATATATATATACATATATATATATATATATATATATATA
>QPEY01000138.1:74781-105205 GCA_014706445.1 Hydra viridissima
GTAGGTAATTTGGGAATTTTGGCCACAAAATCAGGATTTCGTCCCACTGTGCGACGGTAATGAAGGTTTTATAAATATTTAAATTTTTAATAAATTTTCTTCGAATAATTTTATTTAATCTAAATGTATTTAAAAATAAACTATTTTTCAAAACTAAATTTTCAAAGTTGGTAGCAAATTAACGAGAAATATCAAACAAATAAAAATATAGCTTATAAATGAAATGCGGGGTGAAAAATAATAGACGCAATATTCCGTTATTGTAGACTATTGAAATATCAAACTTTTCGGTCAATCAAATTTTTTCCTAAATCCCAAATTAAGCTTTAAGGCCGAGCTGGATTTCTGAGGATAAGTTGTTTAATTGCTTCAAGTTTACAGCACGTTGTTTTAAATATTTTATTATAACAAGCTTCAGATAGCTTAGTGAAATTGAAATGTTAATCGTGTGAAAAAAAGAGTTTTGTTTAACAAAAAGTATAGTTATTGTAATAAAATTACAGTAAAAATATAACTTGTAGAGTCCACCCCCCCGCACCTCCCCCCCCTCCCCCCCCCCTTCTAATTAATAGGAGAAAAATACTTTAACAGTTTTTATTTAGTGTCACAAATTACATTATTGAGTACATTCGGACGAGCTTCTTGGTGTACTTTACCATCTTCTTCATTGCTATATGTTGGAAATTTAAAACTTTCTAACATGGTGCGCTTTGGTTGGTTAAATATAGGAGTATTTGATTCCTTCTCCATTTCTTGACGTAGAAGTCGAACAAGAAAGTACCACATTTGTTTTTAATGTCTATAAGTAAAATATAAAATACATTATTTCAGAGTTTATTGTCACTTTAAGAAAAGCATTTCTAATTTATAGTTATCAACAGTTATTAAAATATTTACATTTTCATTGTAATAAAATATGATACACGTCATAAACTGTTAAATTTCAATACTTGACTTTTATTTAAAAGGTGTAATACAATTTTTTTTTTCTTCAATACATTACTTCCACGACACTTTAACTCTGAATTACTTTATTTCTCTAATTTACTTTATTGTTAAGATTTACTTTTTTATATATTTTGTTTAACATTATTTAGCTGCATTTCTATGTTTTTTACATATTTTGTTTAACATTAATTAGCTTCATTTCTTTGTTTTTATTTCTTCTCTTTAATTTTCTCAGTCAAAAATATTTCCTTCATATTTTTGGTTATGTAATGTGATATTTTCATATTTTATTTATATGATATTTCATCTGTAAACATACTATTAGGAGGTTAACTTAATTTTAGGGGTTTTTTAAAATTTTAAAAATAAGCATAAATTTCAAATTTAAATATGATTTTAGTATTTTAATTTATAATTTAGCATGATTTATTTAGTAAATTTGAACAAAAATTTTTTTTTTTTAACCAAAAATGACCAGTTTTGAGCCTTCAAAAGATCATTTGAGGCATGCGCTGCTTTTATTCTTTAATGAAAAGAAATCTTCTGCTGAAAGTCATTGTTGCTTGCAGAAACTTATAAAGAGCATGCACCGTTTTTTAAAACATGCGAATACTAGTTTAGACGAATTAAAAATGGTGATTTTGATCTATATGAGATGTAAATACAAGGAGCACCCTGGTCAGCCAAAAAAAGTTTGAAGATATGGAATTGCAAGAATTATTGGACGAAGATTCAGCTGAAATTCTAAAATAGTTGTCCGATGCTTTAGAAATCACTGAAGCTGCAATTAGTAAGCGTTTACAACTGATGAGAAAGATCCAAAATCAAGGTAAATAGGTGCCATATGCATTGAAAGAAAGAGATTTGAAAAGAAGATTGGTTATGAGTGAAAACCTCCAAAGGTGTGAAAGAAAATCCTTTTTGCATCGAATTGTTACAGATGATGTAAAATGGGTCTACTTTGACAATCTTACGTGCAAAAAATCGTGGTATGACCCTGGTCAAGCGTCAACATCAACGCCAAAGCGAAATATCCATGGTAAGAAAGCTATACTTTGCATCTGGTGAAGGACAAAAGAGGTGCGGTAAATTATAAACTGTTAAAATCTGAAAAAACTATAACAGGCATACGCTTCCAACAACAACTGATCGCTTTAAATGAAGCTCTTATGGAAAAACGACCAGATTACGCCAAAAGATTCGATAAAGTAATTTTTCAGCACGATAATGCTCGTCCACATGTTGCAAAATACATAAAAGAAACGCTTGAAAAATTAAGATGGGATGATTTATCCCACCCGCTATATTCACCAGACATTGCTCCACCCGATCATCATTTTTTTCGGTAAATGCAACATTCGCTTGGAGAGCAGCATTTTAATTGCTTTCAAGAAGTCAAAAACTGGCTCGAATGCTGAATAGCTCAAAAATAAAAAAAAATTTTTTACAATGGAGTTCATGTTGTTAAAAAGATGGAAGAAGGTTGTGCAAACGATAGAAATTATTTTGATTAAACAAATTTTTTATTATTTAAAAAAGCATATAATTTTATGATAATAAAAAAACCCTCAAAATTAATTTAACCTCCTGATATTTAAAATATCTTTAAAATATTCTTTCTTACCAAAGTGAAAACTGAAAAAAAAACAAAAAATAAATTTTGAAACCAACAGAAATAACAGCTAAATTAAAATTGAATACTTCCATTTTTATTTAATCATTGAAAGATGAAAGTTTGTTTAATCAAAATGAATATTAATAGTATAGATAATATAATGTATATAATATGAATGAGTTTTTAAATTATTAATGAATACTTGATCGTTGTGATGGTAAAACGACTACAATTCAATACTTAATCATTGCTTAAAATCTATTTGCAAAATTTGTACTGTTTAAAAAAAAAATGGTATTCGTGTTAATCATTTCTTAAAATCTATTTGCCAAATTTCTTCTATTTAAAATAAAAAATGGAATCGGTATTAATTACACTAAAAATCTTTTCAAGAATTCCTGTAAATCAATAAATCTGTTAACCAAATCATATTCACAAATCTATAAAATACATTTAACATTTGTCAATACGGTCTTGGATTTTTCCTGTAGAAATTATTTTTATGAACAAGAATATTTAAAGTAAAAAAGGACTAAAAAGATTTTTCTTTTACTCATTTTTTAAATTTTTTCTCTAATAAATTTTGTAAGCGTTAAATTAGTAAACTGCGTAAACTTTCCTTCTATTTTTTTTTTTCTTCTCTCTTTCCATTTTAATTTCTTTTAGTTAAATAACCCTATGAAACTCTACCATCAGAAAATTTTCATAGTACTTTGGTTTGTTTTGTAATTATTTAAATATTGGCTTGTTGAGTTTTCAGCCTATTGATTGAGTTTTCAGTCTGTTGATTGATCAAAGAATTTCAGTACTTAATTAGTGCTATTTAAGTGTTCTTAAAAGACCAAAAAGACATTGCGCTTGATAATCATCTGTAATAGATTAAAGAACAAGTCCTTTAATCTATTATGGGTTACTAAAATCTGGTCTTTTCATTTATTTATTTATTATAGTTATATATTTCATTGCTTTTATTTGCATTATACATGATGTATGCTGCCATTTTATTTTTTTATATAACGACTGTTGTACTGAATTGTATATATTACATTATATATCAACACCTTGCATTATGATTAACTAAATTACAATGCATTAAATTACATACATTTTAATTTAGTTTATCATAATGAAAACTTGTTAAATTTAAAAAAAAAATCTTTTTCTTCTTACTTTTCTTATTTTTATTGTTGTTGTTGTTGTTGTTGTTGTTGTTGTTGTTGTTGTTGTTGTTGTTATTATTATTGTTATTATTATTTAACTTATATAACAGATCTTTTGTTTTTCTTTTGGCACTACAATTGGCTAGGGTAAGTCTAAAATGTAAAAGTTATCTTAATGATAAAACTTTAACACTTAAGCAAAATCAAAAGCATAAAATTTTTCAAAAAATATAAAATTTGTTACCCAGTGGTGAGCGAAATTAGGGTAGAGGGGCTAAGGAGTTTATCATGCCCTGGACGCCTTTAAGAAGGGTGTCAAATGGTCTTCAAGACAATTAAGATTTTCCGATAATTTTCAATAGCTATTTTCATCGATCTTTGGGAAATATATTTACATTATATAACAATAAATACTGGTACATAAAATACGTTGATCAGCCTGCTATTTTTTTTTAGTTGGTAAAACAGTAGACTTCTTGAAGGAGTCTTCACCGTCACTTACAATAGTATTGAACTGAGTTGATGAATTTAAACGTGGTTGAATAAGCCTTGAAGATGATCTACAAATTGGTTGTTTTAAACTGATGTCATAACACCAGAAATTATATGAAAAGTCTATGATACTTTGTTTAATGATCGAAGATTGAAAGTTTGTTAAAGACCTTAAATCTTAGACATCTCAAAAGGTGGGTTGTGGGTTTATTAATTTACATGAAGAATTGAGTTGATAAAGCTTGTGCAAGATGAGTGCCGCATTTCCTATCAATTGATTAAAAACATGTTCGAATGCTCGTTTCTAAAACTTGCTTGGATTGTTTTAAGCAAAATAAATTGGTAGAAAGCTTAAGAAGGCAAAGACTAGTTCATCAACAAATTATAGGAACTATTTCTGGGGATAAAAAAAAGTAATTTTTTATTCAACTTTTCTCAGACAGGTAAAACAATTCCGAATATTATACAAGCCTTTTGGATCAAAGGTTGAAAAAAATCATTTTTTATCAGCGGACAGCGCAAAAGTGTTGTGAAAGTGGCTAAAATTTTTGAATAAAAGTACAAATTGCTTGATCATTCACTTAATCACCAGATTAGGCCGGCAGTGGCTGCTATCTATTTCCATATCTGAATAATTTCCTTGCAGAAAAGTGTTTTACATCAAATGAAAAAGTACTGGGTATTTTGTAGACAAACCGGAATCGTTTTAAAATTATTGGAAAAATTTGGATGTAGTGTATTTATTTTGAGAAAAATTATATCGAAAAACTCAGTTTGTGCAAAAAATGTTTTTTTATCATTTCTATTCTAGAAAATTATCGAAAACCGCTTAGGAACCATACATTTGCAAGAATATCGTGCCAATGAGAATGTCTTTTAGTAAGAAAACTCTTATTTACCACGAAGAACAAAACGCAACTTTTAGCTAAAACCTTTTTCTTTTAGTTAAAACCAGTATGAAAATGATTCTAAAGGATTTTTTAGCCTTTATTTTCCTTATCAATTTCTGCACGATTAAGAATGCTTGCGTCGGAGTCTTTTACATCTTCAGGTATTTCAAAAAATGCCATTTATTCATCATTATTTATTTACAAACGACTTTCTTGTCGTTGCCTAAAACATGTCAAATTAGTAAGGATCTAACTAAAAGGAATGAAGTATAAAGATCCTAGATTCAATTTAATTAAAGAGTAATTATACAAAAAGCTAAGCATGCTACAGCTAAACGCGCTCCTTATATTAGCTATAATTTACTATTACTGTCAGATCCGTTAAAAGATGAATGAGGCCTAGGTTTTTTTTCATCATTCAAATTGGTGGACCCGTGATGTCCAGGCTAAAAGCCTCGCCAACTCCTTCCGCCCCCCCCCCCCCCCCCCCCCTTTCTGTTTGACAGACCTGGTTATTATTTGGAGCCTTTTTCAAAGCAACTGCAATTGAGTTGCTTACAAACTTATGACAAGTTTAACTAGTAACTATTTATGAGTATCATAAACGACACTGAAAAAGTATTAAAAACATATTCGCAATTCGTTACTCGAAGTGGTTTTATCAAAATCAAAGCTTTTAAGAAACTTCGGTCTCAGTAATTTAAGTGTACTAATAAAAAAAGGGCATGGAAAGAGGTTGCGAAAATAGAATGTCCGCCATTTTACATGCCATGTCTTTTTCTCTGGGATATCGCAGCCATGAGGTGAGTGTCCCAAGTCATGAGTTAGTTACTAGTGAATTTTAGCCTATGTGCAAATTTTTCATTCAATTCTTGTACTTCAAATCATAAAACGTATGTATTTTAAAATTCTTTTTTGTTTTTGCTAAATTTACAGCACGAAGCTTTTCTCTACAAGCAGTGACAAATGAAAAATTAATTACAAAATCTTCTCAAAACGAATAATGGATTCATCTGTAGTACAGATTAATTTATGTGTAATTCAGTTTTAGAACAAGCTATAATGTAGAAGTTAAAGAAACAACTTTTATGAGCAATTTGATTCTACTAAATCAAATTTTATTTTCTTCAGCACTTTAAGACTCCAAAAGCGATTGGCCGCTAGTGTACTTAAATGTGGTAAGAAGAAAATTTGGCTTGATCCCAATGAATCATCTGAAATTGCTAATGCTAATTCAAGACAAAATATACGTAAATTGATCAAGGATGGTTTAATAATTAGAAAACCCCAAGTTGTTCACAGTCGGGCACGCATACGAGCCAATTTAGAAGCCAAACAGAAGGGTCGTCATAAGGGATTTGGTAAACGTCATGGTACTGCAAATGCACGTATGCCTGAAAAGGTTATTTGGATGAACAGAATGCGTGTTCTACGTCGTCTATTAAGAAAGTACAGAGAACAGAAAAAAATTGATCAGCACTTGTGAGTCTCTTGTTAGCTAAAAATAGCTTAAATATTCAGCTGTATGTAAAAACTTAATTGATCAGCTAATTTTAGCATATAGTTCTAGAGCTTTAAATTACTGTTTCTTAAGTCTTGGATGGAAATAGCTTTTTAAATTTTATTTTCTATTATACCAAACAAGCTTTAATTGTCTTGTAACTCTTAGATTTGTATGAAACTGTTTATAGCTACAAAAAATATTTGATGCTAAAAAATTTATCATGGCTAAAATTTTATCTAATTGACTTGTTTTCATGAAATCACTTTTATGTTCAGATATCATGATCTCTACATGAAAGCCAAGGGTAATGTGTTTAAAAATAAACGAAATTTGATGGAGTATATTCATAAAAAGAAAGCTGAAAAGAAGAGAAGCAAAGAACTAACGTAAGTCTAAAAAGCTTCTTATGATTTACTAAATATTTAGTATTTAAACTTTCAACTTCAAGAAATGTTTAAAGCACAGTAATTCAGACATGAAGCTTTAATGTTAATGGTGTTCTCTGCTGGTATTTAATTTTACATAATATTTACCATTCATGAACTACCAATAGTAAAATTCAAAGATTATTGTCTTCAGTTTTAAATCACTGCAAGCACTGGCCTTTGATACATATGTAAAACTTATTAATAAAATTTGCAATATTTAGTTTATTCTATTTATCATTAAATGCAAAAAAATTGAAAGGTCATATGACTGTTCAAGGCATAAACAATTAAATACTTAAAAGTGGTGGAAGCATCTTTTTGTGTGTATGTGTGTGATCATCTTAGGCCATAAACTTGTTTTGAAAAATAGAAATTAAAAGCCTATTAGCTAACTTTTTTTTTTTTTTTTTTAATTAAAGGCATAATAAGCCGACTGGTCTTAACTTAATTTAAGAACAGCGTGCAAGTTATGCCGAGAATAACTCCTCTGGCCTTTTAATGTTTACATTTTCTTGTGAGCAGTAAAGGTGGAAGAAACATTGCTAATGCTTTTTATTATATTTTTATATTATTGATTTTGTCTTTAATTTCTGCTTTTATCTTTTTATAAAAAACTTAGTGATCAAGCTGAAGCCAGACGAACCAAAGTCAAGGCAGCTCGAACCCGTCGTGATGAACGTCATGCTCAAAAAAGAGCAGAAATTCTTCAAGCTTATGCTAAAGAAGATGGTGTTCAGCCCCAAGCAACTTCTTAGTTACTTGAAATAATCCTTAAACTATTTTTAGTGGTTTTTTTTTTTCTTTCCTACTTTAAGTATATTAGCATGATAGTTATACATGTCCATATATGAGTTTATTTTTCTTCAGTGTTAATGATATTGACATGTTGAATTAATTTTCTGCAAAAAAGAGGGATTTCGTTTTTTTTTGGGAAGTGGAAATAATTAAATTGATTTTTTCCTGTACTTAAAAGTCTAAAATCTATTGGTAATATTGTTTATTTAAAACAAATATTCCTAAATATTTGTTTTAAATAAACACCTTTACCAATTAAAACTTTTCTAGCGTAATTGAGTTAATTTGTTACAAAAAAGGAATAGTACTTCTGAGAGGTAAATTGCCTAAATGACCCACTGGTTGAAGGAAAAGACTAGAGAGTACTCTGAAATATGGCTGTCTTAGGAGCCACCGTGGGTATCAATTTTTGAAAGGAAAAAAAAAAATGCATTTCTCAAAAAGAATTCTCGTAGTTTGGCATAAGCTGATAGTTGTCTGTGAACTGCCTACCTAACATCCTCTGTCTAATGTTTATTATCACTACACGAACCAAATAGATTGTTGAAAATAAAACGAGCTCACCGAAACTCTTGTCGCCGTTGGCCTTTTCAAATGTCCTTAAAGGAATTCTATATGGCTTCATGAGGCTTCGATCCATTTATATGCTATTTCTTGTATTGTATATCGTCGGTTGACAAGTTAAACTCATTAAGTACAGTTTTATGGGAAATTGACTTTTATACACTATGATGCCCAAGTATTAACATCATGTTGCAAGTAAAAAGTGTGCGTTAATCAGAAATAGTAGTACTTTATCTAGAGATATCACATTGATATCTCAATAAATGGAATTTTAGTAAAGTAAACTAAAACTTGATTGTCTCAAATTAGCTGCAGTGTCAATGAGTTTTACTTGTCAATAGACGATATATAGTAATCTCTTCAAAACTTCTTTGATAATAACCGATGACTTCGATCAGACTGATTTTGGTACTATTTGGAGGATGCATGCCCCATCTTGTTGGGTAATGGTAAGAAATTAAATCTGGTTGAGACAGGTTTGTTGTGAGACTTAAGAGAGGGTAACAAGCGCGTATTTTAGTGAAGAGCACTTTTTGCGCCTGGAAAGAACAGTATGATATTGTAACTGACATTTTCAAATAGTGATGAAAAATAAAAAAAAAAAATACGTGACTAACTTGATCAGATTAAAATTCATTTTTTCCTAAAAGCATTTAGAAAAAAAATACATTTTAATCATTGACAGTTTTTTTTAATCTTTTTATTTTTTCATATTTAGCTTGGTGATGATATACATCATATCTTATTGTTATATCAAAATTATTCAGTTCTCTTTAACTTTTCTCATCTAAATACAACTTTTTTAAAAAGTACTGAGAAATAATTGGAAAAAATACAGGTAATGCTAATTTAACATTTAAAGAGAAAAATTTAGAAAAATCATTTCTTGTATACAAAAGTATTAAAAACATTGAAAAATTGAAACATTGAAAAAACAAACATTGAAAATGTGAAAAAAGTAAATTTTCTGTTACGTGCCTTTTTTTAAAACTACACTTTGCCTTTAAGGCGAGTTGTTGTGCAAACCTCGAATTCAATTTCGAAGTCCAATCACCCGAATTTTACCAAAACGAAGCGAAGAACTTCGCCTAACTTCGTCAGACCACCGTTTAGTTAAAACTATAAGCGTTATTATAAGAATAATTACCTTTAATTAAACGCTTCTACCTTAATGTTTTAGTTGCCATCACACAATCTTAATCAAAACTTCGCACATTATCGGATAACCTCGAAAGTCTGCTATTTAATTAAATTTCATGATTAAGATATTTTTTATCTAATTAAAAAAAATGATAAAATAACGTACATAGCCCACAGCCCATCTGTGCGCCGATATCTACGGGGCCATCAAGAAGCTGTGCCTCTGTGAGGAAGGGATCTTTTTATCATTTACCTGAATCAAAACAGATTAGCAATTAGGAGAAATACTTTTGTTATAAGAAATTAAATCCAAGTTGACGAAGTTGGACGAAGTTTGAAATGTTGACAATTGAAAACAAAAAGTTATTAACTTCAACTTCTTTTACCTTCTGTTTCAGCTGGGTTCCCATTCCATCATACACCTTGGCGGCCTGATCCGGGTATATCGACCCTCAGGCAAAGTTCTCTTTGTGCCCTTTAGTGTTGACACTCCACCAGATTACTGACCAGAACTGCTTCTGACGCCCTGAACTGATTCAGAGTCTTACACCACATGAACTTCAACAATGATGTTCATCTCCGGGTAAGAAATCTGGACAGGTTAGTCTAATGCTTAAGACTTGACAAGTTGTGGCGCGACCGTCTGGCAACGCTGCTCGACAACAACTGAGCAATGATTCTGATTGGTTCCCAGAATGCAGTTCCTTTTATTGGTTATTTCAGATTAGACAACAAAAATAGGAAAATTAATGTGAAAAAAAATTTTGAAAACTGTATTTCGTCTCGTAAATCGTCTGAAAGAGTAAGAATTTTTAGAAACAGTATTTCTGACAAAGTTAAAAGTGTTCTGACGAAGTTAGATGATGTTCGAAGCCGAAATCGATGACCAAAGTTGGCTATATAAAATTTTTTGAACTTCGCTTCCACTTCGACGAAGTTAACGGTGATTTCCGAAGTCTGAAAAAATTAAAAATCATTTGAATTTCGTAAACTTCGTTTCGTATCAAATTTTCTTTATTCGGTGATTTGCTTATATCTGATCTCTAAATATTTAAAAAACAGTGCTCTTTTTTTTTGAATATGCAGAATATTTACAAAAAAACTTTATATATATATATATATATATATATATACAACAATAAGTACTTTTTATTTCAATTACACATATTTAACTGAACATATCGTCGGCTAAAAAGCAATTATCCTTAAATACAGTTTTAATGATAATTGAGTTAAATGAGAAATTGGTGTCCTTAGTTTTTCCTTTAAACTGACGATATAAAAAACACTTCTCAAACTTACCTGACTTAAAATTGTACAGAATAATATTTTTTAAAACTGAGATTTCATTTTGCGACACATTTTACGTCAAGTTTTACAACACAAGTTTACGACACATGTTTTACGACACATGTTTTACGACACATGTTGGAGAACACTGTTTCTCAAGTAGATTATTATTTCTCGGAAAATAATAATCTACTTGCTATTTCTATGTTGCTGATCCTGGAGCCATCATGCATCTCTATTATCTGCTACTTTGTTGCTGCGCTAACTACTTTTCGAGCAGTTTGTATGTATCTTAAATTTCAGATCTTAAAATCATAACAACAACAAAAATCTTAAATTCGAATAAACTGGTCACCATTTGCAATTTTATGCAAACTTTTACAGATGATGATGAAGCTTACATAAGTTAATAAAGCAGTTATGAATAACAGTTGATTCAAGAAGAAAATCAATTTGAAACTTTGCGTCTATTTTTTTTTTTTTTTACATCCGACGAAATGCTTTCTTATATGCCGTTGATAAAACGGAATTAATGTTAAAAAAAGAAACTAGTGGGCAATTATTCCTTTTTTTTAATTTAAGGTACAGTACTGTGAATAAGTTTTAGCCCACCATANCCCTTAAACTATTTTTATTGGTTTTTTTTTTTTTTTTTTTTTTTCCTACTTTAAGTATATTAGCATGATAGTTATACATGTCCTTATATGAGTTTATTTTTCTTCAGTGTTAATGATATTGACATGTTGAATTAATTTTCTGCAAAAAAAAAGTGGGATTTCGTTTTGTTTTGGAAAGTGGAAATAATTGATTTTTTCCTGTACTTTAAAGCCTAAAATCTATTGGTAATGGCGTTTATTTAAAACAAATATTCCTAAATATTTGCTTTAAATAAACACCATTACCAATTAAAACTTTTCTAGTGTAATTGAGTTAATTTGTTACAAAAAAGGAATAGTACTTTTGAGAGGTAAATTGTCTAAATGAACTACTCGTGGGAGGAAAAGACTAGAGAGTACTCTAGTGTCTAAATATAGGTGTCTTAGAGCCACCGTGGGTATCGATTTTTAAAAGAAAAAAAAATGCATTTTTCAAAAAGAATTCTCTTAGTTTGGTATAAGCTGAGAGTTGTCTGTGAACTGCCTATTTAACATCCTCTGTCTAATTCTACTATCATTACATGAATCAAATAAATTGTTAAAAATAAAACGAGTTCACTGAAACTCGTCACCGTTGGCTTTTTCAAATGTCCTAAAAGGAATTCTCTATGGCTTCATGAGGCTTCGGTCCTTATATATATTTCTTGTAAGTATCTTAAAATTCAGATCTTAAAATCTTAACAACAACAAAAATTTTAAATTCGAATAAACTGGTCATCATTAGCAGTTTTATGCAAACTTTTACAGATGATGATCAAGCTTACATAAGTTAAATGAGCAGTTATGATAAACAGTTGATTCAAGAAGAAAATCAATTTGAAACTGCGTCCAGTTTTTTTTTTACATCCGTCGAAATGCTTTCTTATATGCCGTTGATAAAACAGAACTAATGTCAAAAAAAAGAACCAGTGGGCAAGTTAGTATTTATAAGAGAAATATTTTTTTCATTAGATGCAAAAAAAAGTTATTCCTTTTTTTAAATTTAAGTATATCACCTAAAAAAAAAAGTTCTTCCTTTTCATTTTAAAAGTAAGTCAGGCGTGTTAATATATTAACCAAGCTATTTTTGGGTAGCCAAGATGAATTTCGCGCGAAAACTGATGACGTCTTAATGAACTTATTGTACTCTTGATTAAAATGTTCTAAACATTATTTGAATGAAATGAAAAAATTCAGGGTTGTTTAGTGTTTATTTTGGAATTTAAATAATTGTCTTACTTGTGAGTAAGTAAAAAACAAGGTAAGTTATTTCAGTTTATTATGATTATTATCATCATGATGATCATCATAATGATCATGATCATGATGATCATCATCATTACGATCATCATCAGGAGCATCATCATCATCATCATCATCATCATCATCATCATCATCATCATCATCATCATCATCATCATCATCATTATTATTATTATTATTATTTTTATTATTATTATCATAACTATTTTTATTATTATTGTTATTACTACTATTATCATTATTATTTTTGCTGTTGTTGTTATCATTATCTTATTACTAGTGTTTCTTCTAAATGGCTAGGTTGTATCAAGAATAAACAATGGATATTCAATTTGACTGGCTATCCTCTATAAGTTGATAAAGTTTTTATTCAAATGTATGTTTTTTAGTGAAAAAATAATGTTTTATGGGCATGGATCATTGTGTTTAATTATTACTTCATTAATGGTAGTTGAGTCTTTTCTTATACCTTTTACTGATCCTTCAAGTTGTGAAGATGATCACTATTTTCAATTCTCAACTCTTCGTTGCATTAAATGTCAAAGCAACCAAAAGAAAAGTCCAGATGGTTTATCATGTATTTGTGTAAATGGTTTTCATTTTGTTAAAAACAATGGTGGTTTAGATGTTCAATGTGCTCAATGTAATGATGGTCAAGTAGCATCTTTTGATGGTTGGTCATGCATTAGTTGTCCAACTGATACAGATTTTGATCCAGTTACAAAAATATGTAAACCATGTCCAGATCAATCAGTAGTTATTGAGCGTCAGTTAAATGGGGAGTTCAGTTCAAGAAAACAATGTTTGAGTTGTCAAAATGACACTCAAGTTGTGAACTCTCAAGCCTCTATTTGTAATCGATGTGATCAAAGTGTTCTTGATATTACTGGTGGTTCTTGTCAATGTCCTGTTGGTGTTACTTTCCAAGGTGTGTAAAAATAAATTAACCATAGAATATTGGAGCTTTATACAGAAATCTGATATTGAAGTTCAAATTAATTTACTTTGTAATTTAACTTTCTAATATGTTATTACGCATTATGTACAGCACAATTATCTTAGTTTATATTATTGCTATTATTTACAGGATTAATACAAGATTAAGATGAGCCTTTTCTTTGTTAAAAAATTTAAAATTTAAGATATTAGCTTTTGTTTCATAATATGTGTTTTTTAACTCAGCAATTACAATTTATTGACAGGTAGAGTGATTGAAGAAGGTGGGAAGTGTTTGTCTTCACAAAGTACTCCATTTATCAATAGTATTCCTTCTGTTCCTCCTCAAAATTATGTTTTTCTACAAAGAAATATTCGTGTTGCACAAGCATTGTGTAATAATTATCAAAATTTTACAGCCTGTCAGCTTCTAGGAAATCTATGTGTGTTACATATGTATAATACTGACAACTTTGACAATTTACTAACAATTGCCACAGATCCATGCAAAGAGTTTTTAAAGCTCCAGAGAGAATACAAAGGGGAATTTAATGGTCATCTTGATTGGCCAGTCTCTATGCCATGGCTATATTATACTTCTGTTACATCAACAGAAGTTATATACAAAACTGACCTAACCACTATATTTTTAAGAGGTAATTTCCCTGTTCTTTTTTTTTTTTTTAATATTGCTTTTACTTTATATAACATATATTTTTAAAATAAATGTTTCTATAATATATACCAGGGGTGGCCAGACTGATACCTCAAAAGTTAAATTCAAATACTTCTGTAAGCTAAATAGCAACTTAAAAATGACCACACTTTTAATATTTGTTAAATCACATTTTTTAGTTTACAAAATACTAAGTCTCTTAAAAATGAAAGTTTGAATTTTCAATCTCTCACCCTCCCATGTTGTGAGGTTCATGAAAATATAACTCTTTAAAATATTTTATACAAGTTGGATAATATTAAGAGGTGGTCCTCATAAGTCAAAGATTTAGAATAGTAATGTATGTTATAATATAAAATACTTCAGTATTAATGCTTTCATATTGATTGTTATTTGATTGTTATTTGATTGTAGTTGATTTTTTCTTAATTACCTTCTTTTGGCCAAGATTTATTATTCTTGGGATGTTGCCATCATATAATATAGTAAGTAGTTGGTACTGCATTCAAGGCAACAAGTGGTGGATCTACTGGTCTTGAAGTTTTTCTCTGTAAATGATTTTGGGAACACTGGAAGTTCATTAATTGGAAGAATTTTCATCTAACTTCAACATATGAATCAGTGGAAGTCTTGGTAACCTTATCTTAGAAGTGAAGCATATTTTCTGATGCTGTTACTAGTTCACTATGACAGTACCTCTAAATGCATTCTGACTTGTGATTGAACTCATGAGATATCCAATTTCTAGAGCAATAAGCAAAAAGCTTGAACTTCATCTACAGTACATTTCAGAGGAGCTGATTGGACTGGTTCTTTTTGATTCCAGAGTGTCTGTTGAGATTAACAGATTGATGTTACTGGCCATGGAAGACTAAAAGCGACCGAAAGATAAATCAACTGTGTTTTTAAGTATGTTGGGTCTGGAGCAGTTTTGTACAGGGTGAGGCAAAATTAACTCCCCCATTTGGTTTGCTTACAATTTTGAAATAAATGAAAGATTTTTTTTTTTTTTGCAAATAGTATGTTTATTTAGCATTTAAATTTTTTGTTTGTCAATTTTCAAAAATGATTTCAACTAAATGTCCACCTTTAGTGGTTCTACACAAATCAACTCTTTATTAAATTTTTCATTACTTTTTTGAGTATTTCAACCGGTATGTTTTCTATTTCCTGTTGAATATTGTTTTTCAGTTGATCAAGAGTTTGTGGTTTATTCACTTGCACCTTTTCTTTTAAATAACCCCATAAAAAGAAGTCTGGAGCTGTTAAATCAGGTGATCTTGCAGGCCAATGCAAATCACCAAAACAAGAAATTAATCAACCTGGAAAAAGGTCTTTCAAAATCCGTGTTGTTTCTTTGGCTGTATGTTGTGTGGCACTGTCCTGTTGAAACCACATATTGTCCAGATTTGTTCTTCCATTTGTGGTATTAAAAAGTCTCGGATCATTTGTCTATAATTATCACCAGTAACAGTTGTTGTTTGTCCATTTTCATCTTCAAAAAAGTAAGTTCCAATGACACTTTTGGCATGAATAGCGTACCAAACTGTTTTTTTGTGGGTGCAATGATGTTTCATGAATGATTTGTGGGCTTTCACTTCCCCAGAATTGAGAATTTTGTTTATTGATGTGGCCACTGAGATGAAAATGTGCTTCGTCACTCATCATTTTTTCACTAAAATTATCAATTTCTCTCAAAAGATTCAAAATGACATTACTGTACTTCAAACGCTGATTATGGTCTCTGGGTAATAGCTTTTGCTCTAACTGGATTTTGTAAGGGAAAAGGTGTAAATCTTTTTTCAAAATTCGTTGAAGAGAGCGCTGAGAAATGTTTAATTGTTGAGCACGTCTTATTGTTGATGTTTTTAGTGACTCTGCAAGACTTTCACGAACACGAGCGATATTTTCTTCAGAGCGGGCGGTTCTTGGTCTTCCTGAATGATGAGAGTCTAAAGTTGTTCCATACTGTTCAAATCAATTTGATAAAGCATGAATTGTTTTCTTATCAAGTGCTGATTGATTAAGGTGTCTTTTTCGATATTCTAGTTGAGTTAACACAACTGACTTATTTTTTTTTGATAAAAATAGTCATGATTTCTGCACGTTGTTGTGGATTGAATCGATTCATAATTAATTTTTTGCTATTCTACTTTACAACTGTAAAAAAAATAATGACAGTTAATATCAAAATAAAAAATAACTGCTCTTTCAAACAGGCTTGCGGAGCCGCCCAATGTTTTTCACGGCTCCGCTCCGGCTCCGGCTCCTCATAACATCAATAGAAGAATAAGATTTAAAAGTATACCTTGCCGTCTATTCATAAATTTTTTAATGAATGAAAAATAAACTACTACATTTTTTTGAAGAATCAGTCCCTTTCATATATCCTTTCATTTCGTACTTGCAAATTTATGCCTTTGCCTAGTCATTTCTACAAAATTTTTTCAACTAACTTATTTAGCATCAAATTCCAAATTCAAAACGTTTTCTCTTTTTTTTTTTCTGTCAATACACACTCAAAAGTCAAATGTACTCTTTATTCATTCGAAGAAAAACCATGCTATCAATCAAATCCGATTCCATTTGACTTGGCTGGACTGCTCGCTTTTTTGCTTCCGAGCACGTTCCATTCAAATTTTCATCCTTTTTCTGGGACTATTTCCTCGGATTCCTCTTCATTTTCCAAACCACTTCCAGTACTCTCGCTAGAGTCATTTCCATGAAGACCAATTCCACTCCCCTTGATTTCAAACTTCTTTTGCTCATTGAGCTTTTTCTGGATCTTCCACAGAGTGTCTTCAACAATTAATTGAAATATTGTAAAGCATTTTTAATGTTTTTAAATTTCAAACAAATTATAATCTATCATATTCTTGCAGTGAGGAAAGTAGAATGTCAAAAAGTAAAGTTAAATGAAACAGTATTTTGAATTTCATTAAAAGTACGTAACTTCAAATTCCAATTTTCGTTTAAAAAAATAATAGATTGAAAACTGAGATAAAAATCTGTTGCTCTTCTCCAAGAAGGCATTGATATTCACATCTACAAAGACAGCAGCACAAAAAAAGGGATTATCGAACAAAAGTGATTCCCGATGCACCATTGAATCCCTGATATTCTTCCCAAAATCAGACGTCTTGAATTCACCAGAAACTAGCTCCTCCTTCAGAATTTCCTAAATGTAAATAAAGTTCCCAGGCGTGAGATCCTGACTCTGGAATTATTGAGTTGCAACTGCCGGTTTCTCGAGGATTTTTGCAAGTTCCTCTATTTGCTTCCACTCGTAATTTAGAAACGTAAAGTCACGGGTTTTAAATTCCGCTTCCAGTGCATTCAGGACATCACGCATCTCAAGAAGTTGGTTGAGCATGTTGAATGTACTGGACCATCTGGTTGCATTGTCGATTATTGCAACCTGTAAATTTGAGAAATTTGAGTAATTTTTTTTAAATTTGATTGTTTTCAACATTCGAAAACGCATAATTGACAAATGTTAAATTCAAACTCAAGTTCAGATTCTTATTAATATTCATTTAAACATTTTCATTTATTGCGATTTGCGATTATATTGTATGTACCTTTTTAGTTTTGTGTTGTTTGCAAAATTCATTTGCTTTCGACGTTCGACAAGCTTTTGCTACATCTCAAGCTTTGCCAACCAGAGACTTAATGCCTCGTTTTTCCAAACCGTCTTTAACAGCCAGCTGCAAGGTGTGAGCACCACAACGTTGCAGATTAACGGTGCTCATGTTTTCCGATATTTCGTTGAAGTAAGGCCTCTGCTGTTCAAACTCGTCGTCGTCGTCGTCAGTGATATAAGCATCCGGCAGATCACCTTCAATTTCAACCTCAAGTTCTTCTTCGATTTCGACGCCAGCAAGTTCTTTAGCAGACTCGTCAGTGACGTCACCTTCTTCATCTGTCTTTCCAAAGTCTCCAACCATTTTCACCATGTTCGACCCGTTATCAGTCGTAATTCCGAGGACATTTTCTTTCCTGATGCCATACGATTCCAGCACGTCTTCAAGAGATTCTTGATTTTGCTATCCATGAAGAACTGCACATTGACGCCAAGAAAACTTCGATTATGTCTTGAAGCTCCGTCAACTTTCAGAAAAACCAGCTTTCCCTGTAGATTGGTTTTTAACTTAGCCCACTTTTGTTGAGCCAAAGCCATGATTTGACTTCGAGCAGAATCCCAGTTGACTTTCAAGCCAAAATGTTTTGCCAAATCGCCAGTCAAAATCTTGATTCCTTCACTGCTGAATAGGTTAAAGGGAGCGCCGTTTTGAAGAATCGTCATGTTTATGCCTTTCTTGAAGTCCTCTTTTGAAATTGCGATGGTAACTTTGTGGAGAAAGCGATCGATGGGTGCTTGTACTTTTCTTGTCTCACTAGTCGAGCCCTGATTTCCTCCAAATACGGATGAGGTGCGTTTCTTTTCCTTTTCGGCCTTCTCTTTCTTTAGTTTCTGCTCTCTTGCCTCAACAATTTTTGTCAAAAGAGTTTGTAAATAATAGAAATAGCGGAAAAATTCCAAATATATATTCAACTTTATATAAATATTGCAGGAGAAGAAAAGAAAAATACAAGATTATTTTTGGGTCATTGAATAATTTTGAAATGAAAAAAAAAATGACAGAAGATAAGAATAAATATGGCACTTCATTCATTTCACAAGAATAAGAATTTAATAAAAACAATTTAAGCAAATATATGGTGGCGGCCATTTTTTTGAGATTTATTTTTAGACTAAACTTGTAAGTCATTTTATTGTATATGAAATAATTTGTTAGAGACTTAGAGAATTTTGAGTTTTAAGTTTCTTGAATGAAGTGCAGAGGTCGCTAAAAAAATGTGTCAAAAATTAATCTAAAATTTAAAAAAAAAAAAAAACTTGTTTAGTTCAAAATTTTTTTGAGAGCCGGGATCTACTAATTTTTCTCGGCTCCGGCTCCTGAAAAAAGTATCGGATCCTCGGGTCTGGCTCCGGTTCTGCAAGCCTGCTTTCAAATAGGGGAGTTAATTTTGCCTCACCCTTTACCATCAGTATCAAAAAACTTTTTCAGTTCCTTGAACTTTCTCAGATGTTCTTTGACAAGGATCCATCTAAATGGGAGGAAAATCAATGATTTTAGAAAACCTTTGGATTGTTTAGGGGTTGACAGTCATCAATGACAGGGCTGAGGGAAGATTGGTTCAAAAGTTTAACAAACCAAGTTAAGTACCAGGGAGAAACAATTGCAATTCCTTCTTCAAGTTGTCTCTGTGCACTGATAATAACTTCCAGATGGTAATAAAAAGACTTGGTTGTCAAAATATGAAAAAGCGTAAGTTAGAATAACAAGAAAAGTTGTCAGATATGTTAATCTTCTAACTTGAACATTTACATTTAGATCTCTGTTATATAAATATTAAATAAAATAATAAAATGATCAGTTCAAGTTAAAGAATTTTTTTATATATTTTTTCCACCATCCTAAAAACTTGAGGGGGTGAGAGGAAAAATATCAACTTTTTTTTTTCTGTATACTAAGACACTATGATATATAATGAGCTTTGGTTTTCTTAAAATTTTTAAAGATTGAGTTTTTTGTTTTTTTTGTATTCTCATAATTTTTTAGTATATAATGAAAGTTTTTAAAAGCTTTAACTAAATTTATTTAAGATATTTTGGAAATTTGATAAATATATATTTAAAAAAGTAATTATTAAAATAGAAGTATAAGAAAAAGAATTTTTTTTTTTCAACAAATGAAATAGGTTATTGTGTTTGTTTTGTGATCAAGTTTTTTTTACAAAACTTACCAATATAACACATTTTTCCTTTGACCATTTATTGTTTGGATCTAAAATAAAAAGAACATCAAAAATGGGGGAGAGGGGGGAGCATTAATACATTTTGACAAGAAATTAAAAAACCTAAAGAATTTCAGCAAATATCAGAAACAACAATTTTTACTATTGTATTATTTTCAAATGTATTAGCAACATTTTGATATAACTTGTGTTCTGAAATGTTAATGGTCAAGTACAATACTTTTGAATTTTCTAAACATAGTTTTTTTTTCTTCTTTTCTTAGTCTGCTTATGCCCTGCAGTTTTGGTATACAGATAGATCATTTCTTGAGTTAATGAAATTTTTGATGTTCCTAGTAGTGTATTCTCAAATACATCAGATTGTAATGTTTCTCCTTGCAGCTTAAAAGTTCTTTTTTAAAATAAGCTTGAGGAAAAGTAATAACTGGTAGGATTGTGATGCCAGTTGCACCAATAATGGCAAAAAATGTGATCATTTCTTCTCGTTCTGCAAATACAGCTTGTCCTACCTGCTTTATTCACTTAGGAGCAACTAAACAAGGAGTTTGCATTACAGTTGTTAGTCACATTTCATCTGTATTAAAAATGAAATTGGGTGGAATTTTATGTTTCTGCAATGCTTTTTCATAATTTACAAAAAATTCAAATACATTGACATGATTGAAGCTTGTTGCTCATGTTGTACTTGTATTTTCAAGTTTGCATACTCCTTATTTATCTCTTCTAATTTCGAGGAATTTTTGTATGGTTTAAGTCAGTTATACAAAGTCATATTGATTTTATAGATTTCTTATCTTTTATTACCATATTAATTGCAACACATACTTTCTCCACTGATAATATGCATCTTGTTATTTTTCTAATGTACTTGTGTGACATTTTTCTGAAAACATAAATAATTTATGTGTTCAGAAAGACTATTATTTAAAGAATAATTAGTAGAGAATAAAGAATAACTAGTGTTTAAACAATTTTATCTAAATTGCATATGTAAATAGTGTATGAAAACATTAGCAAAAAATTTGGGAATAAGAACAACTTTGTAAGAAAATATATTTTATCTTATCACATTGCACCTAGTATATATGTAATCTACAGAACAGATATTAAAAATTCTGTAACAATGCTTCCCATTTTCAATGTACCAATCCTCACCCTTTACAAATGAATGCTTCGAAGTGAAATATTTTTTATGTAATGTAAAACTTTTCACTTTTTTTTTTTATTTATTTATTTTTTTTGAATTTTAAGTTTAAACTTAAGTTTGAACTAATTAAAAAAATTAGTAAATGCTTGAAAAAGTAGCATCTTCATCATACACAGTAAAATGTGAAAATAATTAGCAAGTGGTAAAATAAGTAAAAGGCAAATTTACAGGTAACAAATTGAAACCTAAGTATATTTTCTGTGGAAGAAGTGATTATAAACAGCATTTGGTATCTATATTTAAAAGTTTGATATAAAATGACTGAAAATTTGCCTGTTTACCAATGCTCACCCTGTACCAATGCTTCCTCTCTCCTCTATTTTGCTTTACATCAATTTAACAATATTCTGCTCTAGCAATATGTCATGTTTTAAAAAACTTGCTGCTCTTGTAGTATCTTCTATGAAAAATCAAAAAAGATTTTGTTCACTTTTAAGGTTTATTTTAAAAGGTCTTAACAGTGAACAAAGTGAAATTATTTTTTTCTTGTATTTAAACTTAAAAGGTTATTCTTGGAAATTGTGATAATCTATGTTTTCTAATAATATTCTGTGCTTTCTAGTAACACTCCGTGCTTTCTAATAAATGCTTTGATATTGCAAGCTATACACACTTTTATATTTTTGTATTTTTTACTGGCAAATGCAAAATCATAAATTTTTCTTGTTTTAATTTCTAAGTGGATTACTATTGCCTTAAATTATTTTCACCTATTTGAGGCTATCTGTGATAATTAGATATTACTTATCAACTTTAAAAAACCTTTTCAGAGTGCCGCAGAGACATTTCAAGAACTGCAGTTTGACCATCCCTGATATATACAGTCCCTGACAATAGTGTGGCATCATTTGCCACAGCGTTGTGATGCTGTTGTATGATAATTTTAAGTTTAGGTCAGTCATTAAAGTTTGTTGCTGTGAAGATTTCAGCTAGTGGAAGGTTTCTTGGAATCACCAAAAATGTAGATTTTCTGAAGTTATGCGATAAATCTACTTCTTTAAACACTCACCCATTTGTATTTCCAACAACATACAAATCTCAATGTAGTTTAAGCTTAACTCCCAAGTGGAAAACAGAAGAGATGACATTTTATGACTTGTACATGCTAATTGATAATTTGTTTTTGTATCCTGTGCCAGTTCTTTTGGATAATATGCGTACGGGAAATCAGTTCATTAACCAAGACAGTTCATCAAAATGGAGACTTACACGAAGGTTTTTCCTACTTGATAGTTTAAGTGGTTTAACTAATCCAGATAAAGATCCAGAGTATTTGCGTTATGCAAGTTTATTGGAGCTAAAATTCAGACTGAGAGAAGATGGTCTTATATACCCTCCTGTTTTGCGAGTAAAATACTCAGATATTCAATTTACAAGCAGTAATTTAGAATTAAATCAAGAGTTTAATGTGCTATATGAAATGGATGCTGATAAAATTATTGAAAATATTAAGGTGAACACTTTTTTGGGGGTACTTTTTTTTTCTTGTTACTTTTTTTTTCTAATACAATATAGTTTACAATTAATAAAAATCATAATATAAAACAGTTACATTCAGATTAACTATGTATAATAATTCAATGTAGATTGCTGTTGGCACTCTTTCCATCATCTGTATCTTTTACGCTGTTGTGAGGATTGTTAGTTGGCGTCGTCGCATGGGAACACAAATGCTTGACTGCAGCACTTTTATAGTATTTTTTGTTTTTCTGTGCAGTGGGTTGTCTCTTGTGTTCTGGATCGTTTCATTTTGTGAGTAATATCTTTGGATGCTTAAAGAAATTGATTTAATTTTTTTTTATATTCAGACTGTCAAATAAACAATAAGAAAAATAATCTAAATAATATAAAATATTCAGGTTTATATTTGTTTATTTTTTTTTTTGTTTTAAATGTACACATCTATTGTATATTGCATGCAAATTCTGCTTATGATTAAATATAAAATTGTAAGTCAATTATTAGATTTTTTGTGTGCAAATGTATTTATTTTGTGTAAGTGTGATTTTTACTTGATAAATATCTTTAGACTAGAAATAGCATTAAAAGGTGACAAGAAAATTATTTAAAAATGATATTAACTCCTTTATTTTGATATGTTCAAAATTATTTATATCCCTTTTCTTATTGCAAAATTCGTAGGAAATCTAAATACTCATAGTTACTTCTAACATGTTCTGGAGCAATCTAATTAGCTATAAACCTGTTCTAGGTGTTTAATCAAGTATGTAAAAGAACAGCTGAAAGAACTGTTTGCTAAACACTTTCTAGTCAATTGCAACTTGTGATTAAGTCCAAAGAACTTAGTAACAAGAAAAGAAAAAGCTAAATAGAGTGTTCACAGTGTGAAAAAATGACTCTTGCATAAGCAAGTAGGGGGCAAAAAAGCAAAAATTACCTGCTTATCCATACAGTTAAAATATAGTTAGTATCAGAATTTCATAACATATACTCCAGCAGACAGCTTACCTGTCTTAACTAAACCTCACAAAAGCTTGCCTTCCTTTTGCTAAAGCTCATCTGGGCAGAGAAGAAGCCTTAGTATATCAACTCTGTTGTCTGGCAACTTTTTTACAACTTTTGAATTGTTCCAACATAGGGAGTTACATTTACTTGGGGAAAAAAAATGAAATCATTCAACTCCTATACCATCATCATTGCAAGCATGATATTAAAGACAGTCCTTGAGAGTTCTTTTCAGCTATAGGGGTTGGTAGCCTTATAAAAGAAAGTAGTGTCATGAGAAAAGATTTGATTAAGAATCTGGAGCAAAATTGACAGTCCGACAGTAGAAAATTCCGGTCTGTGGGTGCAGTTGACCTTCCCACAAAAGGTAATGATCCCAAATTATACCAAAACTGATCAAAAATTCTAAGAAGAGAATGAATCAAGAATTTGTAGGCAAAACTGTAAACCAAAGTGATGGCAAGACAAACATTAAAAAGGATATTGAGCTCTATGCAAAAGAAGACTGGTTACTAATTGCAGTGGAAATTTGGAAAAAAAAGTAGTTTTAAAACTGCAAACCAAAATATTGTCATTTATTATCAAGAAAGAATGTGAATAGTTAGGGTCATGAAATATTTTGTCAAAATATAAATGGAGAGATATTATCAAATAATAAAAATTGTAAATTAATATGATCTTTACACCTTTTTGTCATTTCTAGTCAAATATATTTCTCACAAAATCTTAATAAAAAATCTTGGGCCTGTATATTTATTTATGTCAATACATTTTGGAAAGTGTAAATCTTTATTTTACTACTATATTCCCTATTTCAGTTGCATGCTTTTTGTGGCTTTTATTCTTCAAGCATCAAACTACTGTAATTTTGCTTCTTCCTACTGCTGACCAAGAAATTCTTATTAAAAGTTTGCTTGTGGTTGCTCTCTTCATGAAATTCATAGATATTCTATATATTATCTATAATCAGGTTTTAGTAGATTTACTTTTTTTCTGAAAGTTTTCACTTTTTGTTACTGTTATCTGATTTTACTAATACAATATTATGATTAACAGTTAAGATTTAAAATCTTCATCATTGTGATATGCAAAAATCATTTTATTCAAGAATTTCATTTTGAAGATTTAACACATAAAAAACACCAAAAAGCATTCAAATCTCTTTTTATTTTATAATCTTGTTTGTTTGTTTTAATTAGATAAACTTAGATTTGTTTTTCATTGATTGGGAACGACCACGGGGAGCAGTTGCCACAACAATAGAAAATGGTGTGCAGAATAATGTTTTAACACCAGTAAGCATCATGCGAACTTTATTTGTTGCAAATGAGTGGCAAGAGGTGCAATCATGTCGGAGAATAAAGCCTACTATACTTTTAGTTTTTGTCTTATTATTCCTTAAAGTTTTTGGATTTGAATACTTATGTACAACTGACCCAGTAAGTCGATACTCTATAACCACTTCAGACTACGTAGGAGAATATAATTTTACATTGCGTTTTGCAGTCATAAGTTTTTTGTTCTTCAGTATTGCCATCATACAATGGATTGTTTTTGGGATTTTCTATGAGAGATTTATCAGTAAGTTTTTATTATCTAATATTGATTGCATTACTTTCAGGCTTGAATTCCATTTTTTGTAATTTGTTATTTCTCAATAATAATGAAACATAATATAAGTTAAGTAAAATTGTTGAAGTCTTATCATATGAATTGCTGTCATAATTTATTTGAGGTTTATATTATAAGTCTTGCCTTATAAATTGCTGTTACAACTAAATAAGTTTTATATCACATAAGTCTTACTATATGAATTGCACCAAAAATTTAAAATCTAATTCCACTATAAGAACTTCCAGAACTAAAAATTTGTTCCTACTTAATGAAAAAGCAATAGAAATGGGAAGATAGAGAAACTAAGAAAAAGAGAGGTTAGAAAACAAGAGATAAGAGCAAGTGATAAGAGTGGATTAAAGTGAGATTTTAATCCACTCTTATCTCTTGCTCTTTTGCTCTTATTTTTGACATTTAGATCACTTTTATTTATCTGTATTTGTAAGAGCTTTCTTGATTGTTTTTATTCACCTGTTTGTTATCCTAAAAAAAGCAACTAAGTCTATGACACTGAATTTATTTTCTGAAGTCTTCTTGAGTTTCTATTATATAATGTAAAAAATATTTCTATTTCTATTATTGTTTCAATTATTAGTTTCTATTACATATAAATAATACAAATAATGCACTCAATGTGTGAAAGTGGTTTCTAAAACTTTGTTAACTTAACATGAATTCACAAACTGATAGCAGTAAATAAACTAATGTTTGTTTTTATTGAAATATTTTAAGTCCAACAAAGTAATTAAACAATTTACCTTTTATGTTAAATCTTTGCCTTAAAAATAATAAACAACTGGCTATCATTAACTTGTTGTTTTTTCAACAAATTCCTGTTGGCAAACTTTTATCATTCTTTGTCATAGTTATACAAAAGGTATCCTCTAAATCAAATTAGGCTCAATAAAAATTTCAAAGTTCTAATGTTTTTGTCTTTGGAAAAGCAAATTAGGTACTCACACTTTCTGGCTTGACTAAAAAATCTTACTGCTTATTAACTGATGTTTTAGATGCACATGTACAAAAACTTTATAGAATGTACACAGTACAAAAATTAATTACTTAACATGTTTAAACTTTAGTTTACACAAAACATTTACATTTTGCAATCTTACCCTATGTCTATACACATAAAATCTTCATAAAATCATCATTTAGGTTAATATTTATGTGTTAGGTGTCTAATTAAAAATATTGTTTTATATATGTTTATTTTGTAATTGAGAATTAAAGATTTTAAAAGTAATTTGAGCAAAAAAATCTTATTTTATGATGGAGCTCTTTTAAGTTCTTTTGAACTGAAAAATTATCTCTTCATATTTTCGATTGAAAGTTTTCAAACTTTTAAGAAGCAATTGTTGTGACAAAAAAATTATGCTTCTTTCTTCTCTTGATGTTTACTCAAGCAAGCCTTGGGATAATATCAAATCAAAATCTATTTAATATTTTAAAATGTGAATATTCTTGTTTTGATTTTTATTATTTTAATGTTTGAATTCATGTTCTTAGATAATTAAAAAAGTTTTAAAACACTGGCAATAAATATTATTCAGTGGATATTATTTATTTAGGTGATTCTATTCGAGATTTTATTGATTTTTGTTCTATGAGCAATATCAGTTTATTTGTTATGTCTCGCTTCCAATATGGCTTTTATATCCATGGAAGATCAATCCATGGTAGATCTGATACAAGTCTTCATGAATTATATAAGCAGTTCCAGCGTGAAGAAGAAAATTTATGTACTAAGAGAGGTCTGGAGCCCAATAGTGATCAACAGGTATTTGAATTTGCACTTACAGCAAACTTTCGTAAAATCTATGAAAAGATTTTGCAGCCATTAATGACACGGGATGTAAATAATACTAGAAGAACCCCACATTCTATCACAAAACAAAATTCAGGTAAGTTTCATCTAATAATTATCAAAACAAATATCAAGGATGTTATTAGTTTTAATTTCTTTAATTTTCAATAAAAGTAATATTAGCTGTTCATTATATACTTTCACTTTATTCTATGATCAAAATCAGTTCACTTGTTTATACTTGTTTATACTTGTTTTGGGCTTTTTTGCATAAGGTAGTTAAGTTTGATGACAGTTTTTATTTGACATTTGACCTTTTTCATTTTTTTGAATTATTTTCATGTAGGTTACCCTGGAAATGTACTTCCACCTGTTTTGGAATTAAGTGTTCATGCTTATGAAAGCATGAACAAATATCTTACAGCATTTATTGAGCATGCTCTGCGTGATAATGATTATATAGTTAAAGAAAAACTACTTATGGAAAAACTATTGAATATAGAATTGCAGCCCCCACTTGATAAAAGTAAATTCATTTTGTTTTATTTTTTAATTTCCATTGAAGAGAAAAAAAAGTTTATAAATACTTTTTATCCTGCTGCCCACCTTCTCACTAATTCAGTAGAATGATCCTCTTGCCAACTCAACAGCAGCATTTTCTTGCTAACACAACAGTTATCATTAGTGTGAACTTCATAATCTTAAATAAAACAATGAATATTCTTCATACTTAATCTTAAGATTATGAAAGTCCACTCAATGTACACTCTCAATGTTATGTTATGAATGTCTGATGATTTCAATTACTTACATCATAATAATTTTCAATAAATTACATCATTACAGTTGTAAATAACTTACGTCATAATAGTTTCTGGAAAAAAATGCACAAAATAGAAGTAGCTCTTTATCTCTCAGTCCTTGTAAAAAAAAAGCTCTTGTTTTCTTTCTTTACATTATACATTACATATATTTATTAGGTATATTTTACAACGACGACCGACGTGTTTTCACTGAAGTGTTGCTCTATGGCCAAGAATGGAATTTGTTTCTGTTTATCCTGCTGTTTTACCTTGTTATCGACTGGATATCAGGCTGGAATACCATACTTGCAGTCGTGTTGAGTTACTTTATTGACATAGCTTTAGTAAATGTCAGAGATTCCTTCGGAAAAAGAAACTTAGCTCGTAAAACAATGGTTGATCAACGTTTCCTGATATGATTAAGTATATAGTCAGAGATATTATGTTGCTTATGAATATATTTCTTAATTTTATTATTAAAAAAAGTTTATTTGTAAATACGTTTATAAACGTTCGAAGAAAATATATTTTTAAGAAGACTTTAGTTAGAATTTTTTTTTTTTTTTTAACAAAGAACTTAACTTTTAGGGTTTCTTTTAAATACCGTACGCCTGTTAAAATCTGGCACTTTTTTGAGACACAACTTTTGAGTCCAAAGATACTAAGTTGACAAAAGATAAAGAAAAATACCTTATTTCATCAAATAAACATAAAGTAATGAGAACTTGCTAAATTTGGTCAAGATAAATAGTTAAAGTCGCCATGATATTTGTGAATGAATAGAAGTCGTTCTTCTAAACATTCATTAATATAGATTGATGTATTGAAGCCTTGAAAGTACGAAACAATGACTTGGACATACCACGGTCAGATACGGATCCACATAATTATTTCTGAAATTTCCTTTTTCCTACAAAGCAATTACTTTCTGGGAATATCTCTTTGATGTTTGTGTAGTATGCAGAATTTCCAGACATATCACCTGCTAAACAAAAGTATTTTTCATCGTCGATAACCAGAAGTGAGTTCGTATTTAGGGCTTCGTTAACAAGTTTTCTGCTTCCTTAATTTGCTTTAACTTTTTGTTTAATAGTGTATTTGGGTGTCTTCACGTTTTCTGTATTTGAACATTCATTTTTTTAAAATTGGAGACCAATTGTCGATTGATTTACACCGAATTTAAGACCAAATTTTCTCTAAGTGAACCTTTTTCGATTGTTGGCAAGTCTCTTTAGTTGGCTTTCTTTTCTCATGTGCAGGATGTCGAACGAGCATTGCACTTATCAGAAAAAGACTGAGTAGTTTCAACTCTTTTTAAGTTCATTACGTGATTATATTTCTACTATTCTTTCTTTTTCAAAATGATTTACGATTTTGTTACTTTTTAAATTAAAGTTTTTACGAAAAATATTTTGAAAAGTTTTCGAAATGATTCTCGTTCTGCTGCAATTAACCTCATTTTAAGTAAATGTGTTTTAGTAAAGTAAGCAACGGGCTGGCCTTTGTACATATTTTTTTTACATATGTATTAAAGTACATGACTGTTTAGTAAGCTTAGAGGCTGTTTATATGGACAAAGACCAGCCCGTTTGCCGAGATCTCGGCAAAAAACAGTGAGATCTCACTTGCCGGGCTAGCTCTCTTAACCATATAAACGCAAAAAAAAATTAAATTGAAATAAGGACGACGTCGAGATTTCGGTAAACGGGCTAGCCTTGCAAACGATCAAGCTCGCTTTTCATATAAACAGCCCCTTACATCAAATAGGCCGCAGAAATCAGCGAGCCATGCCAGTTTCCGACAAACTCTAAATTTTCACCCGTTGTCACGTTAAATCAATGATATATTATATATACTAGATATCTAACTTGCGGGATTTTATTAGACGAAAAGTGAAGCCGCTTTTTTTGTTTACAAATTGAATCCGCCATTTGTAATAAGGGCAAAAGCTATATCCGACATGCGAAATAAAAGTTAAAAATGCATGTTTTTGCCCTAATTAGAAATGGCTTCCACGGTTTCACTTTTCGGATCGAAGTTAGACATCTAGTATATATAATATATCATTGCCTAATGGAAACTTAACATCATATCTGCGCATGCTTATCGCATGCGCAGAGCTATCTGTCTACTTTTTTAACGGACTACTTATTTAACGTGACACCGGATAGCGAGATCCACTGATCTCAAAATATAACTGGATAGCGTATACCAAAAAATTTTTTGAAGCCAGTTTTGGCCTCCCAAGATGGCGGCGGAATCAAGGAATGGTGATATGAAAATTAAGAAACTGATGATAATCAAGTTTTATATCTTAAGCTCAAATATTGATAAATATGTAATCTTCTAATAAAAATCTAGTTTTTTT
>QPEY01000138.1:106484-129839 GCA_014706445.1 Hydra viridissima
GCAAAATAAAATTAAGTTAAAATATTGATGACGTCGATATCTCGGCAAACGGGCTGGCTCGTTTGCCGAGCCAGCCCGCTTTCCATATAAACAGGCCCTAAAACAATGAGTTGCACGTCCATCTCTTATAGCCCCATGGTTAAAATATTGATGACGCCGATATATCGGCAAACAGCCCGCTTTCCATATAAACGGAACTTAGATAAGTTAAATTAAAATTTGTCCGATAACTAACGCATCCCCCCGTTTGAAATTAGAATGTTTTTTGTTGTTTTTTTTTTAATTTATATTCCAAACATAATATGTTCCCAAATGTTTCTTTTTACTATTCCTTTAAATGTTCCTTTTTACTATTATTTGACAATTTATAACAATCTGTTCTGTTCTTATAAATACTAATTCTATTGATATTGAGTTGAATTAAAATTTGTTTTAAAACTGATTTATTGTTAAATTATAGCAGAAAAATGCAACTTTACCTGCAATAATTGTTTTT
This sequence comes from Hydra viridissima, assembly GCA_014706445.1. Taxonomy (NCBI): domain Eukaryota; kingdom Metazoa; phylum Cnidaria; class Hydrozoa; order Anthoathecata; family Hydridae; genus Hydra; species Hydra viridissima. Next base: position 106,981 of record QPEY01000138.1, read on the forward strand.
AATAATAATAGATGTTCCAGTTTCCAGTGAGTTTTATTTAAGGTTTGTATAAAGTTTAGTCTTTATGTATGTGTGTGTTTGTGTGTGTGTGTATGTATGTATGTATGTATGTATGTATGTATGTATGTATGTATGTATGTATGTATGTATGTATGCATGCATACATGCATGCATGTATGTATGTAACGTATTTATGTATGCATGTATGTAATGTATTTATGTATGCATGTATCTATGCATATATATATTTTCCTGTTTAACCACAGCAAAAAAAACTTACTTGAGTGTATTTCCAAGAACATAATATAGCAATATAAGTTTTTAAGTATTTGGAATAAAAAATTATAATTGCACGCATCAAATACCTATATGGTATATTTTTATATGTTTTTTAACCCCTTCGTACACAATGTCTACAAATGTACACACTTCGTCATGTTTGTTTTTTACTATGAAACTTAAGCAAAATAATAATTGAAACACAATGCGTATATTAGTGCACACCAGTCCTATTTTCATGTAGTTTGTCTTCTTTAAGTAAGATTTCTGTATCTAGATATTTCAACATGGCATCGCAAGGCAAAAAAAATACTCCGTGGTAAGTTTTTTCTTTATTATAGTTTGAGAATTATAAAGTATTTCTAGTTAAATTTTGCATCAGATGTATTTAATAATATGTTTATAGTTGCATACACATAAATTAAAAATATAACAGGTGACTATTCTTTGCTGAAGAATTTTTTTTATAATGCTGTGTACATTTGTACACACTGTGTGCCAATAGCAACCAGAAGAGAGAATATTAAAACTAGTAAGGTGAAACTCAATATTGGATTTCTTTTTGTATAATTGCCATGAGTTAATAATTGGATGTGTGTATATATATATTTCTTTAAATCTCAGATATAAAATGTGTTTTGTTTAATAGTATAGCTGTTCATTTAATATCAAAAGTTTGTAATAGAATCATTAAAAATAGAATATTTTATTTATTTAAGCCTATCTGTTGAAGCTAATTTCCCTGCCTTTGTGTTTGTATAATAAAGCATTTGTTTTAAGCCTGTCATTTTTATTTTGTCACTGAGTTTTATCAAATTGATTTTATAATAAAAGATAAATAAGTATAATATGTTAAATATATTTTCAGATAATCCACAGGCAGTTTACAGTTGAAGATGTGTTGCAGCATCATGATGACTCGGAACTTGAATTATCAAATTCTGATGACTCTGGGGATGACACCTTTAACCCTTCTGCTACTGATATGCTGACTGATGAAAATGAGGATGAAATTGAAAGACCAGATGAAGATGATCAGCCCAGTACATCTGTGAACAGTGGGAACAAAAGAGAAAAAAAGACTCAGATCAAGTGGCAGTCTCTTCGAGGTGCATTTGAAAGCAGCTCAGAATGGCAGGACAATTTGAACTTGGGGATGGTCTACTTTCACCATCCTCATAATTTTTTTAATTACTTTAACCCAGAAATATTTGAAACATTTGCTGAACAAACAAACATTTATCATCTACACAAAACTGGTAAAACTCTAAATACTACAACAGCTGAAATTCAGAAATTTTTTGGTATCACAATGGTAATGGCAAATTTAGGTATTCCCAGAATAAGGATGTACTGGCAAAGAGCCACTAGAGTAAATGCAGTGGCAGATGTAATACCTGTAAAACGCTATTTACAGCTGCGAAACAGCATTCATATCAATGCCAATCCTAATCCAGAACAAGGAACAAATAAATGTTCTTGCTGTCTCAAGTTACCAAGAGAAGAGTACAACTCTGTGGATGAGCAGATGATCCCTTTCACTGGTAGAGTACCTGCTAAACAGTACATCAAAGGAAAGCCAAATCCAGTAGGGGTAAAAAACTTTGTTGTCTGTGGCACCTCTGGTAGGGCAGTTGATTTCGAACTATACCAGGGTGTAGGTACCGGCATATCAGAAGACCACAAACACCTGGGACTTGGTGCTTCTATTATCATAAGATTGTCAGAAACTATTCCACAACATAAAAATTACAAGCTCTGTTTTGATAATTACTTTACTGGCATGATTCTAATTAGACAGCTGAAAATGTTAGGGATTCAGTCCCTTGGTATTGTTAAATCCAACAGATTAATGAGGTGTCCGTTAAAGTCTGAAAAAGAAATGAAGAAGGATAGATACAGATTAACTGACTGCAAAGTCTCAGCAGAAGGTGACATGTGTGGTCAGGTGGATGGACAATGGAGCTGTCACTCTTGCCTCCAGCTTTGTTGGAATCGAAGAAATGGGCACAATAAGAAGGTGGAGTGAAAGCAAAAAGGAATATATTCAAGTGGACAGACCCAAATGTGTGAAAGTCTACAATGAAAACATGGGGGGAGTGGACAAAATAGACCTCCTCCAAAGCAGGCAATGCCAGCAGAAAGACCAGCTATGGAGATCCACTATGACCGGTTCAACCATTTCCCTGTCTGCATCAAGGAAGTGGGTCAGCGCTGCAAGTTTGAAGGATGCAATGGTCGCACCAGAGTCAAATGCATCAAGTGCAATCTGTTTCTTTGTTGCACTGGTGATAAAAACTGTTTTCAATTATTTCACATAAAATAATATGTCGGTAAAAAACTGAAAAACATTTTGTTCTTTTTTTGTATTGATTTAGTAATGTTGTGAGGTAACTACATGATATAAATATTGTTATATCTTTAAATGAAAGATTAAAAAATGAACTATTGATTTGTTTCAGCTTTTAATATAATATTGTCTACAAAAACCTTTACAGTAAGATTGATACACGCTGTGTACAAATGTACACAGCGTGTATCAATGGGCTATGTAAAGTTTCATTAAAATATTTCATCAATTTTGAATAATTGATGAAATATTTAATAAAACTTTACATACCCCATAAGGAGGCCTAGTACATTATTTTTATTTCAAAAAAAAATTTGTTAAACACATTCCATGTGCCTGTGTACGAATGGGTTAATGTAAAAAAACATTGTAATGCTTTTTGTAACTTTTATATTTAAATTTACTTAGATGCAAAAATTGGTTAAATATTCAACCCTTGATTCTTCTGATGCTACATGCACAGTTTACTATGATGACTTAGAAAGAAAAGGTGCATTGAATTAACATTTCTTTTTTGATAGCATAAATTTAATAACACAGTACTTGAAAAATTATTTTTTAATAATATCTTTTTAGATGCAGGCTAGTGTTATAACCTGCATTTGAAAAAAAAATCTGTTCCTTTGAGTTTCATAGGTAATCTTTAACAAAATTAACCTCCTAAATCCAAATATGCCATTCATTTCGCTCAATTAGATCAGATTTTTGAGATACAATGCACCAATTATTTTTAGAAAAACATTTTTCAAGAAATCTGTCATTTTCATTAAAGTTGATATAATCTTGCCTTGAAGTTTTGTCATGCAAAAATAGCAGCAGTCTGTAACATAGTCTTTACCTTCTCTCCACACCATAGGTAAACCAAATGATAGACAGTTCGGTTACCCTCAGTCAATGCCTTAAGGCTATGACACAGGGTTTGCAACACATATGTGGGGCAAAACCTTTTTTTGCCCAACCTTACTCCAAAATTTCAATCTTAAAGGGACTTTACTAATGGAGTTATAGTGGGTTGCTGGTCACTAAAAGTTACCTTTCCACACAATTTTTTAGAATTGTTTTTACACTTTCTATTCATTTTTATGAAATATAAATTATTTAGCTTGATGTATTTGCCTGTAAAAAAGATGACAATTATGAATAAAACTTTTGAAATATACTTTAAATACTGTTTATAACTTTAGCAATACACAACCACTTCTGTTGATCCTTACCTAGAGATGAGTTTCATCTCTAACACCTTCTGAAGAGCTCAGTCTCAAAATCTCAAAAAAATAAAACCTGGTTAAGCAATATGAATCCTTAATTCGGATTTGGAAGGAAAATTTCATTTAGAAAAAGAAACCTAAGAAACCCCTAAGAACATTATTGACACAGATCAGTGTAATAAGTCAGTAGCTGAAGAATTATTACTGAATGAGCTGATTTAGGCCCACTAACTGCAAACTTGTTAACTGCAAACTGGTGTTGGTGCAAAAGTTGTATATGTGCATTAGCATAGCAGAAAACTGATGTAGACACAAACTGTTGCTAGTATGAATGTAGAGATTGGATTATGAGCAAATTCAAATAAGTATGAACTGCTATAAATGCACAACTCTCTTTAAAGCTGTAGCACAGCTGCAAGGTAATGTAAGTGCACCAGTTTCTGTAAAAAATCTGTGGTGTATTTATACTAATTTATACTTATTTCAATTGCTTTTCTAATTTGTGTCCAGTTTCTGAATTATGCTGGTTTGCAGTTAATAAATGTACAGAATTTAAATTTGGGAATTGTTCATTAATATCACATATAGAATTAATTTTTGTGCATGAATTTTTTAGCCTTTTTTATTTTTTTTCTTTTTGAAATGAGAAAAGTTAATTTGATGTTTGCATTTTTGTTTACTTTTTATCTATTATCTTTTCTTCTAATGCACCAAAGAGAAACTCCCGATTAATCAGTTCAATCAGGAGATTTGTTTATTTAGAGAGTGAAACTTTTTTTCATTGAACTTCAGTATGAAAATGTTGTTTGCACAAATTATTTTTTCAAATTGTATCCTTTTGCATACTTTTGCTAAATTTCACTTGACAAATTTAGAGTTAATCACATGTATTTCACATAAAGTAAATTTGCAACCTTTAATACCTGCAAAATGATGCCCACTTTTACATGACTAAAATCCTGAATTTATTTTTTCTTAAGATAATTCTAAAAATGGCTTTTTTGCCCTTAAAGTTTTTTTTAGAGAGACTTGGATATCCATCCTTTGGAGTTTGTGACTATTTGGTACTGTTTTTTATCTACATTGTCTGGATAGCAAGTCTACCAGTTTCTTGGTGGTGTAGTTTTAAGGTATATAAAATATGAATAAAAGTTGTTTTAAAGCTTCTTAAATGGTATTAGATAAAACTTTGTTGTTTTTTTTGTGTACATTTTTTTAAATTTATTTTTATGATTTAAAAGAGCTTTTGCTGCTGAATATCAATATTAAAAAATTTTTTTCATAAAATGTAATAATCAGTGATTTAACAATATATCTTAATACAAATGATTTTTTTATAAATACAGTTTAACCACACGTCCCGGGAATCATGAGAAACTGTCACAGAAGACTCCGAAAAAATCCTTTGGAGGGAATGATCCTTACACATTACTCTCAAAAATGCAAAAAATGAAATCTTTTGTGACTGTCCGAGAAAAAAAAATCAGTTTGAATTTTTTCATTTATTCCTTAAAATCATGAATTGACAACTTTGATTCTTTTTGCATTTTTACAGCATATCTAAATAAATTCTACTGAGATGAATTTGACCAAAAACATCTTTACTAAGAAAAAATAAGTAAAATATAAGTATATTAATATATATCCTTTTTAAAGTTTTATATCTATTCTAACAAGCCGTAAATGATACCATTTCCTGATATGTAATTTTTTATTAGACAGGATTTGTTAGTTCTTCCCAATATGTCTAAAGGACCAATCTTTAAATATTTGCTTTGTGCTATATTTTTAATCAAAATTTTTTTTCTGAATTCCGGGAAATAGCACTGACAAAATAAAGTGTGCAATACCTACATATCTGTGCATGAGAATTTATCTGCTTCGGATCCCATTTTAAAGGTAAATTTTCCATAAAAATCTAATGATGACAAGGTGTTTCTTGACCAATAACTCATTTTTTTTTTAATTTTTAAATACATTTTCAATGTCAACTTTTGCTAGTCACCAATGACAGCCCTAATCATATGCATAAAAGTAGTGATTTTCTTTAGGTCTGCTTTGCGATCATGCCTAATTCAGTCAAGTCCCATGATGAATGCAGGAAAACAGTTTGTTTTCTCTGCATGAAAAAGTGTATCAGAGAGGTGACAGGCCACTTGATACAAGTTGTGCTAGAAACCCTTCCAACTCCTATAGACTTCAGTGACTCAAGAGTGCCCAGAGGCATTTGTGACACATGTAGGGCTTGCATTAGGGAAAAAAGCAAGGGGAGAGTCTGTCATCATTTCTCCTGTCTTTGACTTCTCCTCTACCAGGATGAGACCAGTTACAAGAGAGCAAGCATGTGACTGTCTTATCTGTAAGATAGGGCGGATGAAGTTCCTTGAAAAGCATCCTCTGGACAATCCACCGTCTTCAAATTCAGCACAGCCTCAAGCAACACAGTGGAGGTGCTCAGACTGCCTTTCAATCATTGGAAGAGGGGTGCCACACAACTGCAACAATGCCTCCTTCAGTGAAAATATGACAGCACTTGCACTTGAAAACCCTAAGGTTGGAGAGCAAATTGCAGCATCTGTAGTTGCTGCCAAGGAAGCCTCTCCACATGGGACTGTGAAACTGGCTCAAGCCTCTGGTGGGCGGCCTTTGCAAGTGAAGAAAAGTAAAACTTATTGTTCTTAATAGGTACTGCTACATTATTTTTGTGGTTTAAATACTTAAGAGATTTTTGTAAATAAGTAATGAGAATTCCTCTGTGATCCTAGGTCCATCCAGTGCCAAAAATCTCTTCCCTGAAGCTGATGTTTTGAGCGCTCAAGACTTAGTGCAACTTCAAGCCAACACCGGGCTGTCAAATCAATCTGTAAAGAAGCTAGTGTCCACACTTAACCACTTCTCCCAGGCTTGAGTCTTGGAGCCAAACATTCACGCAAAGTTTGCTGAGCTTGGCAAGAGCTTAGCAGAATACTTTACCCAATCTACAATTGAGATCACCACTGATAAAACAGAAAAAAGAAGTCAAATTGTTGTTCACTGCATCAAACTAGCAGACCTTCTTGATCAGCTGCTGCTCCAAAGGAAAATTTACTCAGAACATGTCGTGAAGCTTGGCATTGATGGTGGAGGAGGCTTTCTCAAGATCAGCCTCGGAGTTCAAGAAGCTGAACAACCTGAAGACTTACAATCTCCCCCTCGAAAAAAGACTCTGGCTTCACAAGTGGCAAAAGACACAAGCGTCAAGCGCCAGCTTCTGGTTGCCATTGCTGAAGATGTTCCTGAAAACTACACCAACATTCAGAAGATCCTTGACTTAATCCATCCTAATGGAGTTGACTTTCTCCTCTCCCGCGACTTAAAACTGGCCAACATTGTATGTAGCATTCAGTCTCATTCCTGCTTGCATCCCTGCACTTGGTGTGATGTTGAAGCAAAAAAACTCTCTCAAAAAGGGAACCTTCAGATGTTTGGGTCACTGCGACAGTGCTTTGATGCCTTTCAGGTAAAAATTACAATTATTGAATTGGTAACTGAAATAGTCAAAAATTATTAATTTTTGACTATTTCAGTTACCAATTCAAACAACAATAACTGTTTCTTGATACCAGATCTAACCTTTATTCTTTCATTAATGTCGATTTAATAGAAAAATTGGAAAAATAAAATTGTTCTCGTGTTTCAGGCACATGGGCAAGATCCAAAACAAACACGACTGTTCAAGAATGTCATTCACTTGCCACTCTTCAACAAACCAGACAGCTCTTTGGTTCTCACCTTCATAGCACCCATGGAGCTCCACCTCCTCCTTGGTGTGGTCAATCACCTCTTCAAGGCCTTGAAAGAGGCTTGGCCAAAGGCTGATGATTGGCCAAGATCACTGCACATCAAGAGCCAGCCTTTCCATGGTGGCCAGTTTGCTGGCAATGAATGTCGTAAGCTTCTGAGGAATGTAGATGTGCTGAGGCAACTGGCTGAGCAGGTACTTTTTAAGTTTTACAACTTACCTTATGCTAATCTCTTCAGAAGTACATGGTATAGTGTTTTGTTTCTGTTTTTCTTTACTAAATTTGAGCATTTCTTTATACAGGATTGTGCCTTCAATATTTTTGGCATCATCGACACTCTTCAAAAGTTTGATGCTGTAGTGTCCTCCTGCTTTGGCAGCACCCTTGATCCTCACTTCGCTTCAAAGATTCAGGCCTTCAGAGCATCATACCTTTCTCTCCAAGGGGTCAGTGTCACCCCAAAAGTTCACGCAGTGTTCTTCCATGTGGAAGACTTTATTCTGTTGAAAAAAGAATCACTTGGCAAATACAGTGAGCAAGCCACTGAGGCACTGCATCACAGCTTCAAATATCATTGGGAAAGATACAAAAGGCCCAACAACCATCCAGAGTATGCAAAGTGGCTCAAAACATGCATGGTTGACTTCAACAGCAAGAGTGTCTAAAGTCATCAAGAGTTTATAATCTGTTTGGCTTGATTTAGGAATCCTTTTTAAAGATTATTGTGTACACATTCATCTTAGTATCCATATCTAAAGAGTGCTTGAGTAGAATTTGTTTAGATATGCTGTAAAAATGCAAAAAGAGTCAAAGTTGTCAATTCATTATTTTAAGGAATAACTGAAAAAATTCAAACTGATTTTTTTTTCTTGGACGGTCACAAAAGATTTCATTTTTTGCATTTTTGAGAACAGTAATGTGTAAGGATCATTCCCTACAGAGGATTTTTTCGGAGTCTTCCGTGACAGTTTCTCATGATTCCCGGGACGTGTGTAACCACAAGAGTTGATTTTTAGAAGCAAAAAGTTGGAAATATTTTACTTATTTCACCAATGGAACTGAGATTTTAAGAGTAGTTTTTTTTTTTTTATTAAAGCATCCTGCAGTTAAAAAATCAATAAAATATGAAATATCACTTTGACCAATTTCTCTTGGTCCCTAGTTTATTTTTTGATGCATGAAAACAATACTGTTGTATGAAATCTTATGTGCAATAAAGAAATTTTAATCAACTTTTAAATGTTAACCAATAAGTTTTAGGCTTTCAAAGCTTTTAAGTTAAGAAAACCTGTGGATTTTCTCTGATTTTTAAAAAATTGTTTCTACATGTATTTTATGTTTCTCAAACTCTTTCTAAGGTCATATCTCAATATGAACGAGCAATAATTTCACGTCTTGGAAGAGTACTTCCACTGAAAGGGCCTGGTAAACTTTTAGCTAATTTGCTAACTCTTGACATACTAGTGAAAACCTATTCATCTTTTATTAAATCAATCTTTACAATAGGACTTATGAAAATGTAAAAATTTGTTTTTATTTAACTTTTGTTTGTTGTTTTAGGTGTCATTTGTGTTATTCCGTTGGTTGATAAATGGAAAAAAGTTGATATGAGAATGAAAGCCTTCAGTGTGCCTCCCATTGAGGTTTTTTTTTAAACAGAAATTTGTTGTAGTTCTTTTATTTTGCTGTTTAAAAATATTTTCGTTTTTTTTTTTCTTTTTATTTTGGTGGTTACAATGGAAAAAAACATTTTAAAAGTGGGTGCCGATGTTCGATATAGAATTGTTGACCCAATAGCAATGCATACTCTTGTCAAAGATGTTGATCATTCGTTACGAGTTAGTGGACACACTGCACTAAGTACTCAACTAAGTGGCCAAAAGTTAAGTTTTATACAGACAGAGAAATCTCTTCTTCAGTTAAAGTTACTTGTATCTTTTCTTCTTTTTACTGATTTTTTGTTACTTTTGAAAAATTTGTCGAAGTGTTAGAAATTTAAGACAAAAAAAATTTGGAATAACCTTCTTCTGACGTTTTAGATAACTTTAATCGGAAATCTAAAAATTTGAATTAAAAATTCAGCTTAAAAATACCATCCAGTTTGAACAGTGATACAAGCTTGGAGTTCTCATTATTAATATATATTTATATATGAAGCAGTGATTTGTGAAATTGATTAACTCCATAAAACAAGATGTTAAGATTTAGACGAGAAAGAGACGTGAAAAATTAATGCTCTTCAATTTTTGAAATTCCCTTTAAAAAGTGTGTTCTTACCATTTAAAAAGTGTGTTCTTACCATTTAGTACTGTTAATCCCTTTTATCAGGGAACTTAATAGGAACTAAACTATGAATTTAAAAGTTACATTAAAAAAAAAGGTCAATCAAATGCTTTGACAGTCAAATTATTAAAAATCCAAAAAGTGGAGCTAGTTGTGTTGGCTTGTGAACTCATATGAAGACTACAAGGAAAAAACAACAGATGTCCCATTTGATAAATTTTCGCGTTTACACTTTTTTCATCATGTACTGGTGTTTACCTATTACTTCTGAAAATATACAAGCCAAAAACCACTTTTTTATCAGCTTTTTATCTGGTTTTTTTTACCTTTTTATCAGGTTTTTTTTACCTTTTTTTGAGGTGTTTAAAAATTATAAACATTGATGGCTATTGAAGTCTTTAAACACAAAATTCCATTTCTCTCAAAAGTAGAAAAAGTGGATAACTGTAGGTCTTCTACTGTAGTCTTTATATATGATATAAATTTTGTTTTAAATTAAAAGAAGTCAATTTGCATCCAGGTTGAGGAAAAAATTGGTGAACTTTTTTGAAAACTCTTTGTTCATATTAAGAATGAATTGTATATATAATATCTTATTTTCCTAAATTCCTAATTTTTAGAACCAGATGAATAAATCAGTTGGTGATTGGGGAATCGAAATTTCTAGATTTGAGTTGTAGGTTGCTGTAGAGTATTTTACTAATGTTAAGTTGTTTAGAAAAGTCACAAGAATCTGGTAAATCTTAGTTACGTTTTTATAGAACTCAATCAACGGTGTTAAAAGATCTCAGCAGTCTAAAAGCTGACGAGAACGATGAGACCGGCGTTTCAGCCATCGTGAATATATTTAAAAGTAATTTCTTCACGTGATTCTTTTTCTGTGTGATGTTATTAAGATAACATCGTTTTTAAATACCTCCGAATATCTTACTTATTGTTCTTTTTTAAAAAAGTAAATGGAAACGATTTAATTTTTTTGTCTGTGCAGGTATGACGTCATCTTCCACAACTTTTGGTTTCCCAATTCCGACATATAACGCATCAAAACAACAGTCAGACAAATTGTTAACACCCAGTGAAATGTTCTGCATTATTAAAAGTGTTGTCAATGAACAACTTTGTCAGCAAATAAATGCCCTTTACAAATTTTCTATATCTGACAGTTCAGGAACTAGTCATTGGATATTAGATTTAAAGAACTCTCCTGGCTGTGTAGTAACCGGACCGGATCCATTCTATATTGTGGACGTAAAGTTTGAAATGAACAATACAGTCTTTCAAGATATATTTTACGGTATTGTGTCTCCTACACAAGCTTATATGAACGGAAATTTAATAATTAGCGGCAGTATTCAGACCGCAATGAAGCTCGAGTGTTTAATTCAGCAGTTAAAAGCTAAAACCTAAATTATGTTTAAAAGAGCTCAAAGTTTGTTATTCAAAATTTGTTACATTGAAAATTATTGTAAATAAATGGCGAACGGATGATAATGGAGTGTAGTATGATTCGCAATTTTTAAAAAACAAGCCACAATCAAATAAAGGGCTTTAAAAAAATACTTTGTCAAAATATTACTGATAAAAATCAAAGATTTTCACTTGTAATTCTAATAGTAATAATTTGACGAATAATTACTAATAAAAATCATCTGATATAAAACTCATTTAGTGAAGTCAAATGAATTGCATGAAAATTAAAAATAATAAAATTCCAGGAAATTTTAAGTTTTCTAACTCTAATAAACTAAAAACTCGTACACTAATTCTTTGTGTATCCCTGCTAGTGGTGCTATGACTTTCTAGACAATTTGGCATGGAATCTACCAAATTATTACAAAAAAGGTTTTGGATTTCTGTGTCTTCAAACCAAATCTGAAGGATAGTGGTGGTAAGCTTAGTTGTGCAGTCATGTTTTCGCAGTCGTTTTTACAATTGCCCAGAGATTCTCAATTGGATTAAGATTTAGGGAGTTGCCAGGCCATTTAAGTCTTTTAATATTATTTTTTACAATGATTTTCTTGACTTTTTTGGATCTACGGAATGTGGCTAAATCCTGCTGTAATATTCCATTTCCATTTGGAAACACTTTTAACATCTCTGGAATTAACTGGTTGCTGAACCTCAATGTAAGTGTCAGAGTTCATCATGCCAGCAACTGGTTAGAGTCTTCCTGGTCCAAAAGCAGAGAAACAACCCCAAAACATCTTTTCTGGATGCTTGGCATATTGTTAAATGTGTCCGGGTCGTATAGTCTCACCATCAGAACAAGGAACAAACTGTGACCGCTGGCCTTGCCCTTCAAAATGTGATTCATCCAAAAATAAAACCTGCAATCAACAAATAATACAATTTAACAGCCGAAATTTTTAAAAATAGTATGATTATATAAATATAATAAATAAAATAGCTTTAAATTTAACAAATACATTTTGTCTTACCCTTCTCCATTGTTCTTTAGTCCACTTTTTGTATTCCTTTACCAACAAGAGACTCTTCTTCATGACATCTGTAAGTAATGGTTTTTTTAAAAGGTTTTCTGGCAAACCTAACAGCTATCAACCTCCTCCGCATAGTACTCGAGCAAACATGGATATCATGCGTAGCTAAACCATTAATTAGCTAGTCACTTGTCTTTTTTGGATTTTTGATAAGCTGCCTGTTGCAATGTAATGCTTATTAACCCGCTTAACTGTAAATTGGTTTACTGAACATAATATGGCTATCTCCCATTGAGATTTATCAGAATATTGAAGTAAAGCTAATATTTTAAATCTTTTTCTTGGTGTTGTGTCCATCTTTGTTTATTTACTTTTTTTAAATTTATTTATCCTTCTAATCACAGGTAAATTATAGAAAACGTAGAATAAACAACAAGTAAAAAGAAAAAAAAAAAGTTTGATGCAATTAATTTGCACAATACTGTACTACTATCTACTAGATTATACTTCTATCTACTAAATCCCAGTGGTTGACAAAGGAGTTTGATAAAATCTTCAACTATCAAGAAAGTCCATAATAGTGTTTTGAAATTTGTATTTTTAACAATTTTAAAATTTAGTTTTCAATTAAAACTCTTTCAACACAAATGCTTGAGTTCTTAAAACTTATTTTTTACAATTATATCCGTTTGGCCAACAAAATTTTTTTTATAGACTTCAAAACGTCGTTTAGCGAAAGAGCTCGTTCCGCAAGTGCGACTTCCGTAAGCGCTACTTTCGTATGTAGCAAAATAGTTTTATTTCGCAATTCAACTTGCGAAAGGCGACATTTCGTAAGTAGCATTTGCGAAATGAACATCGGCGGTTTTTTTTGTTTCGTAAAAATCGGTACGAAAAAAAAAATTCCTGATTCTCAATATCCTTCCGAAAGAATTTTATTTTTCCGGAATTGTACGAAAGATTCCGGTTAACAACTCTAGTTCATAATAAATTTGTATTAATTAGTAATCGTGTTGTGCTTAAAAATCGATACTTAAATAATCGTAGTGAATTCGTATTAATTAGTAATCGTGTTGTGCTTAGAAACGACACTTAGTTCTCAAACGAAAAAGTAGAAATTCAATAAGTTCAAGTGGCAAAACGAGAAAAGGTTATAGCTTAAAGATTTTGTGGAGAGAAAATGAAGATTACAGTGGTGTTCCTCTTAACATTATGTCTATGTATAGATATTGTGCGTCCCGTTAAACACCGACTAGAAGTGCGAGCAGTGGAACCCCCACCTGAACCTGAACCTGATACCAAAGCTTCAAGTGATTCATTCGAGGCACAAGCATGCTTTGCAACAATTTTATTCGCAGGTTTGGTTGCAAGTTTGATGATACAATAAAAATGAACTTAATTTAAAAAGTGTCTGCTGATTTCTATTGCTGAACTTCTAAGAAAACTTTTATAGACGAACTAAACCGTTAAGTTTTGTTTTACCGCGAAACGTAATGCTGCAAATACTAATGTTATTTTTGTCGGATTCTTTGCATTGTTTTACTTTAAATTGTAAATTCGTTCTGTTCTTTTTCCTAAAATCTTGTAACTTTTCTTTATAAACAAATTTTGTTATAGATTTTTTCTCAAACGTATCAATATTTTAAAAGAATTTAAAAAGCATGTACCCTAAACTTAACAGTGATTTTTTATAAAAGCGATCTTTCAACAAAAAAGACATGTTAAAAATCTGTTTTCATTCAGGTATATAAATAAATATTTACAGGATTATATAAGAAAAAGTGTACACTCGTGTATGTATTGTACACTCGTTTATGCATTATGATACATATGTATAGAATATATATAGCATATAATATCTTACCATAAACATACTTTATCACGCCTTATTATATAATTATCAGATATAAACATTGTATAAAACGGGTCAGGTAAAAACACTGTATTTACATTTATAAATATATCACTCAGTCGAGAAACAAAATGGTAGTTTAAGTTTTTTATTGAAAAAAAAATTTTCAAGAAAAACGTAAAAATATATGCTAACTACTTGAGATTTGTTTTCATTTTTGACATTTTAAATATTTTACTCAAATCTTTGAGCGGTCATAATTATCATAATTATCAGTGAGAAAAATTGGAAGAGTTTTTCTGTATTTTTTCAAAAGCTCTACGAGTCGTAAGTTTGGTATTCTGTAATAATCAGTGAGAAATTGAAAGGCGTCTTCGCTCATATCAGGATAAAGCCGCCCTTTTCCTTTGCCGAGACAATCTAACAGCCCTGAGCTATTTACTGGACAGTAGAAGCGCTTTTGGCTACTCCATCTATGTAAAAACACAAAACAATTCAAATTGGAACACTAGAAAAAAACAAATGAGATAATATTAGAGGATTACTTTATCAATCGCTCAAAAGGAAAATGAGAGATGTTTAGAAAGGGTGTTAATTCTCTCATCGCTACATGGGGCTTGTGACGTAATTTCCATCCATCCATAATATAGATCTAAAGGAGGAAGAGTAGCAAATAATCAAAAATTAATTTTAAAAAAAGTTTATTATTATTAGTATTAAGTATTATTATTATTATCATTATTATTATTATTATTATTATTATTATTATTATTATTATTATTATTATTATTATTATTATTATTATTATTATTATTATTATTATTATTATTATTATTATTATTATTATTATTATTATTATTATTATTATTATTATTATTATTATTATTATTATTATTATTATTATTATTATTATTATTATTATTATTATTATTATTATTATTATTATTATTATTATTATTATTATTATTATTATTATTATTATTATTATTATTATTATTATTATTATTATTATTATTATTATTATTATTATTATTATTATTATTATTATTATTATTATTATTATTATTATTATTATTATTATTATTATTATTATTATTATTATTATTATTATTATTATTATTATTATTATTATTATTATTATTATTATTATTATTATTATTATTATTATTATTATTATTATTATTATTATTATTATTATTATTATTATTATTATTATTATTATTATTATTATTATTATTATTATTATTATTATTATTATTATTATTATTATTATTATTATTATTATTATTATTATTATTATTATTATTATTATTATTATTATTATTATTATTATTATTATTATTATTATTATTATTATTATTATTATTATTATTATTATTATTATTATTATCATTATCATTATCATTATTATTATAAGTATTAGTATTAACAACAAAATATAGATTTAATAAAACATTTCACTACTGTCGCTTCCAAAACTCTCATTCAACCTGCATACCGTAGGTACTACTCACAAATATACCCCAATCATGAGTAATTTTAATTTTGAATTAAAAAAAAAGAGAGAGACATTAAACAAAGGGTTCTGCTACAAAAAGCAATTATGATAAATTATCATGAACATTTTTGTGTAGATTATTCATAAAATTATGAGTATTGTTTTAAAAAAAAATTTTCATCAAGGTTTATAAAGCAAACTTACCTGATCTGGAGAGTAATATTGCAACCAACGCTCCAAACTCTCAGCATATCTTCCTGGAATCAAACACTTACCACGAAGTAATGAGAATAGAGTTTCATTTATTTCACTGTTATTGTTTATCACTCCAGTGACAACCTCATAAAAAGTAAAATTTTGTGTGATGACGTCTCTTTTACTGAGCATATGCTACAATAGAAAGTTGAAAACAGTAACGAGTTTATTTCTGCCATAAGATGAAAGCAGTAACAATTTCTTAATAATGTTAGTGCACATACTATCATTAAAGAGTAGATAAAATCAGGACCAGTTTTATTCAAAGCCAATCTTCTACAACTTTTATTAATTCTTCTTCCTATTCTGTGTTAATCTCAGACCAACTTATACATTTCTACCTTTTAGATTACAGCATTTAAAATGCATTTAAAAAAGTCCTGCCCAGCATCTACTGAAATCCCATACTAGAATAAGTATTCTCTCCAAACAAGGCTTTACATTTTAGGAGTTACTTAAACAACTTTACATTTTTCAAAGATTTTAAAAAAGCAGAAACTATGCTTGTTATTTCAACAATTTTGAAAAAAATTTCTGGATTTTTGCTGACATTTTCACCATTTTTTATACAAACTTTTTAAATTTTTTTTGTAAATGACATTCTTAACATTCTTTTAAAAGCCAAATATAAATGTTGAAATGAAAAACCAATTTTTGAAATTTTGAAAAAACTCAAATTTAATTTGTAAAAGTTTTCCTTTTTCACTTATTATATAGGCTACAGTTTGATCTTAAGAAAGAATATTTTAAATTATTGAAATACTGTTAAATGAAGAAGTTAGAATATGCTGTGTACTATATATGTAATCTAAAAACCCAAAAAACTCACATTCCCTGTTTTCTGTGCATCTTTCATGTAAAGAGTATGCTTAACAGTTAATTTAGATTTTAAAATTGTTTTGAAGTTTATATGCAAAATTTATTTTAAAAATAATAATCATTGATACCTGGTACCACGAGTAGGCTCTTTCTCTCGGATCAGTCAGTATGACAATGAGCTTGGCATTTGGAATGAGAGAATAAACACGTAAAGGAGATTTTAAGGAATCAAAATAATTTGCAGATTTCTCAAAATACAATATTCCAGGAAGCTTATCCTCATCAGGAAAAAAGTCCAAATACCTGATAAAAATATATACTATACATTTACTTATTTAATTTTATATTTAATCAAACTAATTCAGTTGGAATAAGTACAATATTAAATAAATATATAGTGCTTAAATTAAACATAACTATTAAATTCTATAATTCTACAGAAACACAAAAATTGTTTACAAAACTCAAAATGTGTTTATAAAATTGTGATGCATTTAACTTGCATTTCACAAGACATTTGAGGCTAAAATCAAACTTTTAAATCAATGCAGATAATGTGATTTTCTGGAGTATCTCCTTTTATTGTCCTACATTGGTGTATTTTCTACCTGTTATTCTGTTTCCTTGTTGATTATTGCAAGAACCAAACAGTGCTTACAATACACTAATAAAAGATAATAAACATAACACTAATGAAAAATAATAAAAACCAGATCAGAAAACAGGTTTGACCTGATTATAAAACAGATGATTTAGATGATTTAGCCTACACAGATGTGATTCTTACCAAAAATTGCAAGAAAATGAGAACTCTAAAAATATCTTAATTTCATCAAGACCTATGGTCAACACAGAGATCAACATAGAAATGCAGCAATTTATTTAAAATCTGATCTTTTAAATGTTTAAGAAAAAAACATTAAGGTTTTAAATTTAGAAGTTCAAATAAATAAATTTAGTTCAAAAAATTTTCTAAAGACAAGAAACTTTATCTGCTTGATTGTGGAAGTATCTGACCTACTTCCTCATGTATGAGTGTTAAACCTAGCATTCCTGTTAAACAACTTTTTGAAGTGTAGCAGGTAGAGAACATTAAGAAAAAAAGACATTAATATGTATTCTAACTGCTATCAACCAAAAGGTCCTGGAATCAGTCATAAATGTAGAAACAAAAGAGAGAAAAAATTGTCTTCTGTTATAAAAGCTAGTTTACCGACCACAAAAGTAAATAAAATTTATATAAAATAAGGGTGGTTACTAAAAATCCAGACTGACTTTACCTAACTTTTAAATACCACAAGCTAAACTATTTTTTTCTTCATGTTTATATCCACTTTAAAGCTCATTTAATTCTCTGTAAGTTATATAATTTTTTTTTAGATAACTTTTAAAACTTAAAAAAAAAAAGATGTTTAAGCAAGAAGAGATACAGTGTCCGACAAAAAAAAAGCTTAGATAGACATGCAAGAGAACTCAACTAAATTTCTACAACTGATATAGAAAGAAAAAAAAAAATTTTTATTTGGTGCATTGATTCATAGATAGAAAAAAAACAAGAAAAAAATGACGAAAATTTGAGAACTTTTATTGAAATAACGAAATAGACCAAACTAATACTTTGTGGTGAAGCCACGGCTTTTGATCACTGCCTTGCACCGACGAGGCATACTCTCAACAAGTGATTGTAAGAGTTCCCCAGAAATGTTCTTCCATTGATTTTGAAGAATTTGAAACAACTCTTCTTCATTTTTTGGAGCTCTTGTCTTGATTCCATGATCCAATATACTCCAGAGATTCTCGATAGGGTTCAGATCAGGACTTTGAGCTGGCCAAGAAAGAACCACTAATTTTTTGTTCTTCAAATAATTTTTCACATTGTTTGCCGTATGTTTCGGGTCATTATCTTGCTGAAAGACCCAACTTTTATCTTTAAAGAGCTCATTTGCACTAGGTATCAGTTGATGAATTAAGATTTGTTTGTACATTTTACTGTCCATAATACCAGGAATTTTATACAAACGACCAACACCCGATGAAGTAAAACATCCCCATACATTCACTTTTTTATCGTGCTTTACTGTTGGCTGTGTTACTAATGGATCGTAACGTTCATTATGTAACCGCCAAACACGCGACCGTCCACTGAAGCGCAAACAAAATGGTGACTCATCACTCCATAAAACCTTTTTCCATTGTTCGATTGTCCAATTCTGATATTGCTTTGCCCATTGAAGTCTTTTTTTCCGGTTACTTTCAGAAATAAATGGTTTTTTAACGCTCCAGTAAGATTTAAATTTCCCAATAGAATGGATCCTTTGAAGAACCGTCCGTTCGTCAACATCCAGTTTAAAATTTCTCTTTATTTCAGCCGCTGTTATCTTTCTATTCTTTCGAACCTCTCTTATAATTAATCTGTCCTCTCTGGCAGTTGTTTTACGCCTTCTTCCGCTCCCTTCTTTGCGTTTAAAACTTCCCGTCAATTAATACTTGAACAAAAATCTTCGAATTGTAGTGCACCATCGATTCAAATTTTTCCCAATTTCATGGTCAGTGTATCCACTTTCATGCCATGCCACAATTTGGTCCTTTTCAAACTCAGTGAGTTGTTTTCTTATCTTTTTTTGAGTTGTCTGGCGCATTATTCGACTTGGGTGCTTTGACAGAAAAAGCGACAATTGAAGCAAGAAAAATAATTTAGGATTACGTTTTCGCTCACAATAAATTTTTTTTTTCACAACTCGCCAAAAATTTGTCAGGAATTCGATATGTCAAGCTCTAATTTACAAATAATAAAATGATGTAAACATGTGGTTGTAGTTTGCCCAAAGATATTTCTAGAATATTAAAGATACACTATTGAAATGAATTATTTCTTCCTGAAATAGTATTAAAAAATATATATATTGTAAAGAATATTTGATTGTCATTCTTTTTTGTTGTAATTTTTTGAGAGTTTAACTAAGCTTTTTTTTTGTCAGGCACTGTAAGAGAACAAATTTACAAGTTCTATTTGATTAACAAATTGCAAGGTAAAAAGTTCACTGTAGATCACTTCAATCCTGAACAACTTCCAAGAAGCGCTATCTATGATATAATTGAACATACTGAGAAAAATTCTGGACACAAAAGAGTGCAAGGAAGTGGTCTTGTGGCCAAAATCATGACCCCCAAGATTATCAAGTGTCTGAAAACCATGTTTGATCACAGTGACCAAGTTTTGATGAGGTAAGCTAGTCAAAAATTTAGATGTACTCATTCACATATCATTAAAACTCTTGCTAAGTACACTGTCAAAAAAATTGAATGTCACTGACATCAAAACCTATACAAAACATGGGATTATTGATCAAGAAGAGAGCCAGAAACAGCAAACCAAGACTGGCATTAATCATCTTTATCATGATTTTCCAGGAAAATTGGACATCCTTGACGACAAGTCAAGAGAAATGTCACCTAATACTCCAGAGACAAGACTCAGCCAAGCGTTAAATATTGCAAAAAATACAAGTTTGAACCCAATGTGTTCGTCTATCTGGCCACTTCTGACAAAGGTATTTTTGAGCAATTTTCTGTCTTCAGTGATCTCACAGTCAACAAAGCCATCTATGAAGAGGATCAAGATATTAAGGGGAGATTAGTGCCATTCATCATCGCTCATCATACCAATGGCAATTACATATTTTGACTAGATCTGGCATCATTACGCTAGGCCAAAACCATGACCAACTTCTATGAAACCCATGACATCGATTTTGTCAGAAAAGTTGACAATCCATCAGCTGTGCCAGAGTGTCGCCCAATTGAAGACTTTTCAGCTATTTTAAAAGGCAAAGTGTATGAAGATAATTGGCAAAGAAAAGATGTGAAGCAACTACAAACTAGAATAAAACTTTGTCTGAAAAAATTGACCTTGACCTTGTATTTTCACTTTTTGGATCAGTTCGTCTTAGAGTTGGCTGAATCTGAAGAAGCTGACTGATTGAAGATAAATCTAATTGAAATAAATAAAAACTAAAAACTCCATTCAATAATATTTTTATTTAATCTCTAGCTTAAAAAAAAATGGAGTAATTGCCCTTGAAAGTCAGCCTAGATTTTTAGTAAACCACCTGTTAATTATGAAAAAAATATTTCAAATTAACTTATTTTTTAAAATTTTTATTGTATTTTTAAAGATTCTATGACAACTAAAACTGATAAAAAGAGTGTTCAATAAACAACCAGCAAATTTCAACAAAGAGCTTAAAGCAAGAAAAAAGAAAGAAAGCAAATTTATGATTTTTATTTGACAAATCCATTTTATAGCTAAAAGATCACACTCAAACACTTTAAAGCAGAAAATATTATAAAACAGACTATCTCTGACATAATTAGGTATACTGAAAAGGATTCTGGACATGAAAGAGACAAGGGAAGTGATTGATTTGCCAAAAAAAAACAACCGGTGCCTAAAGAACCATGTTCAGCCACTGTGATAGTGCTTCATGAAGGTAGGCTGCATCAAAATTTTGATAGAGCTCAGCAGTGATTAAAAAAAACAAACTAAGACAAACTGAAAACTAAGAAGCGAACTCACAATAATTGCAATTACTTCTATCAAAGTTCTCAAACAAACTCATACATCATTGATGAGTATTATTTCACTTTATCAATAGAAATTATAAATTCCTACTCAATTTTGCACAAACTCCTAAGTTTGAACAAAAGATTCTGGCTGTGTTTTTTCTGATCTAATCCCTACTTCATCCTGTCTTATAGTCAGCTAGTACAGGAGTTTTAAGAAGCAACTGATTCTTTTCAATGAAAAGCATCATTCAAATGGGAAATACTTATTCTGGCCTGACCTAGGCTCACCACATTTTGCCAAAATGGTGATATCATCATTTGACAAAAAAAAAATTTAGATGGGACCGAAGTCAACATTCTAGTAACCTGCTAAAGTTGCTAGAATGTAACCCAGCTAAATATTTCTGAAGTATTTTGAAAGGGAAAGTCTAAGAGAAGAAGTGGCAAGCAAGAGATCTGAATCAACTTCATAATAGGATAAGTAAATGCATCAGGAAAACTAAAATTGAGCTCATAAAAGACCTTGCCAAGTCAAATCATCTTTAAATTGAAAGAATCAGGACTTATAGCAGGCAATAAATACTGAAAAGGTTAAAGACTATACACAATTTATATATATTTTAGTATATTCTAGTTTAATCTAAGCTTAGGAAATAATGATGCTTTTAAATTTTCACAATAAAGCTCTTTTTTTCAAATACACAAAGGAGAATTTCAATTTTTGGGAAAGTTTTTATGCCTCATATTGGTATGTGCATTTAGAAAAAATATCTCACTAAGGTAAGCACAATAAAATCTTGATTTTATTTAGTTCCTGAGTAAAGTTATAAATTCAAATGAGAAAACTTAATAATTGATATTGAAAAACTAAGTTGTTTTTTTTTACATAAGTTTTTTTCTTTTACTACCAGCAAGTAGTTGATAATCTTTAGAGCAAAATGACATAACAATCAAACAAATAAAATATAAAAAAGTTAAAAATTAAATTATATCACTTTGTGGCCCTAAATGGTTTCTTTGTTAAGTATTGATTATCAAAAAATTCTCTTGATGTAAGAGAATGTGTAGTCTTTTAAAATAATTTTC
The DNA here is from genome assembly GCA_014706445.1 of Hydra viridissima. Lineage (NCBI taxonomy): Eukaryota > Metazoa > Cnidaria > Hydrozoa > Anthoathecata > Hydridae > Hydra > Hydra viridissima. The sequence goes on from QPEY01000138.1 coordinate 129,397, forward strand.
TTGCTTTGTCATATATAAAAAGGACTGATGAACTGAAAATTATTTTTTAAAATTAACACGGATTTCAGTTTGTCCTCTTGCAAATTAATATTTTTTGTATTAAAAAAATCCATTGAAAGTTTTAGACATTACAAACTCATATCAATTTAATAATTTAATGGCAATAAATGATAAAAAGTCAAAGCTAAAAGTAAACAAAGAAACAAAACAACAAAAGAAACAAAAGGAGTCTTAAATCTAACCAATCCAGGCCCAGAGCATAATTGTTTCGATTGAAAAACTGTATCTCTTCAAAAGAGTTGTTACTCAAGCGGTTATGTTTCAGCACATCCTCTTGTAAACTTAGAAACTTGTATAGAGCTGTTGTACCAGTTTTCTGAGGACCAATTATTAAAAAATCAGGAAGTCGAGATATACGGGATCCCTCTCCTTTGCAGTATTTT
>QPEY01000138.1:133241-150327 GCA_014706445.1 Hydra viridissima
ACGTAATTTAGAAGTCGCATTAAGTAATTTAGAACATGGAAGATGCAATTAAGAAACGTAAGATGTAGTTTAGAAGATGAAAGTTGTAATTAAGAAACATAAGGTGTAATTTAGAAGATGAAAGTTGTTATTGAGAAAATATGATATATATTTCAAATTACATATTGCAATTTCTTATTTACATGTTGGGTTTCTCAATTGCATTTTTAAACTATCTTAAGTACATGTTGTGTTTCTTAATTACATATTGCAACTTCTAAATTACATGTTGTATTTCTCAATTACATCTTACGTTTCTCAATTACATCTTACGTTTCTTAATTACAACTTTCAAGTTCTCAATTACATCTTGAAAAGATGTAGTCACCGCAATGAGTTATACTCATTACAGTGTTACGAGTACTTCGGCACTGGAGAAAAAAATTCCTTCTCCATTGCCAAACTACGAGTATACTCGTAGTGCTCTTTTTTTTGTCAGTTATATTCAGAATAAAAAATAGTATAGAATTATTTCAGATTAAAAATATTTTTTTTATTGAAATGTTGATATCTGGCCTTGGCAATAAGAATGAAACCATGCAAAGCAGCCTCGGCAAAAACTAATCATTCCAGACATTATGGCTCGGCAAAGAAATAACGCATAGTTTAAAATAGCTCGGCAGCGAACGTGTTAAAATACTATAAAAAATTTATTTTATGCAAAAAATATCTAAATTATTTTTTTGCAATATTTTAATAAAGACCATTTCTCTTTAGACCAACTTCAAATCATAAAAGTGGTTGGAAAATATTTTAGGAATGTATCCTCCAATCTCTTTTGAGACTTCTTTAATGACCAGCTTCCTTTCTTATTCTACAATTCAGTCAATTTTCACCAGGCATTCTATGATAGTAAGTTTAGTTTTTTTCTGCTGTCAACTTTGATACTCTTTAACATTTCAAACTATTTTCAAATTTGACAGACTTACAGAAGGTTAAGCTTGCACGTTTCTGTCTAGTATTCAGCCATGGTTTCTTTGGCTGCCTTTACTCAAGTTAGTGCTTTAAAGACATTTTAAAGAAAACCTCTTCTTTTATGCATTGATGTGTGATGACTATTTTTGATTTTTTTGTTGTTGTTGTTGAACTGATATCAAACTTGCACATTAGATATTTAAAATCAAGTGCATTGTTCCTAAAAGATATTGAGTAACATCACAATAAATTTGCAAGGAAATATTTCTAAAACAACAAATACTTTACTGAAAACTTTAGTTGCTTTGGTGGTGCTTTTTTGCACTTGGATGGAAGCTTATTAAAAAAAAAGGGATTCTAGAACAATGCTTGTAATGATCTTGACTCAGGGAAATTTAGAACTGGGTCATTTTAAAACTGAAACAAAGTTATCATCACATCATTGAAAAACTGTAGCAGCTTCAACCAATCACCTATTTAAGCTTACAAATTTAATTCATAACTACATCATTTTTGAAAAAATAAGCAATTTCAGGAATTTCAGCACATGATTACAAACACACATATACATTTGAATAAAACTTACAGTCCATAGAGGTTCAGCCTGTCTTGGAAATAGATCAAAATAACGTTTAGCTAACTCAACTGGTTTGTCACTTAATAGTTTAATATTTGTCCACTTTTCAATGAAATTAGTTACATTTGTAAACAACTGTATGGCAAGTCGCTCTTTAAAACCATAATTACATGCATGTGTCATGAAGACTGTAATCTAAGATTTAGACAAACTTTTATTAAAGAAATTTATACAAACTATAACTTTTATCAAAGCAATTTTAATCATTTTGTAATCAATCAGTAAGTTATTTGATCTTAAAGTTATTTAGTAATCAATCAGTAAAAAACTTAAAGTTATTTTAATAAAACTATTATCAAATTTTTTTTTTCATTGAAAATTTGCTTCAGTCCAGATGATAATAAAAGTATGAAACACATCAACTATACAACACAAGCAAAAAGTAAACAAAATGGAATAAAAGTAGTTTAAAGGCAGTTAAAAGTTTTGCATTAATTTAACATCATTTTGTTTATCATCATGTTGTTTATCACCATGTTGTTTATCACCATGTTGTTTATCACCATGTTGTTTATCACCATGTTATAAATTATCTGGTAATTACAACAAAAAAAGGTGAAAAAAAAAAAAAAAGAAAAAAAAAAAAGAAAAAAGTTAATGGTTTTTTAACCATTAGCATAGTTGTCAATAGTAGCTTTTTATATATCACCATTAACATATTTTATTATTTAAAATGACCACAACTTTTTTAAAAGTTAAATTAAGCACAAAAGGTTATGAATAGTGAAGTAGAAACTGGCAAACTCAATTTGAGCAAAAAAAAATATTCATAAAATGTTATTTACATGCTCTCTCTATATACCTAAAATATCTAAAGTTAATGTTTTAAAAAGAGAATCTTAACTCAAAACTTATGTATTTCTAAAATAATTCTTAATTGCCTAAGAATTTACAAGTTCCACTGTATTTTAACATTATTATATTATAAGATTATTATATACATAATCATTCTACTGTATTTTATCAGGTATGTAAAACTTTAAACTTATCTAGCAAATGACTAAAAACAAATGTTAACTTTCATATATTTAATTTGTAATTTATTACATGAAAAATTTATTTAAAATTTATGTAAAAATTTAATGCCACCAAATTAGCTTGTATATTTTAGTCTACAACACCATTAATGATCTTAAAATAACTTACTGGATTGAAGACTATACTCCAAAATAACTCTCCACCATGAGCACTTTCTGAAAGCCAGTTTGGCCCTTTAGGATACACAACATTGTGAAGTGTCTTTGTAAAGAGACCACATGTCTGTCGAGGAAGAACCTTGATAATATTTAACATATTTTAACATATTTTGAAATTTACTGCCTATTCATATAAGCAATACAATTTATAAGTGATATACGCAAGGAGTGAATTAAACGATAAATGAGATGAGATAAATGAGACAATATGATGAGATATGACGATAAATGAGATGAGATAGATGAGACAATATGATGAGATATGACGATAAATGAGATGAGATAGATGAGACAATATGATGAGATATGTACATTACTCGATACTGTGAACACTAGTTCCATTCTTGGTCATTATGTTTAGATAACAGATCTATTATCTAATGAAAACTAGTAAAAAATAGCTCAATAATCTAGTAAAAAAGTAACACAAACACTTTGCAACTGCAAATGTTAGTTAGTTCCATTTATGGTCATAAATATTAGTTAACAGATCTATAATCTAGTAAACTAGGCATACCATTATATCTTCATGTATAAATCCTGCTCTTCTCCATGCAGGATATAGAGTAGGATAGCTCTCAGTTGATGTGGCCTTAATATCCCAAACTTCTTTCCAAGCATGGTAGAGAGGTGTGTGTACAGGATAAACACCAGAATGATGAGGTGCAACAGAATAATTTGGATCAACTGTTATGCCATGATCCTAAAATAAAATAAAGATAAGTATATATTGTTAAAAAAATGTTTTCTCAAACCTCAAGCAGGTAGTAAGAACAAGAAAAACGAAAATATTTTAAAATTTATGACTCATACAACAGCAAACTTTTTGTTTATCTGAAAGTCATGAACTAATCTTTTCTTGGAATATTGGTGTGGTTTTAGATGAGCATATGTATGACAAAACCAACGAAAATTATGAGCACTTTTTAAAAGAAGTTCATCACCCTCTCTTTCTGATGTCATATTTGAGTTATTAAAAAACTTTGATGAATATCCCAAGTTAAAATAGAAGCCTGGGATGTGCACAGAGAAGTATTTCTGGGCCTCAACAAGTGCCTAAAAATAGCAAAATTATTAAAACATATTTAAATTGTTTTGAAATTTCAAAGATTTCTTATATTTAAATGGTTTTAAATTGTTAAGAAAGCTTAACTATTGAGAATGTTATCAGATTAGTTTTTTACTTTAACAGGCTAAAGGTTTATTGCTTAAATAAAGCCAATATAATACCTCTATATCACTTTTTACTAACTTTTGGCCAGTTGCTCCAACAAAAACATCATCAATGTCAACTTGTATAAATCTTTCTACCCCAAATCCAAGCACACCATTGGATAGAGTCATTAGGGAGTCAACAAGAATTAATTGATGCAGCCAAGTGTTGTCAAAAGAGGTTCCAAACAAAATTTTTTGAACTCCATCATTGGTCCCTTTATCAAAGAGCATTGAAATAACTTTATAGCTGGTACCATTCTTATAAAGATCGTCACCCAAATCTTCTCTGGGATGACTTGGTGAAAACTTCCAGTAAGCCATTGGTTCAAAGGATGGGTCATCAGTTAAAAATATTGAATGGTGTTTTTTATCAGACCAGCCTGGTAAAACATTTCCTGGCTTTACTATTTTATAGATTGAACTACAAGCTATTTCAAAATCGTATAGTTTCATTGCACCAGACTTTATAGACACTGGTATTGACCTTAGTTGATAAAACTCACTTATTCCATAAGCATTTGCTTGAATAGCATCTGCAAAAACTATAATACCAACTTTAAAAGTTTTACAGTGCTCATTTATTATATTTCGAGTCCATAAATCAAGTTCATCATACAAAAGATGATTAGTAAATATAAATGTGTGATAACGAGCATTTCCAAACTTGTCTTGCAGCCGAGGAAGAACAAGGAAGTTATCTTCTGGTCGATTCCATGTCACAAAATAAAAACTTATCTTAAGTGAGTTTAAGATAAATTTTAGAAGCTTTATTGAAGCTTTATCTTTATTATAGTAATCAGTAGTAAAGATAAGTACAGAGGGGACAGTCTCTGGTATGAAATCTGCGTCCTGATACTGATGCATTACAGGCATAATTTTCTTTGGCACTGATTTTGAGCGAGAATAAAACGGGCTTTTAAGTAACTCCACTGTGGAAAACTGATCCTCCTTGAAACTAGAATTTATCTCTCTCATAAACGAAGGATTTCTAACAAAGATATTTGAAATAAAAAGAAGTAGCAAAAACGTAAGCAAAACACAAACGAATCTTTTTCTTGTTTTTGGATATAAACATCGCATGATACTAACATGTTGAGCAAAGAATCTCATGCACATTTTGGTGCTTTTAAAAGTTCATTGATTAAAATAATTTATAGCCTTTCATACAGCAAGGCATACTGAGATCTCTTATCTAGTAAAAAAATTTTGAATTCACACGCTGCTCAATTTTTTGTGATAATTCAAACAAGGCTCGCATTTTCAGATAAGCCTAATTAAATTACATTTGGATAATTGGTTCCGTATACACAATAGAACACGAAATTTGTTTTAATTAAACATTTAGGCGGGTAAAGACGTTAAAACTATTTTTTATCTGAAATACTGGTAAAATTTCACATCCAAGTAAATTTTACTTTTTTAAATACTTTAAGGGTCTTTAAAAAATCATGAAAGTGTTTTACAGACAAGAAATATTTATGAACTGATTCATAAAAATTTTTTGCTTCGCAATTTTTTTTCTAAGGATTGCCACACGTGGCATAATTATGCAGAATTTTTGCTTTCGAAGATTTAAAAACGCAGCTATCAAAAATTAAGAATATTAATTGCACGCTTAAAACCCAGCGGTAATAATGACCGCGATAAAAATTTGGCAAATAACGACAATTCTTCTATTGCCCGAAGATGGTTTGGAAAAATGAAACAGATCGGCATCATGTCCTTACGTGTAACTTGTTCTCATTTTATTTCCAGATAATGTAAAACCATCTAAAAAGTGAAGAATAAAATTTTTCACTTAAGCAGATTTTATTTGTAGTAATGAGTCAAAAGAAAATGCTAAACGCCGAAATGTTTTAAGCAGAACTTTTGTTTGAATTCTTATTAAATTTCTTTTTCTTTTTTTCTTTCAGCAATTTTTCAGTTCTTCTATTTCTTGTTCTGACATTTTTCCCTTTTGACTTGTTTCTTTTTATGTTTACATTCCAGTTTAATCTTTCAAAATGTTTTTCTGAGAAAAAAGCATTATGCTCATTTGTATATGTTTGGTGCCCTTCATAGTTTTGTGTCGATGTGAGCCGGTAAAGCTATTTTGAGATTTACAATCCAGGTATAGGCCTTCAACTCTCATTCGTTAGTCATCACACAGATATAGTTAGGGGTTAACAATGCTATTAAAAATTTTAAGATTGGAAGAAAAGCAGCAAACTTTTTCTTTGAAGCGATAAACAACCTGGTATATAAACTTTTCAAGATTTAACATTTGCAGAATATTAAAATCAGCCATTATCAAAAAAGCATGAAAAACTTATCTGTGGAAAAAAAAATTGTGAATATGATATTTAAATATGCTTTTCTCAAAATTTCAAATTTTGATCTCTCGCCCATTTTATCTTAATAACCGTATGTCCAATTTGCATCATATTTTCGACAAATCTAGCATTTCAATTAAAACTGAAATTTTTCAATAGAGTAAACGAAGCTAAAACTTGGTTTTAATTTACGAGAGTGCTTTCTGTTATTGGCCGATAAAATGTTTTCTTTTGATTGAAAACAATTGTAAACTGATTTACTTGCTAATCTGTTTTAAAGTTCATTAGAGATGAGACCAGCGGTTTGATTTTCTTCGATTAAAATAACAGTTATATTATTGTTACTTAAGTTAATAAATTAATTAAATTAGTTTAATGATTTTACTGATTTTACACATTTTTAATAACTTTAGTAACAGCGGTAACTAAGCAAGGACAAATATTCGTTTAAGGAATACGGGCGTACGAAAATTCATTAAAGAATAATTGAAATAAATATTTTTTTTGTTCGAATATTCGTCGAATGAATACTCATTTGAACGAATATTTTTCGTTCTAACAAAAAAGTATTTGTTAGAACGAAAAATATTCTTGTACGAATACATTCAGTATAAATATGGGCAATTCCATTTTTAACTTACGTTACACGCGCAACAACTTTATCAAATATTTGCATATTTAAACTTTAAATTAAATTTTTAGCTGATTTTTATGAAAGCTGTCAGTCTAAAGAATAAAACAAGCTAAAAAGTTTTGAGTCTGGCTAAAAGAGGGCGAATTTATTACCGAAAATGCCACTTAACTTACGTTACGCAGAAAACAAGGTAAAAAAAGTGTTGCAACTTTTAGGTCGAATATTTGCGAACCATTAATCCGGATCGTGTTAGAAATTTTTACAAGATGTTGAGAATTCAATACTAATTACAATGATAAAAAAAAAATTATCAGAGGTGACCGGCAAAGAAAGATATACTTGTTTTCTTGATACTAGGTTTTTAACTTACGTTACATCACTTACGTTACCTTGCGATTATTTTCGTGGAATTTTTATATCTATTATTTCGTGATAGATTTTTTAGAGTTATGTAACAAAAGAACGGCAGTTGTATCAAAACTCATTCATTCAAAGTAATTAACAAAAGTAATTTTTAAAATTTTTTGTTTTTTTCAAACCCCTTGGGAGTTGCGATGAAAAACGTTTTTTTTGTGTTAAAAAACTTTACGAAAAAAGCGCTAAAACTGTTGTAAATAAATGTAGTTTTAACTTACGTTACACAAATTCAAAATGAAAATGTGCCTTAACTAAGCATCGTTATTCAAAAATCTTAATGTATAAATATAAGATTTAATATTCTTTCACATATAATATTACAAAATTTAAGTTTTCAAATTAAATTTTAGAAAAAACAAAACTTGATCATGTTTTTGTTAACTTACGTTACATGAAAATTGCAAAAGTTATTTTATTATTTTTTTGAAATATATTTATTTTTTAAAGAAAAAAATCTGACCAACAAGAAATTGAACATCTTAGCTCCAATATCACTTTAAAATATTTCGGAATATAAAAAAAAAATCATGGGTAAAATAACATTTTACAGTGGTACTTTTTTAACATGGATCAATGAGAAAAACCGTAACTTTCGGAACCATAAAAATGACTTAAATACATTTATTTCAGAACTAAAGTTACATTCTAAATAAACTTTCATGTGTCTACATCAATATTCATTTGTTAAAAACTGACAAAAAAGAGTTTAAAATTTGACTACTTTTTCAGTTTCCGCCGTGGAATTGCCCATATTTTAAATAAGCAGTTCTTGTCTGATAAATTGATTCGAAAATAATGTAAGTAATGACTATGAGATCTAATAACTTAGAATCAAATTCCCTTGAAACCGTTAAATTACAAATAATTTAACTGTGTCAAGAGGTTGTTTCTAACAATATAAACTATTGTTTATTAAATCTTTTAACAGTTAGAGTTGGGTGGGGCAAGATGCCCCCCTTAACAAAACTTTATCGTATATAAAAAATACTTTTACATTTTCTAGTGTTTTTTCTTTTTAATATCAAAGTTTACTTATAAGAGAAGACATTTGTAAGATAAAATAACTACTTTATTAATGGTGATAAACTTTAAAATTAAAAAAACTAATAATTGTGCAAGAAGACATCTTGCCCCAGCTGTGGGGCAGATACTCAAAGGAGTGCATCTTATCCTAAACCATTAAAACAGTTGTTAAAAAAAACTAACAGTTAAAATAAAAGCTTTTAATGGTTCTCTACAAAAACTCTTTAGATTTTATTAAAATAACTGAAATGTAAACACTGCAACTATTATTTGCAATTTTCTTGAAGATAAATAACTTCTTTTTAATTAATAGCACTAAATAACTAAAACAAATGTTCAAATAACATATACGTGACTAATTTATAACAGTAGCGTAAGTCTGAATCATCTGAACCACAAGAAAAGTGGTACCAAGATATACATTTAATACATTGTGTCTAATCATCGAAAAATGACATATTTTATGCACAAGAGCATATGGTACATAGAGTTGTGTCAGTGATAAAACATTATGAGATGGATCCCACTGTCGTGACAAAAGTTAATGGCGTCAAGTGTTTTTTGACTGTGATGATCATCAAGTACAGATAATTTCTCATTATTTTTAGATGAATGAGTCACAGTAACAAAATGTATTAACCATTCGATGAATAAAGATGAATCAGTCCATCCATTGGAACTAACTCTAGTAATTGAGCCTGTAGGTGCACCAACAGCCAGCTTATCAGTCATTCGCTTACAGAGAAATACTACGAAAAGTTCTAAATCGATTTAAACCTTTTATTCTTAATCGAAATACTTTTTAACTTTATCAATAGTATAATAAAGGAATAAAACATTACTATTCTATGATACTCTCACAAAACAAAAAGACTTCTTGCCCCACGGATCATTTTGTCCCACCCTACCCTAATCGTTTTTTATTACTAGAAATTAAATTCCCTTAACACAGTTAAATTATTAATATTTAATTATGTCAAGGGAATTTGATTCTAAATTATTTGATCGCATAAGACATCCAGTAAAGATTTAGGTTTACAACAATAGTTCAATAATGAATCTGCAACCACTTATTTATGTAAGAAATATACATTTTTTCCAATTTTAAGTGCTGTGTTATGGTCCACGATCAAGTCAGGACAATATTTTAAAGCTTTCCTGGCCAATCTAACTTGTTATTTTACAGGTGCCTTATTTTTTAAAAACAAAGTTTATTGATCTCTAGCTACTTTTTTGAAATTGAGTTTAAATAATAAAAGAACCCATTAAAAGTAGTAATAGATCAAAACTGTAAAATAGTGATGTGAAGCCTGTTTTACCTGAATTTAAGATAGGTACTTGCAAACAATATTTGTTTGTGCCAATATTTTAACAATTTTGAACTAATTCAGTTCTCTTTTCCAGTTATCAAACTTCTATTTGCCGAAAAAGTTAAGTTTTTGGGAATTTTTTAAAATAACTGATGCTCGTGCCAAATGATGCTCATCACACCAAATCTATGAATGTGATAAAGGTCTAGTTTTAAGAGCAGGTACCACATCTTGTCTTCTTAATCATCTTAAAGAAAAAAATTCACAATCTTTCTTGGCACACGAGAGACTTAATGATCAACACGATGCTCTGCCAAGGGGCACGTTTTAGATAACGAATCTTTAGATGACAAATTCATTCGTAGACCACAAAGTGCCAGAGTTGCTGTCACCCCCAAATCATATCCACAACTTTCTACATCATCTGCCTCTGCTTATCCTCGAGCACCAAAAACTCCAGAAACACAGAAAGCTCTAAGACAACCGTGTGTTGCGATATCATGGTCTAGTTATCATATTAAAAATGTTAAGTTAGTGATTGAAGTGATGAAGGGGGTCAACATCTCCATGGTGGGTATTGAAGCCTTCCTTTCAATTATGAAGCAAGCAACGAAGGAAAAGTATAACTCTGTTTCTTCAAGATCACTCTCGTACTCGAATTCCTTAATTATATCAATTTATATGAAAAATTGTTGATAATAAGAAACTCAACGTTGATGGTTTGACTTTCACAACAGGCATCTGGACTTCAGCTACTTCAACCATTCTGCTAAGTCAACTAGTATCTTGAAGAAAACTGCTATTAAGTATTAGGGAAATCGAACTTCTGAGGAGGGGTAGCAAGGAAGTTCTTCTGCACCCCAGCATCATCAGCCACCTCAGAGAAAGTATTTTCAACAGATAAAAATGTAGCATCAGAACAAAGACCTAATCTTAGCATTGACGATATTAAAATATTGATCTACTTAAAGGAAAGGCAATTCCTGACTTTATCTGGCTTAGATATGAAGAAAGCAGTTAATAAAAACTGAAAAAAAAAATTAGCAAATAATAATAATAACAAAGAAGAATGTAGATTTTTAATTGCTTTATAAGCATATATTTGCAATTAATTGCTTCATAAAAAAATATTTTAGAAAGATTTTTTTTTATCTTGTTTTTCTGAATGAAAATTTAACGAAAAAATTATCAGTTCCTATAACATATTTAAAGAAAATAAAAAAAAGGTTTTGAATATGTCTGATCTTATTTCCTTTCAGAAATTATCATAGTTTTTCTGACTTCCTTCGGTGACCTAAGTGAGCTTACGATGTGCTGCTCATAGGGTAATCTAAATACTATATGATAAAAATTTTCTATGTTAAACAACTTTTCCTGTTCAGACTTTTAAATTTCCAATTCGTTAAGGGAAATGATTGAAAAAAGAGATGTTTATTAAATGAAGCTTATAATAATAAAAACTACACAAAACTTTTCCAGTCAAGTTTGTAACAAAAGCCACAGAAAACGCTGAAATCCCAAAAACAAAACCGGGGGGTTATATTTTTTTCGCTTAATTGACTTAAGCTAAAATTCTATACGCTGCAACTTTACAAAGCAAGGCTTAACATGTGAATTTATTTTCATTTTTTCAGTATCGTCGAAAGTTGAACGAGAAATTTTAGTTTGTTTAATTTTCTTATCTAAGCAGTCAATTACGGGATTTTCAGATTGAGATGAAACAGCTTTTTTCTTCGTCAAATGTTTTGACTTACTCTGAAACTCCAAGTGTTGCTTATGTTTGTTCTTCTTACTGACATTAAAAGATAAGTTTGAAAAGTCCAATTCTTTACAAACAATCTTTTTTTTATGAGATAGAGTAAGTATAGGTTTGTTACCAAATTTTCCACTGAAACTGAAAGGATTTCTTTTAAAAGACCTTTTAGTTTGAATTTCTTTTTCCGAGTCCGAACAGGATTTACTGGAATCGCTGACCGGACTCACCGATTCGGATTGAGATAATAAAGAGTCGATATTTTTTTTGATCGTTGATTGTTTTGACTTTTGTAACTCCATACACTGTTTACGTTTATTTTCTACACGAATCTTGCTGATATTAGTAGAAGACAAGTTTCTTGAGTCAAATTCTTTACAAGCGACGCTCTTTTTATGGGAGGAATTAAGTGTAGATTTTATACCAACTTTTCCTTTTATACTGGGAGGAAGTGTTTTAAGAGACATTTTAATTCGCTGAATTTCTTTGTCTGAGTCCCAACAAGAATCGCTAGAGTCACTGACGGGACTCACTGAGTCGGATTGAGATAACGAACGGTCAATAGATTTTCTCTTCGTCGAAGGTCTTTTCACATGATTCTGTTCGAATAACCTCCTGTTATTCTTTATACTAGATATTTTACTAAGATGGTCTTTTTCGTCAGAATTGCTACTTTTGTTGCTGGAGTCACTTAAAGAACTCACTGCTTCCCATCGGTAGGAAACGGGGTTATTGGTATTTTCCTTTTTCAACATAGTTCGCTTTCTTTTATTATTTCTTTTTTTAAGAGACGTATCTGGTGTTGAATTTATTTCTGTTTTTCTATGTGTTACTCTGACATTAAAACTTGCAGAAGTTAAACTTGAAGAGCCTAGTTCTTTACATATCGTATTTTTTTCGTTAGATGTATCAGGTATAGAGTTTATCTTCTTATTTTTTCCGCTAAGCTTGCGGAGATAATTTTCTTTGTTTGAGTCCCAAGAGTATTCTCTTTTGGAATATAAGCTCGATTGAAACGAAGCAGAGTCAATAGTTTTTTGTTTTTCTAACTCACTTGAACTAGGTGTGATACAAGAAGCAGATTTGCCATGAGAAAGAACGTGGTCACCCGTGACAGCATTTTTGGCTGAACCTTTGACTTTTTTATATTTATATAGACGTCCTAAGGATCTTCTAACGTACTTTTTGACTTTTACGGTATCGAGATAATCTAACGAACTGTCTGTCAAATCGGTAATTTCTGGTGATGAAACATCTAACCTTTCATTAAATTCATCTTCATCACAGCATTTTAAAGAGACACTAAAGAATTGGGGATGGTCTGTAACTGCTGCTCCAGAAAAAGCTGGTCTCTGAGTTTTATCAAACTTAGATAACCAGACACGAGTGTTATTTGAAAAGTCATCTAAAGAAAAGTATTAAAACCAATTAAATAACTCAAACTAGAGCTAAGCAGAAAATCAGATTAGAATAATACTTGTATTATCTATATCCGCAAAATTTAATACACTGAGTATAGCATTTTATTGTCCGATGAGAAAACCTTATCCGGTGCATCACAAATTAGTTGCACTAAATATTAACTCGATCACCCGTGTTATGTGATTAACAAAATATTTTAATAGTAAATCATTAACAAAATATTTCTATCAGAGTTGATAGTAAAATGATAAGCAAAAACTTGACTAATGAAAAAATTATAAATACTTTTATTACCTAATTGTAGCATATCTGCTATCAGAATTTTAAGCTGAAGAAAAGTCTTTGAAGCATCAATGTTTTTTTTATTTAATGGGACAGGAAAATGGAAAGTGACCCAATTTGAGTGAGACCTATAAAATGAAAAGATATTAAATAAAACAACATTTAACTGATTTAAAGCTACAAAATGATAAGTACGCGTTATTTAAAATTACCATATAAATACTTATTGATTCGGAGGTTAAGAATTTTTTGATAAAGAATAACAATCTTTTGTTTTGATAATGACTCCCTAATGTTGAGGAAAAGATTTAAGATCCATTTCATGAAGAAACAGCTTTATTATAAAAATGTTATAAAAATATTTGAAAAAAATGAGTAAAAAAAAAACTATTGCTAAAGATTTGAAACAATATATTATAGGTGAACAACATTATCAAAATTTATCTATTCATTTTAAAATCAAACTTACTTCATGTAGTTAAAAACAATACTTATACGCTGCTGCACAATCCAATGCAACATTTCCCAATCAAAGAAACTGGTTGTACAAAATTTGTGATCAAGTCTTTCAACAACTAAGTCAAATAACTCTTGAAACTTTTCTATGAAAAAATATACTGCTTACAAATTTGACGTTAAATATAAATTTAATTTTTTGTATACAATTTATAGAATTGAAGTTTTGCATCTATGAATGATACTGAGGTATACAAGAATAATAAAAGCAAGCTTAGTAAGAATGTAATCGCACTATCAAAGAAAACTAAATAAAAAAAAAAAAAAAAAGGTTAGAAACTTAGTAATGTCTCTTAAAAATGATTTGCCCCATAAAGACCTTTTTTAAAATAGATTTTTCCTAGTTCACAACAATAAAGAGATATAGAAAGTGTGAACTTTACTAGAAAATAAATCAAAGGTAAAAATTATCAATTACAGTTCATCTTCATATTTATAGTGACTATGTAAAGATAATAACAATCATGCAAACATTATTATTTGTAACACATAAAAAAAATACAACTATTATAAAGGATTCCAAGTTTATAAGATTAAAAAACAATCTTTTTTCAATCTTTACAAACTACTTTTGAAAAATCACCTTTTTCTTTATAATACATCATGAGTTCTTTGATGAAATCATTTGTGACATCAACAAGAGAGAACTTTTTTAGTACATCCCATAGCTCATCACTCCTAATATCTTTTAAGACAGTTCCTAAATACCTAGAGCAAACTAAATCTACCAGAATTGATGACTTTTGGTAAACTGATAAGCACATTAAAATATTTACATTATAAATTAAATAACATTGTTGCCATATCAATTTTAGTTTGTTACACAAATAAATTACTATAAGTATTTTATTTGTGAAACGTTTGAAAAAGAATCTTTGAACTTTTAAAATATAAAATAAGAATTGCATAAAACCAGTACCAGCCTACCAGTAAGAAATTGGATTATTTGGATTGTTATTGAGGTGTTTTTGAAGAATGGGAACCGCATTATCTTTATTCAACTCAATATACTTAGGAAGTATTTGATCCCAGATTCCTAAACGTTCTTCAACTAAAGATAAGTGTGACAATGCTCTCTGGCGATGAAATTGAGATGAGTTGGATTCGTCAGGCTCTGTAAAGGAAATAGCAACATATAATTGTATATATTTCAAATAGCATGAAATAAAACTGTACATATTTCTAAACCACCTAATGTTATTTATTATTTAAACATGATCAAGCAAAAGTTATTGAATAAATGACAAATAAATCACAGTATGGCCAATTTTGTTTAAATCCATGTTTTGTAACAAATTTTATGACAAAAAATTATCTTTCTCATCACCATGTTCCCATTCTCATGGCTTACGCTGCAAAAAATCTTCTCATAGGCCAAACATCTTGATAAACCTTGCTGTTAGTACCCTCATAAAATTATGAAGATACTTTGTTGTGAGAGCAAATAGTGTGATTTGGTTCCTCATACCTTTTTAGTACAATCCCTCATACCTTTTTAGTACAATAACCACTGTTCTACTCTACTGTAGAACAGTACTTTGATGATTGATACATCATCATCAAAGTACATAAATCCTATCAAGATTTCTGACAAGTATCATAGTTACTGAATATTGTAAGATCATAATTCTTCTGGTAGTTGATACTAACATTAAAAATAATTTTAATATAATATATAGCCACAAACATTCACCAAACACACTAAAAGGCTTCAGGACACAAAAAAAAACATTTATCAGAGTTCTTTGCAAGAAAAATATAGACAGTTCAAAAAGCGGTCTCTTGGTTGATATTTTTGACAACTGAGCATTTGAAAACTATATAACATTCTTTAATTGCAAAGTTACTGCTGTTATGCTATTATCCTTTATGGAAGTT
Organism: Hydra viridissima; assembly: GCA_014706445.1. Lineage (NCBI taxonomy): Eukaryota > Metazoa > Cnidaria > Hydrozoa > Anthoathecata > Hydridae > Hydra > Hydra viridissima. Next base: position 148,791 of record QPEY01000138.1, read on the forward strand.
GGAAATAAAGCTTGATAAAGTTGGAAATAGAGCTTGAGCAGAATTTCTATATTGCAAATTGATAACTTGACTAGTCCCTCAAAGTAGATCCACATCATGCTTTCATCAAGCTGTTTTGGGTACCAATTTTCAAAGTCCAGATATCCACAAACCACTAAAAAAAAATTGTTTCAAGCCATCTTTTCTGTTCTCTTTTTGGCAAATTGAAGTGAACCCTAAATGTGAAGTAGTTACTTCAACAACTTCTGAGGGTGTATAATTATTTCCTGTTTGAGACTATTCTTCCCTACAGCAAATTTGATTAGCTGTGCCCAGTCTCTTCTGTGTTAATGTGCCTTAACTATCTTAATTTTGTAAAACTACCTTGGAGGTCCATCATAAATGATTCCATTTTAAAGTCTCCAATAATCTCCTAGTTATAGTTGTCATACTTCAAGACACTTAGCAACATTCTGACACTGCTGTAGTACTCTTATAGATGTATAGAATGACCAATAGGTTGAGATAAATACTTGTTCTCATTAAGAAGCAGCATGGGATGAACTATCTATGAACAAGCGCATTCATTATTAAATGAGCCATTTCTAACAAACTTAAAAGACTGGTTACACTATTCCAGAAACACAGCTAATATTGCAGACTGAAAAAGTTTGAAAAAGTTTATTTAATGCTTTCTCTAATTTTTGATTTGCACATTTTAAACGAATACAACTGTAATTTCATATTTTACTATAACAAAAAATTTTAATTGTATCAACTGAACAAGTTATAATTTTTTAAATTTATTATCTGTATTACTTCACAATTTTTATTATTTGTTAACAAATACTGTTTCAGAAAAAAAATCAGTACAAAAAAAAAAGCCTGTAAGAAAAAAGAAAAGAATGAGTCTTGCATATGAAAATACACTGTTTTGATATTGTAACGAACTTAAAGAAAATATCATTCATTTCTTGCAATGAAACAATATTTATTATTGTTAAGAAATATTTAAAATGGTAGTAAAACTAAGAACAATAAAAAACTGAATAAGAATTCAAAAAGTTGGGCTTTAGTTATTAGTAGTGCTGAGCACAAAATCCGGATCAATCCATATCCGGATTACCGATCCAGATTGATCCGGATTACCGATCCAGATTGATCTGGATTGAAACAAAAGTAACAATCCATTTAATCCGGATTAAAATACCAAATCCGGATTATGATATAAATCCGGTTTATTCAAAAAAAAAAAAAACTTGGAAAAATTAAATATAAAATTTAAAACACTCAACACTAATATAAACATTTGGTGAAAATTTAAAGTATTTACATTGAGTTACAACCATATAAAAAAATCAAAATCAATTTTGTCGAAAACCGTTTTTGCTTAAAATTCTCATTTTCCCCGATTTTTTTAAAAACTACTGCTATAAATAAATATTGTGTGCGTTCTACAACGAGTTATCAGATATCAATTATTATTGTACTTTTATTAATATTTAATAACAGTCGTCAGTCATGAGGCAATGTTATTTATTTTCAGTACTCACTGTTC
>QPEY01000138.1:165034-237716 GCA_014706445.1 Hydra viridissima
TCCTGATTTTTTTACATTTAATCAATCATATGCATTAGTAAACACAATATATGTTGTCAAAAAAATCTGAACTAAGTGCTAAATATGTATACTTCCAAAGTTAAAACACATAATTTTTGGCTTTTTTTCTTCCAAAGTTTTAATAAAGTCAGCCATTATGGTAGTCAAAATAACCCATTAATATATATAGATCAAAGTACCTTTGATATACTCTCTAGCCAGTGTGTGTGTATGTGTGTGTGTGTGTGTGTGTGTGTGTGTGTGTGTGTGCGTGTGTGTGCGTGTATGTGTGTACATATATATATATATATATATATATATATATATATATATATATATATATATAAACACAAACACATACATATTGGTATTATATAATATACTTCAGGTAGAATAATGTATTTAATAAAAAGAATGTATTTCAGGTAAATAGGAGTACTATTAGGCGAACCTCTGATATGTATCCAGACAAATAATTAGCCAGGATCAAATACTTTAAATGTGGCTGAAAAAATCTTTAGACTCTTCTATTTAAATCTTAATATAGATTATTTATATTTATGATTTTATAATTTAAAAAGAAGGTTTAAAATAAGATCAGTTAAAACATTTTTTCTCTTTATGCTATTTTATAGTTTGATTCAATATATTTTTTACTGTTTTTACTTATTTCAAAAACTGTTATAAAATTCTTACTATTAATTTTAGAGGAGTTTCTCATGGTTGTTGCAAAAGTCAAGCTGTAACCGATATCGTAGATATTAGTGAATCACTTGGAGATAAACATGCAGAACAAGTAGCATCTGGATTGTTGAAGAATAAAATGGAGAGTGGAAGCATTGTAAATGTAGAGCAGTTCAAGATGTCTACAGGTGGAAATCTTCTCTCTGTTACAGTTGGAGTACATGAAATAAAGTCAAAAAGAAAGAAAGTAAATCATATCTTGTTCCAAAATATTATGGAGCTATCAAATGCATTAGAACTCTCTAAAAATAAAACCAAACAATCATGTTCTACTTTACACAGGAATCTAACAAGTGCTGTAGAACCAATTATTAATGTTAAAATGACTGAATTGCAGGAAACTCTGAATATCTTTAAATGGTGGTCAAAACTTCTTAAAAGTTATTATTAATGTTTTCAATCCAAAAAATCATTATTCTTTCTTTGAAATATATGAAGATTCTGGTGTCAAGGACTGCTATATTCTTGCCATTGTGGAGATGGTCTTAGAGGATAATGGCAATCTCCAAAAATTATTGGCACTTCTTCAACTTGAAGTAAACTTCAGTATGGCATTTGACCTAAAGTGTGCAAATAGTGTTTTTAGAACTTTCAAGTCACTCTGGTAAATATGCCTGTCTGTATTGTGAAGGAGAATGCTCCCTTGAAGCAGGAAAACTAAGAATGTTGGGCTCCATAGACTTACGTTATGATCAATATGTATATGGTGGAAAAAAAAGATTGAAAATGCAGGAATACAAAAATGTAATAAATCCTCAATTCATTTACTTAAAAGAAGATCAAGAAACTTTTCTTGAACATATTGTTCCTCCACCTGAGCTTCACATTATGATGGGAGTTGTGGATAAACTTTGTACTTTGCTTTAATATGTTTGGCCAGCTTTTCAAAGCTGGTTGAAAACACATTACATATTAATGAGAGGGTATCATGGTGTAGGTTTAGATGGAAACAATGATAATTGATTTATGCCCCTGTTAGATATTTTGGAGAGGGGTTTTACCTTAACAATCAATATTTTACCAATAATTGTTTGCGTAAGTTTTCATTAGTGAAATCAGCTGTGTTTGGTTTGGAAATGGGTACAGATATTTCTGTTAAAATTGAAGATTTCAAAAGTTCATTTTCTTAACTATATACAAAAGATGTATTTGGCTATGACTTAACAGTTTAATGGAAAATACATATTTTAGTGTGTCACATTCTCACCTTAGTAGATTGCAATAATATTAGCTTAGGTAGCTATGCAGAACAATTTGGTGAATCAGTTCATCACAGATTTAAAAAAACTTTGATGAATTATAAAAGAAACATAGGACAAAAATAGTTATGGAGAAAAGCTAAAATCTGCTGTGGTAAATTTTAATTTAAACAAGCATTAACTTAAATATTATTTGTGATATAAATGTATTTATATTATGGTTTTTTTGTAAATGAAATAAATAAATATTAATGGGTTAATTTGACTACAATAATGGCTGACTTTATTAAAACTTTGGAAGAGAAAAAACCAAAAATTATGCATTTTAATTTTGGAAGTATACATATTTAGCACTTAGTTCAGATTTTTTTGACAACATATATTGTGTTTACTAATGCATATGATTGATTAAATGTAAAAAAATCAGGAGTGGGGAGAGTTTCAACCTGGGGTTCATTTTGGAGAACAGTGTTGCTTCACTTTTTCTTTACAGAATTTTTGTGAAGTTAGACATCTAGATAATATATACAATTGGGAAGGATTAACTTGTAAAACCGGTAAAGATAGGCAAAACGACATCTTGACTCGACTTGAAGATTTATTATATATTTGAACTAAAATTTGGCATTTTAAAAAAAAAAAAAATTGGAATATTGTAAAAAATATCGTTATTATACCGATAAATATCGGTATTCTCGTTATTTTTATGTATTCCGATAAACCGATAAAAAAAGCCGATAATATCGTTTCAACCGATAAGTTATCGTTTGGTTATCGGTTCAAACGATAAGTTATCGTTTCATAGACAAACTCATATCGTTTCATATCGTTATCGTTTCATATCGTTATCGGTTCAAAATAATAACGATACGCAGACCCTTAATATTTACAGTGAAATCTCGTGATAAATCATCGAATTACATTGTACCTCGAGAAACCTCGTAAAGGTTTTTCCGATAAATTACCGTACTTTATTTTGACCATCGGTCGCGTATTTTAACGATGGAAAGTAATCCAATTACGCACTTTTGCGTAAAAACCGATGCATCGCTATCGTAAATCTCGTAAATCTCGTACGAGATTCCCGCCGAGTCCGATGGCGGGATGCTCAAGCTGATACTCTACCTAAATTCTCCGGAAATTTATCATTTTGACAATTTTTCTGAGAATTAAGGTAGCATATCAGCGTGATGGCCGACTCTTTTGGAGTAATAAAGGGAACAACCCAAAGTTTAACTGAAGATCCTTAAAAAAAAAAAAAATATGTAATTTACGGAAGTAAAGCATTACGCAAAGAAAAGAACTTACAGAAAGAAAAAAAGTGAATAAACCCTTCATGTGCCGCAAGTATTTCGTCTGAAAATGCACACACTTTGTATTAAAGAAAAAAAAAAAAAAATCAACATTACTTGATAAAATACTTTTTAAAAATAGTAGGTTTAGTGCAACTTTTTTTTAAATTTTATTTTAAAAATTGTAATAAAAATTGTTATGCAGAAGCATCGTAAGGAATTTCCTTCTAAAATTACAGAAATGGTCATGAAATATACAAACTACAAAAACACAAAAATGTTAAATACAAAGGAGTTCAGTAAGAAGTAATTCTAAATTAGCTTAATTTGCTGATCAACCTTTTGCAGCTGTTGATCTGAAAGAAAGGAAATTTGTTGGGAGAAGAAAAGGGAAACTAAAAGTTATTAAAGAAACTTTAAAAGAGATAAAATATTACATTCAAAAATATTCAAATTTATTTGTCATTATTCAAATATATGTAAACATTTCTGTTATCTTTCAATACTCGTCAACGTCTTGAGACTTAGAAAGTTGCAGCAGTGTTGCTGTCACTTTTTACCAAGCTCGCTTAAGAATTCTTTTCTATTTCACTCTTATTTACGTCTGGCGAGGGGATGTTATGGGCAAATATTGTCTATGGAATGATGAGTCAAAATTTTCATCAAATTTACATCTCTGTTTCGGAAGGAAAAAATAAGTATGAAGGTAAAGTAATGAAATTTTAAAAGACGTTGAACAAAAGGATACTACACCTTCAATTTAAAGAAACCTCCACCATTCACTCATCTACTCCATCATTACCCAGTTAATGATCTTATCCTCCAGGACTTTATTCTAAAATGATGAAGAATAATTCTTGATTTTTGAATACTTTAGGTTACAAGTGACCATTATAACGAGTGATTATGCGTTTTAAATGAGTGGGGGAGAAGCTTCTTTGAGTAGCTGATACGAGTTAATGAAGAAAAGAGTATGCCCCTCCCCGATGCTAACGGTCTCAAATGCATTCCTGAAGATTTATTTAATAGAAACTGCGGCAATACTCCTTTGTTTTTTAACTTAGTTTTTGTTGCTACGTAGTAACGAGCAATATTTTTTTTGTCAGCCCAAAAGCGGAAATTTCAACATGATAGAACCTTTTTCATAAACAAATGTCAAATGTCTTTTTCATAAACAATGTCTTTTTTTTTTTTTTTTTCAATTTGAATTTATGAAAATTTTTGAATGATTTTCCATCCTCTTTATATATAAAAGAAAATTACAATATGTATGTAAAGTAATGTAAGTTTGTAAAAAATAAAAAATTACAGAAAGCTAATTGCCTAAACAATTATCTTCGTATTCCTATACAAAACATGTTAAAAAATATTAGTTATTTGATTTACGGCATAAGCATTATCATTGATGTCCTTAAATCATTAAACTAAGTTGATCAAGTTAATAACTATCTTCAACAAAAGAAGTAATAATAATAACAACAACAAAATCAATAAACTTCATGCCTATAGTTTTAAAACTGTGGTTTTATGTTTGCTCATCCTTATAAGCTTAAGACTATTTAAATAGGGTTTTGCAAACTGCATTCTTGCAAAAATTTCTGGAGTATCAATACAAAAAAAAAGTTGAAGCTAGCATCTATTAGTGGTTATATTAGAAATATATATATATATATATATATATATATATATATATATATATATATATATATATATATATATATGTATGTATATGTATATATGTATACAATTTAATACAAGATAATATAGTAAAGAAATGAAATATTAATTTTTAAATTTAAATACACCACAGACATAAACATGATTTGTTTCATGTTATAAGATACATATACACATTAAACATACATGCAATATATAGTAAGCAAAAAAAAATAATAATCTTGGAATGTTTTTCTTGGAATGAAGTTTAATGAACCACATTTGCAATATTTGGCGGTTCAATCAAAATTATTTTCATCAAAATCCGGGTTCTTATTTAAAAAAAGTGGCAGAAGAAAAGCAGCAGCTGATAATGTATCTGTTCGATGGCAAAAGAGGTGGTGTGCTCTTTACTGTAATATGTTATTTTATTTTGAAAGTGATGCATCTTCTAAACCACAGGGTGTTGTATTCTTAGAAGATGTTCATATAAATTCAGTTAATGTTTCAGAGAAATGTTATGTAAGTTTTATGTCTTAATTTACTATACTACTTATATAAACATTTAATGCATATGTACTTTCAAAAAATTTTGTTAAAATTAATTTGTCTTTCTGGTTAATGTTATATATATATATATATATATATATATATATATATATATATATATATATATATATATATATATATATATATATATCTGTGTATTTTTATGAGTGTGTTTTTAAAAGAGAATTATAAAGAATTCTTTGTTTACAGTTTAATCAATGTATCATTAATAAGAGACAATTCAAACTAGAAAACCTGTTTTCAATGATTTTACTAGGTTGTTGAAAAATTGAGGTGAAGGCTTATCTAAAATGGCTTACAGTTCTATTTTCAAATTTTGTAATGATTTATAAAGGCTTTGACTGGTTTTGATATGGTAATTAAGCTGCCCATGTCATTATTTTGAGTTCATATTCTTTTATCTGTGCTCTGACTGTGCAAGTTTTGTAAGCATCATGAAAAACTCCATTCATAATTTAAGTGAGCTAAATGATAGGAGTTTCAAAGTTCCATTAGTTGATATTTATTATTTATATTGATATAAATTATATTATTATATATTATATATTATTATATATTGTATTATTTATATTGATATTTATTTTTTGATATTGTATTGTGTGAGTTTATCCATATATGTTTGTGATATGTTTACTTTCCAAAAATTACCTTATCAAAAGATAAGAGAGATATAAAGTTTAAACTCAAAATGGATCTGTGGCAAGACTTTTTTAGCTTGATCTTGGTCTGCCTACCACTAATATTTTGTTATAATTTAAAAATTGTAACAAAACAATAGTGTATTTCTGATAAAATACTTAGAAGCTGATAATTTCTTGCTATTCTTCTATTACTAAAACCTTGCACATAGTTAGACATTAAGGGTGTGAAGCAAATTTTAAGGTAGTAAAAAAAAGATAAACAAGTTTTCCTTTATTATACAGGGATACAAAATATAATTACTGTTTTAAATATTTCATGCACAGTATGCATTGCACATGCTTGCTTAAGCTAAAGTAGCATAGTATTTTTCTTTGTAATTTTGATTAAAGATTTCACAAAGTCTAGGCAGATAAATGTAAATCATTGTAAATATATAGACTTAACATAGTTGTGTTTCTGGAGAATTTCTGGAGTCTAACTTGAATCTTAGTAATAAATTTACTTTTTCTTTCTTTCTGAAAATAGGATTCATTTGTTCTTCAACTTAGCTTTTGTGTGCGTGTGTGTGTGTGTGTGTGTGTGTGTGTGTGTGTGTGTGTGTCTGCCACAGTTGTACCTCCTCTTCATTTTCTCTCATAAACACTTTTATAGTTTATGGGAGTGTAAATTGCTGAAATGTTTTTAGCTTTGTCCCTAAGTTTTCTGGTGTCAGAGCTTGGCTCAAATTCAGAAAATCCTAAAATGTAAATAAACTCATAAAGAATAACATTGTTATACAACTTTTTGTTAAAAATAAGTAGATAAATAATCAACATTGTTTGATAAAATTTATTTTAAAAATAGTAGGTATTTTAAAAATAATAAGTTTAGTGCGACTTTTAAAAAATTTTTTTTTGATTGTGCTCCTTTGTAAGCATTTTTTAGAAGCTAAAACTCAAGCTATACAAAATAGTAAGCTAGTTAATTTTAAATTCATATATCAGTTGAAGAGAAATTGTTATTTAAAGTATGATAAGGTTGCCGCACAACTCAATAAGTTGTGCATGGTTTCCACATTTGTTTTACATTTTGTAATCATTGGTGTTCTTTTTTCATATATCTTGCATATGTTATCTAAAACAAAATGTAATCTATGTTTATGCTTCATGGGCAATTAAAAACAACATCCATCTAACATCTCACAACAATGTTAGATTAAAAAAATATTTTTACTCTATTGTTTTCTACCAACACATTTTAAAAAAAGACACAAGCATTTATAAAAAAAAATTATATTAAATATATCGCTGCACTGCTTTATGTTTTAGTATTGTTTTTAACCTGGTTTATGTTTTAGTATTGTTTTGCCCTTGGAGTTACTGGCTCAGACCAACGACAATTTTTATTTGGATGTGAAGAACAAGTAGAGTCAGAAGAATGGATTGAAGCTATAAAAAGATCAAGGTTGTTCATAAAGTTCTTGAAGATATGGGGCTGTTCCATGCTAAATCATCCAGACCATGATATCCTTATATCTCAAAATTAGTTGATTTTTACATTTCTAGTCCATGATAAAAAAATTAATTTAAAAAACTTGAGCCAAAAGTTGCCAATAGTTCTTGAGAAAACAGAAATTAAAATTTGCAGATTCAGTATTTTTACAATAACCTGAAGAGCCAAAGGATCAATTACCTAATGCTTGATCAAAGTATACTTGCAAAAACCATCTGTTTTTGTTTGTATTTAATGACATTTTTTAAGCTCTGGTGTTTGGTTTTTCAGTTTTTAACAAATAATAGTTAATAAAGTACCAACTTCTATATCAGTTTTTATAAGTAAATCAAATTTTCTGAGAATTTTTAAAATTGAAGTTTTTGTACATATATATGTATATATAAACCTGTAATTTTTTTTTCTTTCTAGAATCTCATAATGTTTTATGTTTAAATATATAAATTATTTTAAATTCAATTTTATTTCAAATGACCGATATAGAAGTTTGTACTTTATTTTATATTATTTCTTGAAAACCAAACACTGATGCTGAAGATTTTTAATATAACAAATATGATGCTGAAGATTTTTAATATAACAAATATATCAGAAATTTTTCGTCCAACTATGGGGATGCATGAATCAGACACAAACTCAGTAAATTCTTTAGCAAGAGTTGCTATGAAATAATTGAACATGATCTAAAAGTCCATTTCATCAAAATGTTGTCACACCAAAATCTATCATAACTGCATGCTATGAAAAGTTTTTTAAATATTGGGATTATTTTTCCTAAAGACTTTGGAAAATTGAGGGAAGTGTTAAAATTGCCTGAAAAAAAAGTGACTGTGATAGAAAAAAACAAAATTTAGTATTAAATAAAATGAAAAATTGTGTTTTTTCATTTTGTTCAACTTTAACTTCTGTTATCAGTAACTATTACCAAGCCCAAATTATCTTTTTTGTTTTCATCATGTGAAAAGGTTGCAACAATTTGTTACTTTTCTCTCTAAGTATTTCTTATAGAATTGCACATGAAAACAGCATATGTCTTTGGAACTATATGCTTCTTTAAAATCTGCTTTTCATAATTATTTTCCTTATTTTCTCGTTAGGAAGATCTTTTAATGTAACTATTCCTTGAAAATACAGGTTTGTGCCATTCAGTAACAAGAGTTTTTCCAAGATCATATTTCACAGTATTCAAGATATTTACTAATTAACTAAATTAAAATTGCAAGAATAAAAAAAGTTGACTAAAATTTTTAATATGTATCTGAAAAGAAAACTAGGAAAAAGTTTTTTCTTTTTTTAATTAAAAAATGCTTTTTCTTGCTTAAATAAGCCATTAACACAAGTTAAAAAGTCAAGAAATCTAGGTTTAAAGTTCTTACACAAAACCAAAAATATATCTTCATTTTAAATTTGGAGATCTTTGATCTTAAAATTTTCAAATTAAAAATACATATCACTTTTAAAGGTATAATTTGATCAAGCATCAGAGAGACAAAGCATAAATTCTGTTAACATATAATAATAATGTATAATAATGATATAAACTTTATTGTAGTGAACATTGACAACATTTTGCCAGATTTTTGGGTGACAGTTTTTTTTTAATTACAAATATAATCTTTCAATATTTCAAAATAAAATTTTAAAATCAAGGCATTTCCCTGATTTTAGGGTCTTTAAAACATCAATAAAAAAAATCAAATGATTTTGAGACATTGATGTCAAATTGTATTTTTTGGGATAATTTGTCATTGAATGAATTGCCCTATGAGTTCCTATGTAATTCTATGTATAAAGATATTTATGTTAAGCATAGAACAAAGTAACATTTTTTGATGGTTGCTTTATTGCATTTAAAAAATTTTTACTTCAATGTTAATAGATAAAACACCAATTTTTTAAAACTAATTTAAAGATTTAAGTGGAAATCAATGGTTTACATTTTAAGGGATGTTAATTGCATTATTTGGTTGCAGGAAGATTTTTTATTTAAATGCATTATCTATCCATCTGAATATAGGTATAAATATGTTCTCCAGCTCAGCAATGACTTGTTAATAAAGCTTCATTATGCTGAAGATGAAAAGGAAAAGTATAAAAAAGAAATTTCTGATCACTGGGCTGAAATAACTAGGCTAAAGATGGAGGTATTCTATACATTATTCCTTTTACTTTAGAAATGTGCATACTCTTTTTTCACTTGTTCTACAACTTCATTATGTTCATTATGTTTTTTTGTTTGCTTTTTAAATAGTTATGTACATTAAGAAAGAATTCCAAAAGTTCAATGGGAGAAAAAGTACTTCAAGAGCCTCCTTGTCATGAAAGTACTTTAAAATCATTAGAAAACCAATTCTCTCCTAATGATATCAAAAAAATTGAAAAGGTTTTGCTTAAATTTTGAATTGTAAAGAAAAAGTTTTATTACTTTTTATCTTTTATTCTAGTTCCAATCTATATTTATGTTAACTCTTGCAAAATGTTTGTGATTTTTCTTCTGAAGGCTTTTTCACTTCACTATAGTTACAAAGTTTTGTCAGATCATGGCTAGTTCATAAACGTTGGAGAGTTCTTGTAAAGTCCTTTGTTAACACATTTACCATGGGGAATTTTCAAGAGCGAAATAAGGTTGTTTTACTTTTATAAATTGTAGAGTATAAATTTGTTTGCTTAAAACTTTTCTTGAGAGTTAAAGTTATTTTTTAAATTGTTAATTTTTTAACTGATTGTTTATATATATATATATATATATATATATATATATATATATATATATATATATATATATATATATATATATATATATATAAAACAAATAACAACTAAAAGTTATATAAATTGTTTTACTTTCTAGTTGTTATGGCAACTGATAACATCTGAAGAAGGTTATGTACAACAAATGAATACTTTAGTTAATGTTTTTCTTAAACCAATGAAAAATTTGTCATACTCATCTGACCAAACTCTTTCAAAAGAAGAACATGCAAAAATTTTTTCTAAAAGGTGAAATTTTCTGTATTTTGTTATTTTATACCTAATGATACTTGAGTGCGGCTATATTGCTTAAGTGCTATGAATGAGTGTTCTCTTGCATATTTATGATACAGTTATGCAGGTCAACCAAAATATAGCTTTTTTCTTATCATAGATAAAACTGCTTTAAGTTTAATTTTTTTGCTCATAAATCTTTTAATTAGTTTGTCTGCTGTATGTCAGGTTTCTGAAATGTAGTCTAAAATTCAGCACAACTTATTTGTAGACAAACTACTGCACTTTTAGCAATATATTTAAAATAAACAAATACAATTAAATCTATATTCCTATAAATATTTCATATATGTAATAGTTCAATTTGTTGTAAATATAAATATTATCCATTAAGTTTGCCATGATGAGGGCTTGGAACTGTACATTTGGTCTGAAATATCATGATCTAACAGTAGTCTGCCAATATACAATCACTTGAATCAGCCTAATATCTTGGTGATCCTAAGGGAAGTGGATTTATTTGTCAACTGATTAATGAAATCAAAAGAAAAAAACTTAGGCAGAAAGCTAAGAGTTTTAGACTGACTCAGTTACGTCAAGGACAACCTTTGACTTCTTCCTTGTAGCTGATAACGATCTTTTTTTTTTACCAATGACATGGTGGTTACTCAAAGCTTGTTATACTATTGCTAATACTAGTACATTGAATGTAAGCAGAATTAAATATTTTGCAACTACAAAAACCAAATTTTAGTATCAAGGATTGCTAAGCATCCAGTTTCCTGCCTTATTATTGTAACTGCTCTTATTGTTATAACTGCTTTAAGAGATTTGAAAAAAGTAAGTTTTAGTGGTTGAAGTTTATAACTACAGTGTGTAGGTAATTTGATAATAGTTATGCCATTTTCATGAGCAAAGTTAACTACCTCAAGCATCTTCTTGCTTCAGGTATACGAATACCTAAACTTGTTTCATAGATATAAGAATAATAAGGTCTGGATGTTTATTCAAAATGCAACAGAGCTGTTCATGATCTGCCATTATTGTTTCTTTAAAGAAGTTTGTTTTTTTATGTGTTCCCTTACTGCTTTCTATTTTATCTTTGATAGAATTGATTCCATCTTGCATAGATTCCATCTTGTGCAGCAACAGGGACTGGAAATTTATTGGTCTAAGACTTGGTTGCAGATTAGGATGGATAATCTTGCAATTTTTCTTTTAATTAAATTTTCAATTATTGACTAAGCAAAATTAGATCTCTTTGTTAGTGATTCACTGGTTCTTTTCTTAGGTGCCTAGACTTATCCTGATCACCAACTCAACATCCAAAACACAGCAGATGTATTTTACATAGATCATTTTTATATTCCTTTGTTGTGATGAAATTGTAAATGAACCACAAATCTAGCAGAAAATATCAGGATTATTTTTACACATATGCATTGTGACACAAATCAGTATATAAAAGAATCTCTGTAATTTGGAACAATATATTACAGGACTTGTAAGGAACTTGCAAAACCTGGAATAAAATGACTTTTTTGAAAAAATTGAAAGAAAATTAAATAGTATTTTTACTAAAATTGACCAAATTCAGTGAATAGTCAAAATTGCTTTTCCAAATAAAAAGCTGGATTACAATTAGAATACTTGAAGTTGTTGTCTTTATAATTAAATTATGCTGTGGAGAATTATATGTACCAGGGTTGTATCTTTTACATTATAACTTAGCAAGTAGCTTGAGTGCCAGACCTATTGAAAAAATATTTTTTATGTATTCATACACAAAATTGTCCTCTAGAATGCAGGTCAAATAAACCACATTCAGAGATCAGTCAGTGTTAAGAATACTAGATTAAAAGATAAAAAAACAAAATAGAATGTATAATTGTTAGATGTTTCAGTTGTTCATTGATTTTTTATTTTTGTTTGAATTTAAAAGCAATGTGTGTATATAAGTAACAAATTAACAAACAAATGCAATTCCCACTATATCAATTCTCGAATCAAGTTTTTTAATAAATTTGCCTATAAAATTTCTGGTTTTTTTTTAAAAAATAAAAACAAAATCAAACATGACATCTTAGCCAAATTCAGGGAAGTGTTTTCTCTTAAAACTGAAGGGGAAAAATGTATATATTGATTAAATTCAGAGGGAAAAACTTTTCAGAGTATCTGTTAATAGCTGAAGCAAAATGCATTAGTATAATTACATTAGGATTTGTTATTATATATAAAACAACCAAAAAGCCACAAAAGTAGTCTCATCCCAGAAACTAGATATGCCTGACAAAATATATATTGAGTAAGTTAATTTTTTTTTATAACTTTTCAGCCAATCTATTTTGGTGATGCACCAAATTATGATGACTCGCATTGATGAAATTACAAAACATTGGCCTGCTATACAAATAGGTAATTATTTTATTATTTTTAATTGAAATAGATCTACTTAGTAATAGTTTTACATAAGTATAAAGGAATGTTAAATAGATTGTTATTGGTACTAGTGCTTATTTTTTTAAACTTTCAAAAACCATTTAAAGTAGGAAAAGTTTATTCATTTAGATGAGATGCTAGCAGATATTATGATATCTTTGCCTATATATGTGGACTACATTAAAAACCACCCTCGCTCATTAAGGGTAATTTACATTTTATCATAATGTAACTGTAATTGTTGTTGTAATGTTTTTTTAATGAACTTTTGCACAATTTCGTTTTTTAAAGTTAGGTATTAAAAAGTTGTCTATTTATTTAATAATTTTGATTGTTTTAAAGAAACAGAACATGCAGTATTTTGTTGAGTTTCTTTTTAATAAAAGTTGGAGACCAATTTTCAATTGAAAAATAATAACAGTTTTGGAACATAAAATGTTAAGAAATTAATAGGGGAGACTTGTACTGAATGGACCACAAAATATAAATAAATGCGATTAATATTTATTTTGTGAATAACTATGGCGGGTTTTTTACTTCAGAAAACAAGATTCATATCTTAACTATCCTTAAAAGGTGTAAACCATTGAGCAAGTACAACATCGTTAAAAAATGCGATAAACATGATCTGCACTAAGTTGTTTAATAGTCCATTCAGTACAACTGATTGTACTAAATGGACCAATCTTGTACTGAAAGAACCAGCAGTAAATTCGTAATAAATAAAATGTTGAATTATGCACAGCAATCAGGGTATATTGATGTTCCAATATTGAATGATAATATTGTTATCCTAGTGAAAATTAACCTAAAATGAATCATTAAACCATGATTTTATAGTTTCTTATGCCCGAGATCTTTTTTTTTTTTTTTTACACTCTTATATGTTAGAAAGTGTTTTGTTATTTAAATCTAATCATCACAAGGGTGATAAATGGGAGCTTAAAAAAAAGAAAAGAGTATGTTGAGACAATCTAGATTTTTCAACTACGAAAATAATGTAAGTTGAAATAATTATTACAACTTCAGGCGAAAGTCTCAATCAGGAAGTGAAATTACAATAATCACAAACATATAGGTTTGCATTATCAGCTCTTGTGCATGCTTTATGTGCCCAGCTGGCAAACTGTCCACAGCGGTACCATAGTTAATTGTCTTGACCAATTTCTCTACATATTGCACACAAGTCATTAATTGATTTAATTTCTCCACAAATATTTAAATACTTTTCAACACCATTATCACTTCTTTTGACATTGGTATCATTAGTGTTAGCCTCATTATCAAATGTAAGTATTGGAAACTTTTTTTTTGGTTTTCTTATAGCAAGTTCTGAATGACGTTTTAAAAAAGCTCTAAACAAATAAACACCACCATGTTTATTTATTTCCCAAGGTTTTGTGCAACCTGGATGTGAATGCGGAAATTTCTTCTCAGGTTTTTGAGCATATTCAAATGTTAGTGCACTCAGTTTAAGGCCTTAACCCATATCCCATTTTTGAAGAAACTAAGCAATATTGAACCAGTTTTTTTTCTTCTGATACTGAAAACACTTTCATAGAACTGTTACTATATGGAACACATCGTAATTTATTTAATCCATCTGGTGATTGCTGAACTTTTTTAATTCTCCTTTTAAGTGTTGAATGTTTGACTTTAAATATCTCAGCAGCTTTTCTTTCAGATAAAGTTTTTGTCAAAACGTTCTCAACTGCTTAGATCATATTATTTGGATCTCAACCACCCTTTACCGCTGTTGCTTTCTTATGTCTCATAATGTTTCTGAACCAAAAAAAATGAATAAAAATTGTATATAATTTTATCATAAAAATTAGTTTTCCATGTTATTTTTTCTATATAACATAAATTAAATTGAATGATACTTTATTTGTAACTTTTTATATTACGAATAAAGTATTAACTTATTAAAGTTATAAAATAACTTCTAGCTACAAAATACACTGGAAAATAATTTAACTACAAAAAATTTAATAACTCAAAGTAATATTTTGTATGAAATATAACATTTTTAATAGGAATATGTTAAAACAAAATTTATTACCTTACTAAGTAATTTGTATTCTAAATTTAGTTGCCTTCCAATACTGAAGTTTATGATTTGTTTTTTTTGTTTTTTTGTTTTAGCATAATTTATTAGTCACACTTTCACAACTTGCTTATATTAAAAAAACGTATTTTGTTTTAGTAAGTAACAAGCTGAAACGCAATAAATGTTCATATCGGAAGATGGTCCAGTCCATTCAGTACAATCAATGGTGGTTCATTCAGTACACTTATCAATATCCACATGTTACCCATGTAATTACAATAATCTGTACCTCAGATAACTTTCCTTCTACTATTATCCGAAGTCCAAAATATATATCTATAATAATATTAATATTAAGAGTTAACTTCTCCTTGAAAAAACTTTGTAAAATGAAAACTCAGAAAAATAAAAAAATTACATTTGACTTGAAAAATCAGAAAACTTCCATAACTGCTGCTTTTCTTCGAATAAATTTAACCCAGACATACTGGAGAGACATACATCTATCTGGTCTCTAAGTTCTTATTTTTGAAAAAGTCCATTCAGTACAAGGTCCATTCAGTACAAGTCTCCCCTATGTTAAAAGAATTTTTTTTTTCATAATGCAGTAAATTTTCTACTCAAATGTGAATATGAAAGGTTCATGAACTTTGTATCTTTCATTTGACACTATTAACACCATGATTGTTCCTAAAAATATATGTAGCTATTTGAGAAATATCTTACTTGCTAAAATTTTAACATTTCTAAAACTTTGCAAAAAAAAAAAAAAATTAATATCTTCAAGGTTTATTTTCTTTCTTTTAATACTGCTCATAAAGTCTTAAAATTTTTCAGAATGAAACAAATTTTTTAAGCTAAAAATTATCATGGCTGTTCTTTTTCATGCTTATTATTTTAAAAATAGCATTTAATGCAAACAAATAGCATTTCATGTTTATCTAGCAATTATGCTCTTCATTACCTCTTCACAAGGGTCTTCATAATTGAGTTCTCTGATTTCTTGCTTTCTTGTATACAACAGCTTGTGCAGGAAACCTTTCAAAATATTAGCCACATAAACCCCCCTATCTAAACTGCAAGATTTCAATAATTGTAAACTTTAAAAGCTGATTATTTGTATTCTGAGTATTTAGAAGATAAAAAATCAGCTAAAAATATATCACTAAAAAAACAATTTTTGAATTTATGGATATATGAAGTTCTAGTGGTATTAATTTTCAACAGAGTTCAAATATTCAACAAAAAAAAAAAAAATTTTAAAAACTTGTTGATATAAAACACAGCTTCTCCTACTCTATAAAAATGTGAAAAAATCTGATCAAGTTAATAATATTTTGTAACCTCTTAAGGTTTTAAGTAAGTTTTTAACTTTTTTAAACTTTGAATTAGTTTCATTTTCAAAGCCTTATTAGTTTAAATGTTATTGTTAAAAAATTTCTAAGAAAATTAAGTTAGCAATTACTTAAAAACTGGAAACACCACACCTATAGCTATTTACATTTTGTCAAATTCTTAAGTGGAATTCAGAAAATAAATATAAGTTGTACTTATTTCTTCTTATTCAAATTCCTAGATGTTATGATAAAGATATTTTAATTTTCATATATTTAAGTTTTCAGTTTAAAATGAATATTTCTAAGTACTCACTCTAATTGAAAGTACAGTTTTAATGTCAGAAGTTTTAAAAACTTATTTTTTTGTTAAAAGAAATAAAGTAAACTTCAAATTTCAAACTGAATTGAAAATTATATTTAAGTTTAATTTTTTCAACAATATTATAGTTAAAAAAAAACTGTTTCCATTAATTTTTTCAACAATATTATAGTTAAAAAAACTGTTTCTATTAATATTTTCAACGATATTATAGTTAAAAAAACTGTTTCTATTAATTTTTTCAACAATATTATAGTTAAAAAAACTGTTTCTATTAATTTTTTCAACAATATTATAGTTAAAAAAACTGTTTTGCTTAATATTTATCCACTTTAATTGTATTAATTAGTGAAGAAAAGGTTTTGTCTTTTTTTAATCGCCTTTTTAAATATATCATATTGAAGTTTATTACAATTATTTTTTTATCTTTTTATTGAATTGAAAAAAGTTTCTAAATAGTATGTTTTTGGTTTTTTGATACTATTTCCTGGTGACTATTTCCTGGTGACTATTGCATTTTAGTTAAAGTAAAAGTAATATGTTTTGTAAAAAGGAATTTTAAAGTGGAAGAAAAAATTTAAGAAGGAATTTTAAAAAAGTAAGAAAAAGAAAAAGAAATTGATAACAAATAACAAAACTAGTATTTTATAAAGTGTTAAGTTTTGAAGAAACAAAAGAAAAATAGACAAAGTTTTTGTTGTGTTAAGCCTTAATGATATACTAACTTTATTATCTATTGTTTCATCAATTATATTACTTATAATTGAATTTTTTTTTAAGACTCTGGCAGAATGTAAGAAACGAACCAATTTCTTAAAAATGTTACATTGGTTTGAGTCAAAGCCTGAATGTAATAACCAAACTCTTGAGCAGTTACTTAATTATCCTGTGGCAGTGGTAAGTTATTTTCTTTATCTTTGAAAATCATATACGAAGGAACCAAAATATTTCCGCCAAAAGAGTTAAAGTAATCAAAAAGATAATTACTGTAAGTTAATTTAAAAAGAAAAATTTGTTTCTTTATTTTTAAAGATATGTTTATAAGTTCCAGACCAAACATACTACATGCAGTGCACTAGTGTACCTTATTGAAAAACTGAGTTTAAATAAACATTGAGTATGGGCAAACGTTCATTTAATAAGAATTATAGTACCAGGTATACTGTGTAAGATTTAGAAATTGTTCCTCTTTGAGTCTTTATTTTCATCACAGCACCCTTGAGAATTGTTCTTACTAGAACACTTTATTTTCAATCACAGTTATTAGGTGTGGCCTAAATTTTTTGCAAGTGTGGTTGATATAGTCAGTAAGATGTTGACCTAAGACTTTTTTGAGTGCCAGAGCTAATTCAAGTCTGGATATTGTTGGGAACAACGAAAATCTTCTTTAGGTACATTTAAACAAATGTCCTAAAGCCTGATGCTAGAAATGCTTAGGGTATTTTGAGGCTATTTGTCTGACTGATTGTTTTAATGTCATCAGAGATACCTTTTAAGCTCAAATAATGCACCTGTTTGTTCTGGTGTAGCAGACTTGGTTAACAGTGAAATACTTCTCATCTGAGAAGATAGCTGGAATTTTTTTTTTTTTTTTAAGAATATAAAAATCTTCTAACACTTTTGAGGCTTCTGTTCCTTCATACAAGAAGTAAGAAGAAACTTTTTTTTCTTACTTGAGGTTTGGTTCCAAAACAATCTTTGACAACCTTTTTTACAGTCCAAATCTATTTAATACAAATTATTATTATTCTATTAAATTATTATATTACTAAATAAAATTATTATTTTAAAAAAGTTTTAAATAGAATAAACTGAAAATTACTATCTATTATAAAATCTATATGTTATATAATAAAGATCAGTTTTTTGGACTCACTTAACTTTATTATGAATCTGGGTATTATAAAATAGCTCTCCTTAATTAATTTAATTGTCTAATGTCAATTACATTTAGTTTTATAGTTGTCTACCTAAATTTTTCTTCTCCTGTTTTGAGTAATTGGTTCTTTTCCTGTAATAGATTAATTGATTTTTCTGTCTTAAAATGGAGTATCCAGAGTTGATTTTTATCTTTAACTATAAGAAAACATGGGATAGTTATCTCAAAACAATCCTTCAGCTTAAAGAAAAAAATGGTTCTCAAAAATTGATCAATTTGGTATTGAAAAAGGTGTTGGATTAACTAATAAATTTTAAATGATTTAGTCATTTTACTACATAAATTATACATGCAACAAAAGGTCATTTCAGAGTCTATTTTTTTATTGATTATTTTCTCAGTTAATAACAATTAAAATTTTATGTTTTATTCATGCTAAATTACTTTTTGTAACAATTTTATCTAGAAGACAGAATCAATTAGCAAGGCATAATTGATTAATGATTTATGTATTGATGGGAGTTGCTAGTAAAAGTCTCTGTTATTGTAAAAGATTTTCTGTTTTTATTTTAAACTTATTTTTAAAGTAAAAACTCTTCAAGTTTTTTTAATGGTTTTCTTCTTTTAGATACCAAATTACATTCGCAACGTTCATTCAATATTAAAAGTAACTCCAAAAAATCATTCAGAGCGCAGCTGTTTAGAACAACTTCTTGTTAAGTTGCAAGAAGCACAAGTATTACTTATATTTACTACAATGCCAGTGGTAGTGCTAAAATATTTGGCATAGCATTACTTGCCAAGCGCTAAAAGAATTAAGTTAAAAATAAATTCTTTTAGTGGTTGGCAGGCTAAATCTTAGTTTTATGAAAAGTGAATCTTCAAGTAAATTGAGATTAAATCTGGCAAAATGTTTTTAAGTTTAAAATAAGTACTATTGGCATTTGGCAAGTAATGCTGCCCCAAAGTTTTGAAAACAAGGCTATCATTAAAACTTAACATTATCAATTTTAGTATACAGAGTTTAAGGCACTATAGTGTTTGTATAAAATTTTAGAAATTTCTAAGAAACCTGTTTAGTTTTACTTTTTATTTTTTAATTCTTGAAAATTTTATCTTGAAACTTTTACTATGATAAGCTGTGTTTAGTTTGATAAAATTGTATTTACTTCAGGTTTATAATCATTTCCTTGATGAAGGTGAGAACATTAGGCAGACATTAGAAATAGAGCGTCTTATTGTCGGAGGATGTCATGTTCTTCTTAATGACAATCAGAAATTCATCAGGCATGGTAAGAGTCATCGTCATTATGTAAATTTCTTGAAACCATTTTTATTTTTCTTAAACTCTTACTCTCTCATATACTCATTCTTATGGTTTCAAAAAATATTCATTATACATACGCAAGTTATGCAAAAAGTATTGCATTAACATTGTTTAAGAATTATTTTTTTTCAAAACATAAAAAGTAACCATATTTGATAAAAAAAACCCTTTTTTTTTTTTAGTATTACAGGAAAAATATTTTTAATAAAGGTAATATATTACCAACAAGTTCTCTTTTTCATTACTTTTTTATTTATTCACATTTATCAAGTGCATCTAAAATAATATACTAAAAAAATGCTTTAAAAAAAAAATTTTAAGTATTAAAAAAAGAAGCAGCACAAAGTTTTAAATGGATTTCTGTTATGTTTTTACTATAAATGTCTGATTTTTTACTGTTAGTTTGATCATTTTCTATAAAAGTTTGTATAAAATTGCTAACAAGACCAGTTTATTTCAAGTTGTTTTTTTGAAACTTTTATAAAATCTAAAAGTTAAGATACATAGAAATGGTTCAAAGTACAGTAACCAAAATATTAAAATAGCAGATTATAATTATGAAAGATAGGTCAGCAGAGAATTAGCAAGTAGATTATTATTTTTCAAGAATTCTGTTAGAAATACTCTGTAAACATTTAAAATAATAGGTAACATCCAATTTTATTCAAAATTTGGAATTTCAAAAAAAACTTTGGAGCACAAAGCAATACAACATATGGGGCATTCCATGTCAAGTGGAACCACCCATCCGACAGTGTTGTCTCTTCTTTAACTCTTTTACTTGCGCTTAAAATACCATTTTTAATCTAAATTTAATTTGAAAGTTGCTAAAAACCTCTTCCTAAGTTGTCTTTTGACGACTAATTCAATGGAAATGAATTAATTACTTTAATATGAATATATATAGCTTTAAGCCTCATACAATTTAATACTGACTTAGTACTGACAATAGGCTATTTACAAAAAATGACCTCAAAATATTGCATTTGTGAGGCCAATAAATATTAAATTTTTAGAACCTACTTATACTTTAATATTAATCCCAAAGCTGTTTATGGGAATCCAAAAAAGATTTTTTTATGAGACATCCAAAATAGAAAAAGCAATTTGTAAAAAAAAATTATGACTTTTGACCTTTGCCATCGACCAGGGTCTAAGGTCAAATGACCAATAACTTCATCTGTGCAAGAGCTTCTGTTTGCCACTAAAATCAACTTCCTAAGTATAATAGCAAAAAAGTTATGACATTTTAAATAACCCTGGTTAAGTGAAAAGGTCAAAACTTTGAAAGGTCATATCTCATTAAATAATTGACCTAAGTCAAAAAAATTTACATGTTTTTCTCCTGTCCATATGCCCAACATGTGAGCCAATTTTCATCAAAATCCGAATCAGTGATGTCAGATGGGTGGTTCCATTTGATGTGGAATACCCCATATGACTTTGAAATTCACTAATTTACTAAATTTTTGAATTTTTTTGAAAGTGTATACAAAAAGCAGGATGACTTTTAAAATTGATTTAAACTTTTAAACTGCTTTCAGTTCATACACTTCTCAATCAACTGCTAATGATAACTTTGTCAATTAATTTTAACTTGTTTTGTTTTTTTGTTTTTTTTTTTCCCTATAAAAAGTTCCTTAAAAAACAGTTAATACTTACAAGTTTAGTCATGTTTGAGCATTTTTTTTTTTAAATTTGGAAAGTTAAAATACAAGGAAATGGTTTTGAAAGCAGTAAATGAACTATGCAACTATGTATTGCTATGTATATAAGCAACTATGTATTGTGAAAAAAGTGTAAGCACTTTATTTTTAGTGAAGAACTGCAACATAATAATAAGGAAAAGATTCTTGTGAAAAAATTTAAATCTGAGACTATAGCAGTTGTAAGTTGCTGTTACATGGGTCAACTTTAGATTTAACAAAGTAGGTTTTTGTAATATCTTTACAGGGGGAATCAACCTATGCATCTGCATAGAGATGTAAAAAAAAGTACATGAGGTCTATTTTACTGATTTAACTGTTTCATGACATTGCACCTATTTTCTTACTACTGTAAAATTCTTTATCAATTGTTACTGAAAGTAACAATTGATAAAGAACTTTATAGTAGTAAATTATAAAGAAATTTATTTGAATAAAAGATTACAAAGAAATTAGTAAATTATAAAGAAGTTTATTTTGATAAAACTATCTTTTATAAAATTTTGATGCAGTTTTTTATTTAAGAACAATTTTTAATTAGAAAATAAGTCAATATTTTCATGTCCTTACTTAATATTTGATCTTTTTAATGCATATAAGTTCAATAGGGATAATAAAAAAGTTATTAATATGTTTTTAAATAAAATAACTTTAAATAGTGCTTTAGAAATGACAATTTTTCTTAACCTTAAATTAAAAATGTAAATTAATATTAGTATTCAGGTTTTTTAAATATGTTCTACTTTACATCTTAATTAATTTACAGTTTTTATTTATAGGTGTTTTAAAACAAATTGGAATTGAAGGAAATGGCTTAAAGAAAGAAAAACTACGTCATTGCTTTTTATTCAGCCATCATCTTATAATTGCTTCAAGAACTTATGATGGTCATCTACGTTTGTCAAAAGTATGCATAGCATATTTTTGTAACACAAGTTTCCTTACTCAAAACAGTTTCCTTTGTTTTAACTTTGATATTTTGAACCATAATGTTTAAAAACTATAAAACAGGTATTAGGAAAATATGATAATGGTAAGTTTATTTTGTCAGATTTATATTTTAGGTTATGGGTACCATTCCTCTTGCCTCTACATCTTTGGTTGAAGATATAGATCATTCTGCATATTCAGATACTGTTAAGCATTCATCATTCACACTTCAAGTGAATTCTGATTCATCAGATTTTATTTCAGTTACTTTGATGGCTAATAAGGCAAACGATAAAGCATTATGGACTTCAGATATAACACAGGTAGTTTGAAGGTTTTACTTTAGTGTGAGTTAACATTATTTATATTTATGTGTATAGCTGAAAAGTGTAACACAGTTTTTAGCTTGCAGTTTGGTAATAATAACGACTCTTCTTAGGATAGGCTTTTTTATGTAATTCTTTTTAATATTTTATTTCCAGTGCATTTATAATTTGGCCCTTGAAGATTCAATAAATTCTGCTACATTGGAAACAAATAAAGAAATTTCCAATCAATTTGAGATGCATGAAGAAAACCCACAGAAATGTCCTTTGAATCTTT
The DNA here is from genome assembly GCA_014706445.1 of Hydra viridissima. NCBI lineage: Eukaryota > Metazoa > Cnidaria > Hydrozoa > Anthoathecata > Hydridae > Hydra > Hydra viridissima. Next base: position 188,204 of record QPEY01000138.1, read on the forward strand.
TATCTTTAAAGTATGATTGTTTTACATGAATACTAGTAGATACATTTTATTCCTTTATAATACTAACTCTGGTATTTTATTTCCTTTGATTTTTTTTATTTTTGAGTTTTTTGGAAATTTTATGTTGTTTTTTTTAATAGTAAAATTTTCATTTATTTGGTACTGATTGGTTTATTTTAATATGAAAAATTTCGGTAATGGTTCTAATTCGATGTTATTTTTACAGAGAAGATATGCGACTGAGAGTTGATAGTGAAGATATTAAGTATGGTGATGAACTGACTGGTCCCTATCTTTTGCCTCAGGTATTCTTTTTTTTTCACACTTTATGTGATATCTTTGAAATAAGTTTTTGTCTACTTTTTTCTCCAGCACATATTTATTTGAGATAAAAAATTGTTAAGATAATAAGTTTAGAAAAAAGCAATTGTGCTTGAATCAAGTGTGATTTTGTGTACAAGTTTAAAATTTCACCAGGATAAAAATATCCTATATTTCAAATGTATTTTGCAAATTTTATATGAATTTTAATGAGTTCTATAGAATCTTCTAAAGAATTCCAAAAGTTTATAGAAACTCTATAAGATTTCTAAATTTTGTTCTTTTGTTCTTGGTTAGAATCAGAAAAGTTTCAAAATCTTTACTTTCTTTATTTTGAAAAGTTTTGTCTTAAAGAAGCTAGACTTTTTTTGAATTCCAACTTAAAACTTTTATAAAAAGTTGAACGTTTTTATAGTTTTCTTTTTCAAAAAGTAATTTTTTAAAAGACGTAAATCTACTGAAATCTCAGGTTGAGAAAATGTTGCTCCATTAATAATTTGAGAAATCTAATAAAGTTTTTTCCAATTTTCATCATGTTGTTTCAAATGCTTGAATGTTGAAATTGTTGTTATTAAAAATATTTCTTGGCTCAATATAAATAAATTTATGTATCTTTTAATTGATATCAGCAGCAGTTTCAGTAATATTGTTATTGCTAGGAATATCTCCTTCTGCTCTTCCTACAAATTGGTTCAATAATTTATTTTTTGTTTGACTTTTAACTAGAATTTGTGGAACTTCTGCTGTTTCTGATGTTTGTTGAAATTACTAAAATTTATGTCAATATACTTTACTACTTCAGACATTTATTCTTGATGAGTCAATTCAAACGTTATTTGTTGAAAGATATTAAATGTATCCAGGAATGTTCTCCACAAATCTTATGTGTTCTAAAAGAACAAATCTTATGTGTTCTTTTAGAACACATAAGATTTGTGGAGAACATTCCTGGATACATTTAATATCAAGGATAACAAGGAAGATTTGACATTCATATAATGCAAGGACCTAATAACAAAGCTGCTCAGAATTCATCACATTTCAGAAATACTCGAGAATGATCTTTGATTGCAGTGATAAGTTTGCTTTGTAACTGATTATTTTGATTGTTTGTTGCATTTGTATTTGCATTTATTACTATCACTAAGTCACTTATCTTAAAATCAACATGTTAGAAATCTTACATTTCTAAATGAAATGGTTCAAAGTGCACTGGTATATTTGTCAACAAATTCTCATGATTCTCTGTTTAAAACTTGTTTGCAATCTCATTACTGTTGATTAATTTGTATCTGTGAATGTTCTTCTAAATAGATGCACTATCCCTTCTAGGAGTCATATCAATTTTCAAAAAATATTTTTGTCCTTTTTGAGAAGCAGAATAAATATTAAAGATGGAAAAAAATATTCTGTATCTTCAATTGTAAAGGCATGTATTTGTTCAGCTCCCTTCAAAATACATTCTCTTGTAATGGAAAATTCAACCTTACATTGAAAGAAGCAAGGAGATCATAAATGAATTTGATTTATCTAATTGTAGCAAAGAGAGAAATATTTCTTTGCAAAAAATGTAAAAAATAATCTCTTAAAATACCATTGATTTTTATATTCAGTTTTACTTTCTTGTGCAATTGAATTTAAGATTCTTTCTCATCATCATTTTGAGGATTAACAACAGCTTAGCCACTTCTTCTCTGAAGACCTAAACTGTCAGCAATTAGTGAGTGTTTTGTAGTTTAGTAGTTGTTAAGATGCATTACATTTCCCTTGTAATTTTTGTTGTATTCTTGAAATTTCCAAAGTAGTTTATCTGCCTTAAAGGTCATAAAATGTTCCTTTACTATTAAGCTTATATTTTTTATAGATCGATTAAGCTTATATTTTTTATAGATGTTGATTTAAAAACCTATTTTCACTCAATGAAGTTTATCAAAATTCAACTTTTTGAAAGACAGAATGTTAAAAGAGCTTGACTTTTTTTTAAATGAATGATATTTAGACTATTGAAAGTTTATAAACAAATCTTTTTAATAGTCAGAATTATTATGATATTTGTTTAGATACTGTATGCAAGTGTTGATCGATTGATTGAACGTCTTTATGATCCTCGTTTACCTGGTGCCGAGTTTATGGAAACTTTCTTACTAACATACAGGGCTTTTACTAAAGCTGATTATATTATTAACAAACTAATAGAGGCATACTGGATGGTAGTGGGGGGAAAACCATCTCCCAAAGATTCTTCCAGAAGAATAAGTGAAGGTTAATGTTTTCTTAGAAAAAATTTATTAGGGAAGATATTTTTACAATTATGTAAAAAAGAAGAAGCTCAGTCATAAAACAAATTTGCATTTGCTTTATGGCTGAACTGAAGAAGTTTCATTGCTTTTAAACACTCAAACAAAAGCATCTCATAAATTGAGTTTAAAAAAAAGTTTTGAAATTTTTTTTTATTATTAAAGTAATCAAAATTACACTCAAACTTAATTATAATGATAATAGCAAAATCTATTTTATGTTATTGTAATAGCATTGAGAATAAGATTTCTTATACATACTTTAGCTTTATTTATAACTCAGTATAGTTTACAGTGTCTATATAATACTGACCTAGGTTTTTTTGTGTACAGGAAGTAGTGCAGCAACAAGTCGAACTCGTGGACTGAGTGTTTTGAGTTCATCTAGTTATTCATCCTTTGATGATGATGCAACTTTTAATGCTAGTGCTTCAGCATCTACTACTGTCTTCAATTATACCACTGTTAAGGAGCAACTGAACTTGCCATTTCAAAAATCTGCTGACACATCACAATGGTGTCAAGATCTATTGCCACATGATCGGCGTAGCTCTTCATTGTGTGTTAACTCTGTTGAACAAGTTGTTAGAGACACAGAAAAACTTTCTCGGAGACGTAGTATGGATACTAATGCTGTAAGTAGTGGCAAGAATGAAGATGAATTTATTTATGAAAACTTTGATTCTCAAGAGAGTTCAATCAATCAGGAGGACTTGTCTTTTGTTTTAAAAGAAGGAAAAGTTGCTAAAGGTGACAAGGAAAGTGATGCTTGTCTTAGTTTATGTAGATCATCAAGTGATTTTCAGTTATCAGGTGCAAGTGAACAATTTGATGGTACCAGCATGACAATAACTAATGGCATAAAATCAGAACCATCATTGAAAAGTACTAGAAGTTCCAATATAAACTTAAATGAAGAAATAAGTTTGCTTTCTCAAATACCTTTAGCATCAATGAGTCTAAACAATACACTGAAGAATGAAAATAATGAAAAATTAAATGGCAGTGGTAGAGCTTGCAATCAATCAGTCAGTGATCTACAGAATGAAAGTGGAATTACAGAGTTTAACAAATGTGTAAATCAGTTTGTTTTAGAAAATACAAATGAGATTAGTTTGAGTGTTAAAAGAGTTTGTTCTAATTCATCTACAAATGACAATTCTGATGTAATTAAAGTTACTCATAGCAAGAGTGATGAAGCAATCAGTATGAACCGTACTGTGAATGATCTTCCTAAGTCTAGTCATTCATTAGATCAACAAAAGGTTTCTACTTCACCAAGTTTTTGGTTAAAAAAGAAAAAGAGTCTTAACACAAAAAATACATCTGTTTCCTCTGAATCAAACAAGGAATTACCACTTCTTTTGAGTGTTAAACGACGAGACACTTGTATTCAAATCCATCGCTCTTTGTCTGATGATAATTCTGATATTCATTCAGAAGGAAAATCAGATTTCGAAGGAACTATATCTAATGTGGAAAAAGATTATCATGATGGTTTGTATTCTTCTTCAAAACAGAGAGAAACCATTGATTCTGGTTCCAAACCAAAACGTTCTATTTTCAATATGTCATTTACATTTCGCAAGCCAGGTTTAAAGCGGTCAACTTCAGAGCAAGTTTTAAATGTAAGTAAATCTGTAAAAGCAAAATCATTACTTGATAATAACTCTTTTTTATCTGGAAGTATGGCTAAAATCTCAGAGGATGTTAGGATTACGGATGATTTGCATTATGTATCTCCTTCAAAAAATGAAACAGCATTTGATGGGATTAAAAAGCGTATGAAAGCATCAATTCGTTTGGCTTCAAAGAAAGATCAACAGTCAGAATCAACTAGAAACCGCAAAGTTTCATTGTTTGACCAAAGTGTTATTAATGTTAATAGAAATCCATTGAAGATAATGAGTATATTTAAGCATTGGTTGGCTAAGCATCCAAAGGTATTTCTGTCTTTTAAATTTTTATGGTTTTAACAACTTTCTGTGTTTTCCGTGGATGTTCTTTAGGATTTTGCTTTTGTTTTGTTTTTAATATTAGTTTCTCTTTTTTTTCTTATTACTCAGTAAGTCTATTATTCATTTTACAATTTACAGGACTTCATTGAAGATTTTGATCTTTGTGGACAGCTAATGTCTTTCTTTGAAGAGATCAAAAGTGATGCCAGAACACTTCCTGTTGTTCAAGAAATAGTTTCCAATCTTGAAAAGTAAGTTTTGATGAGATTTTTTTAATCCTTGAAATGATAATAAAAAAAAATGTGTTGTTTTAGTCTAACTGATTAATTGTTTAAAACTCAAATTAGTTTTGTAGTTGCACAGGAATTAACCCATTATTAAGTTAATTGGAATTATATATTTTATACAATTGTGTATTTATACTCTGCTTAATTGAAAAGTAAAGTTATCATTATATATCAGAAGAGTTATTTTTGTAAGAGAATTACTTAAATGAACATTTTTTGTTTTTCTATTTTTATTTCTACTTCATTTTTTTTTTAAATAAAATAATTGGCTGAGCAAGTCTAAGTCAAATATGGCAACAATCAATAATGGCAAATAATTGGCTGAGCAAGTCTAAGTCAAACAAATTTGGCGCTAATTAAAAGCAATTGGCATAGAAATATTAGAAATCAAAGAAAATCTTGGATTTACCCAGTTAGCATTGTCAACTCAAAATGTTTTAAAGGCCAATGCAGGTGACAGATAAGTTACCAGAGTAAAATTTGATAGACCAAATTTCTGCTTGTATTTTTACACTGTGTTCATGATGGATAATGGCTTATAAATTGTTTATATTAATTTGCATTAATTCCCTTTAAAGCAGCCAGTTTGTATTTAAAGAAGATTTTACTACAGGTTTCATGGGATTGGAAAGAAATTGTTTATTATAAGCTATTATCTGAAAACCAGACCATCAGTTCATAGAAATACTCTTCATAACAAAGAAATTAATGCAAGCATTCTATCAGAGACTACCAAAATTATTTAAGAGAAGAGAATTGTGTTCCATCAAAAGTTTTGATTTGTGGTCTAGAATTATCTTTATTCAAAACAATATTTGACCATATCTATCTTTTGCCATCTTACTCAAACTTTATTGAAATGCTTTAGTTCATCCCTTTAACTACCATTTAAGCAGCTTAGGCAGTAAAAACTTTACTTCCTTGGAAGGCTTAAAAAATGTGAGTTCTGGATGATTTATACTGAATTGATTAAAAGCAATTTTAGATTAAACTGTTGTATATGGAAATCTATTTAACAATCAGCATGTTGTTTGAGGAATGTTTGTATTACTCTTTATAAATGTTACATCTTCTTATGCATTTCTTACACTAAGCTCTCATTACTGGGTTTTGAATTGCAAGTTATCACTGAGTTAATCTGCAATAAGCCTCTTCCAACAATAAAACAAGTTTAAGCAAAAAGTAGTTTATTAGTTTTTATTAAGAGTTCATGCAGTAGTGTTTTGACTGAATGGTTATATTATTATTTTCTATTAAGTATTAATGATAATTGGTTTTGTTTATGTGATATGATGTTTTTTAGTTAAGAAAGACGTGTAGCTTTTTAAGATTTACAAAAAAAAAAAAAACATCTTATATGGAATTTCTTTTGTATCAGTTTTAGAATATTGTTTTTAAATCAACACTTGCAGTTATGTTCATAAGTTTGACTTTTTATTAGTTTATAATTTATAACTTTGAAAAATTTTATGTCATTTTTACAAATTCACAAATTTTATGTCACAATTTGTTTGTCACAATGAGTTGAAATTTTTTCCTGATAAAATTTTTTTTTTTTTTTTTACAAAAATAGTTTGAACACAAAAAAGTAGAAAATGCTTATTCAAAACATAAATCCAAAAAACATTTTGCATAAAAGTATTTTACAAAGCCACTGTATGTTCCTTTGAGATTGTTTGGTAACAAGTTTGGTAACATTTTTTCTAAAGTTTGTAAACAAGTTCTGGAATATATTTACCTAAGTTGGGGATGTACTAAAATAAAAACATTTGTATGGATGATATAGCATTAACTTCAAATTAAAAATTTACTGACTGACTTATTTTTTGTTTTGGCAAACAAAGCTTTTTTTTAATCAAAAAAAAAAAAAAAGTTTTAATAAAGCAAAAAAATGATAAGTAAAAAGAAAAGTTATCATTAATTAAGTAAAAGCTATTAATCAAATTTTATTAGTTTTATAAACTGTATTGGTAAATGCTTTTATCATAAAGATTTTGTTTGAAGAAACAGAAAGAAATTTTTTTTTTTTCTGTGAAACTGAGAAATTTGTTAACATATCAATAAAAACTTCATTTTTTCAATTTTCCTGGTAATAGTTTCTGGTCCAGAAATTTCTTTGCTTTCATCAAAGAATTCATCTATTTTCAGTTTTTGAACCCATTAAGAGATAATTTAACTGCTAAAGAAATCCCTTAGCTGTTCCATTTCACTGTTTGCATTACTGCTTTTTGTTAAGATGTATAACTGCTCAAAGAAGGTCTTTATCATCAGTTCATCACCTAGACATTCTGCTTCTTCAAAGTGTAAGCTCAATAAAAGATGACTCAATGTCATCGTTAAAATCTATGGACGTTTTTAACTGCAATGTAGTTGCTGAAAACATTACTCTGCTTGAACATTACTTATATTCAAAAATATCTTTCAGGTATTGAATACACTTTTTTTATTAATGCACATTTTAAAATAACTCAAAAAAATATTTTTTTGACCTGTTCTGTTTTTAAATTAAATTGTGTTACTTTTAAGTTGTGTTATTTTTAAGCGAATTCATTAGCTGTCAGTGGACAAAAAAAGATAAGGAACAAAAAGCACCTGGAATAATGAAGTTTATTGCAAGGTTTAATCAGGTATAAGTAGTTCCCAAATATGTTTTTTAACAAATGAGTTGTTTTTTTCCATTTGTTTATTTCATTTGCTCAGTACTTTACCCTGCATTATGGTGCTGTTACAATTTTTCAGATAACTAATATGATTAGCTATACAGTGGTGCATGGTGAATCACCGCAAGTTAGAGCAAACAAAATGGAGTTTTGGATTCGTGTTGCATCTCATTGTAGAGATTTGAACAATTTTAATGGAATTATGGAGATAGTTAGTGCTTTAAATGCAAGTTCAGTTCACAGGCTAAAAAAGTCATGGGAGCTTGTGGCCAGGCCTGTAAGTAATGATCTGTATTTAACACATTTCAAATTTACCTGTATTTTTCAATTGCATTTTTTATTCCTAGGTGATAGAGGTTTTCAATGAGCTAGAAAAGTTAGTGAGTGCTGATCGATCATTTAAATGTCTTAGAGAAGCTGTTCATTTGTAAGTTAAATGATTTCTAATTGTAAAACTTATTTCATTAAAATATTCTCTTTAAGTGTAAAAATACCTACATTTATAGATAACTTTTAATCATTATAAATTTTAATAACATACTATGTTTACAAGGCCTGACATGTTTTGCACTGCCAAATTAGGGCTATTAGGAAGATTTGTTTCAGTAATGATTTTAATTACTTTTAGTATAATGCACTTTTAGCGTATACTAATTACTTTCAACATTTATTAATTTCTTTGAAGGGGAAAAACGGGCTTCTGAACTTTTAAATGAATTAAAAACGAAAGTAGATAAAAAAGAGCCCTTATAACAATTTATAAAAAATTATCTGAAAGTAACACAGCATTTTTATTCATCCTTCCTGGTTTTTCTATTTTTAAAAATAGTTTCTGATTCACTTATTTTTTGCTTACTAATGTAAAATACATTGACAGAAGCTTGTGAAGAATACTCTCTTAATGAGAGGTAGCAAAAGCTGGCAATCAAAAGGCTGAAAAAACAGGCCTTTTGATTGCCAGCTTGTCGGCCGGACATGTTTGATTAGAAGAGCGTTTGCTCTTCTAATCAAACATGTCCGGCCGTGTAACTGAAGTAGGCATGAAACTTTTTTGATTTTTATTTAACTTTTATTGTTCACTATTACTTTGGTGATAGATGCAATCCGCCTTGTGTTCCTTATCTGGGTTGCTACTTGTCAGATCTTTTATTTGTCCAAGAAGGAGGGCCTACTTTTGATGATAATGGACTTGTCAATTTTGCTAAAATGAGTCGAGTAAACTTTTGTTTCTTTTTTCTTTGATGAAAAAAATGTTGAAAATTTTTGATTATTTTATTGGTTTCAATTGTTCATAAAATTCTATTTGCTCCAGGTGTCTCGTTTGGTTCGCGAAGTGAAGTGTTATCAACAACTTCCGTATACGCATCAAATAAATGACGAGGTAATAGGCTATAAGTTAATTTACTAGACATGAAAATATCCGTACTTTTGTAAATTTTACTTGTGCATTCTTCTTGATGTTTAATACATTTTTCTTTATGAATGCAGGTAATGCATTCCTTAATTAATTTTGGTGTCTCAGTTGACCAAGATGAGCTGTATGACCACTCTCTTCTCGTTGAACCTCGCGGAGTTGCGTAATGCATATCGTATCGTTTCTCGATACTCCTTACATTTTTTAAAAATGTTGACGTGACATTCTTTAAAATTAATCATGTTTAAATGATTTCGCGTCGAGGTTCTTTTTTTTTTTGTTATTTTGAAAATAATTATTTCTTGAATTTTTACCAAGTTCTCTAGTTTCTCAGCTCTCCGAAAAGTTTCTCAGGTCTCAGAAAAGTTTCTCAGCTCTCCGAAAAGTTTCTCAGGTCTCAGAAGGCATTTACTTTAATTGATTGTATTAACTTAAAGAAAATTTCGAGCCTATCGAAATTGCTTGTAAAATATTTTGATATATTTTCCGTTTTCTAGGTTCTTTGTAAAATATTTTGATACATTTTTGATAGTGAGTTTATATTTTTAATTTATAAAAATGTTTTTTCAATCGCATTTATCAGATTTTTTTTACAATTTTTTTCTAAAAATTTAAATATAATATATATTTCGTTAGCTTTTGTTTTCGATTTTTCGCCGAATTTTTGTTTGAAAACTTGACTGCCCAGCATTACGGTGTAAACCGTAATAAAATAAATAAAAAAAAAATAAAAATGAGCAATTGCTTTTACTCAGTAATTGGTCAGCTTTACGTGAACAAAAACTTCAGCAGTTTGTCTCATATTTTTATTCACGTAAAGGTAAGCAATTTACTCAGTAATTGCTCAATTTTACGTGAATAAAAACTTAAGAAAAGTTGTTGAAGTTTTTATTCACGTAAAGCTGACCAATTACTGAGTAAAAGCAATTGCTCATTTTTATTCACCCGGCCTTATGTCTCGATTTTGTTCACTTTGTTTGCGTTAACTTTGCAACAAAGTTGGCGAAACCAAATGTTGTTAGCTTTGATCGAGGTATACAAAATGTAATACTACCCTTAAGGTTTAAAGAATATGGGGATGGACAAATTTAATTATTTCTAATGCCAAAGTTTCAATTTAACTTTGATGCCAATTTAGAAATTTTTGTGTTGAAATTTTTGAAAAATTATAATGCTCTTTTTCGTTTTAGCAATTTAGATTTATTACTGGCGCTTTTCTGCTTACTACGTAACATAGCTCTGTTATGGAAACATTAATGGATTAAAGTTTTTTTTGCAAATAATTGAAAAAACAAAGTTCTTAATTTTGACAATCGTGATTTAAATTTTATATTAAACCAAATGTTAGGTCACATAGAATCCCAATTTTGATTTTGATCTTGTATGTAAATAACTTTATATTTCGTACAGATTAGTCTACATTTTTGCTAAAGTTTCTGCTTAAATAGCGAAGACTGGATTTATATACTTATAAAAATTACAGCCTGCTAAAAGTTCAAACCAAAGTAATGGATAACATGAAGTTGAGTAGAGAAGATGTGTCAAGTTCTATAAACTCAATCCAATCGACGACAAAAGCAGCAATCTTTAAAGTAGTTAAAAGTTGAATTGGTTTTCATAAAAAACTTGGGAGTAATGGGTAATGCTATGTAAAAGTAGGACAGTCTCTCCACTAAATTTTAACCTGTAATACCTATCGTTGAATAATGAAAAAATGTAAAATTTGAGCTCCCAACTCCAAATGGTTCAAAAGTTATGATGTTCTGACATTTAGCCTAAAATGCAATATTTTTTGTTCACGTCCGCCATGATGAATTTCATAGCGTCACCTTTTTTTGAATAATTCAAATTTTAGTCGAAGTAAACAGCTGAAAATTAGTACCTAACCATTTTTGAGGGTGCTGAATCCAAGTATGAAAAGAAAATAACACAAATAGCATTGTTGACAGTCATTTTTTTGATTTTAAAATGGTGAAGAAAAATTTTCTGTTTCTTTACCGTGGGTTACACTTTCACTAATTCCTGGAGTCGCCCAACTCTCCTGGGCTTGAATATTTTTTAGATAAAAGAAGAGATGTTAAACCAGCTTAATATAAAAGGACGGTTTTGGTATTTTGAATCATCATATTTTGAATTTTAGACTGAAAATGCCATTTTTTGGGCCCGTGTTCTCCATTATGGATATTTTAGTGGTACTTTTTCCTGAATTATTTAATTCATAGTGGAAGATATTGACTGAAAACTGGTATTTGACTATTCTTGAGGGTAAAAAATCAAAAGATAAAGAGAAAATAACTCAGTTTATAACTATATATAGACAACTAAATATCTTTGGAAAAACTTTGTTTTTATCAAGATATTTAGTTGACTTACAACTGTAAAGTACTATGTTAATATTAAAACGCATATTTGGAACTGTATGTAACTTTTCTTGATTTGATTGCTGCAAATTCATCAATGACATTTTAAAAAATTAATCTCATCATTTTCTCTTGATAAAATAGTCAAGTTTTAGACCCTCTCCGGGCCCATAGTTGATCTCAAATAATTCTTTATGAGTTTTCTAAATTTACGTTTACACGATTATCTATATTTAGGTTCAATTTTTTTAAATTTTAAATTTGAATCAGCTGAATTATTTAATTAACTAAAAAAAATTAATTCAATAACTGTTTTAAATTTAACACAGTCGTCCACCATCAACAATAATAAGCTCTGTGCGAGCTGTTAAAGATATTCCGCCCGATACCATCATTAAGTCGCCTCCATACGAATTGGTTTCTCGAATGTTACAAGCGATATATCTTTGATTTGGATTTTTGTACACTCTTGGGTGGCGATCGAAACATACAAAGCAAAACCTTGACTCATCTGTAAATAAGACCTGCCCCAATCATGTGTTTCCCAATTCATATGCCTCCTTGCAAAAGCCAGTTTGTATCTTCGGTAGTCTTTAGACAAACTGAGACCAGTAGCTGCTGCCCGAGGTTGTAAATTTAAAGCACGAAGTCTTCTTCTTATGGCATCTTAACTAACAGCAGTTCTATGAAGTTCAGCAAGTTGTATTTGGAGACTTCGTACCGTAGTAATTATTATTATTATTATTATCATTATTATTATTATTATTATTATTATTATTATTATTATTATTATTATTATTATTATTATTATTATTATTATTTTTATTATTATTATTATTTTTATTATTACTATATGCTGCTGTTAAATTTTGGTATACAAATTTCAAGAAAATACTTACTAAACAAAATCTGAAAGTGTGGCAGTGCTCGAAATTTAATTTTGCTTCGTTGGCCAGTCAAGTTACACTGTCGCGCTAGCTTTGGTGTCATTAAATAGGTCATGTTTCGCTTGATAAATTGTGTCAAGCTACCTCCACCATTAATGACAAGAACTAGAAAAGACATTGTTACCTTCAAGTTCTACAATCGAACCAAGAATTGGCCAGAGAGAAATGTTTGAGATATTAAATAAAGGAATGCCATCAATATTTATGTGAATTGTAAGCTGTGTAATATCAGATGAAATTGATGATTTATTTAGAAGCAAAGAATACCAGTTTTTTAATCCTACATAAAAACACCAGCTACAGAAGCAGTAAAAACGTTTCGATTAGTTCTAAGAAGTGTTCTAGCGTCTTTAGGCAAATCCAAATTTGAGCAAGTTATTTATAGTACTATGTGATATGTTAAATGCAATCGCCGATTGCTTTAATTCATCTGATACACTTTCATACATTTTTGTTATGCAGTTGTTGCCATCAATATCATCACTGTGTAAATCATCATCCAAACAAGCTTTCCATTCGATGTTATCACCAGATTCTTCTAAACAAAAGATTGAGTTAGTAAAAGGTAAATTTAGATTGTTACCAGCATCCAACCTGCATGAATTTTCGGGAATTTTAGGAGAAGACTCGGATAACAAAGTATTGTTGACAAGTGGACATGATTGATAACTACTTTCAGAACTAAAAGAGTTAAATACTAAAATGTTATTCAGCGACTCGGATTCATTGCATGATAATTCTTTTACAATTCTTGCTATTTCAGCAGCAATTTTTCAACGTTTTGTTCTGTCAGAACTCATAGTAAGGTTACTTATATTTCAGCAGCAATTTTTCAACGTTTTGTTCTGTCAGAACTCATAGTAAGGTTACTTATATCTTCCTAATTTTACAAAATGTTTTTCTGTTACTTAACAAATTGATTAATTAATAAACAATAAATAGATAATAATATGATAGCAAATAATATAAAAAAAAGTATATGTGTAATAAAATCTTATTAGGTTATAAATATTCCCCAATTACCAAAATAATTTTATTCGAAATTAAATGAAGATAGATTTTATAAATTATCTGCGGTAAAAATTATTAACTAGCTATCTGTTGCTTTCTCGCAGCGAACACAACGTTTCAACTCTAGATTTTCTCTTCTAATAAAAATCTCCCCTCCACAAAAAATTATCCTTCAATTTATACTTTACAAATCAACTCAAAAATGTCCAAAAAAATACCACTCAAACTTTGTTATTAGATTTTAAGAAAACTGCGCAATGTCCACTCTTTGTAATTGCTTCCGCGCGTTGTATAATTACAGTATCTCATTCAGAAAACTCAAAACCAGTGTTTTCAACTTAATGTTTCAATCAATTTGCAAAAATCAATATAGAATAATCTATAAATAGTTATTGCAAACATAACCAAAGCATTATAATGAAACTACAATGCCTAAAATATTGTTAGTAAAAAAGTTATCATCAAAAAGATTTTACTATAATCAAACAGCAAAAAAAATTGTTCTTATCCGACAATCGTAATTCAAAAACGGATAAGAGCAATTTTTGATTCAACAAATTTCAATAGGTGTCATTGGCTCCTGGGAAAACCGTATGGTTCCCGTCTGACTCCCGGTGCCATAAACCAGATGATAACCATACCAGATCCCCGGTTCAATACCGTACTGGACCCGTCTGTATAGGCTAGCTGAGTCGTGGTCTGCCTTGTTGTCTAGCATGATAATTGGTCTCTACAAACCTTTGTAGAACCCTACCGACTGTTGAATGAGACACTCCAAATCTTCTAATAAGTTCGCGATTTGTTAATCCTTCATTGGACAAAGTGACAAATGCAACACATTCATCACGACTTAAATTTCGTCTAGAATGCTGCATTGCGAACAGATGTGTTGCTCAAATGATAGTTATCTTTTCTACTGTTAAAACAATTTAAAACCAATACATACTTTTCTTTTAGAAGTGAGATTTAATTACAGCAAAACATGCTACTAGCTGCTGTAATTTCGAAATTAAATAAACGGAAATAAAACCTATAAAAGGCGTGATAATTAAACATTAATTGATAAAACAGGGAAATACATTATATTTTTCGGAATTAAAAAGTGGTGCAGTAATTTTGCGGTTAAGTGTGAGTGTATGTATGTGTATATATATATATATATATATATATATATATATATGTATATATATATATATGTATATATATATATATATATATATATTAGCAAAATGCAATAATTTTTTTTTGGAAGTGTATCTGATCGATCTAAGGCTTTTTAGACAGATACAACTAAATTTCAATTTTTTGGCTCACATAGACAAATATATGTAAAGCGTACATTTGAAGAGTACATGACATCAATCTTTATTGCTCCAACAGTAAAACGCGATGTTGGCTCAGTTATGATCTGGGGATGTGTCTCATCAAGTGAGACCTTACAAGAATCCATGGCATACTGAAGAAGGAGGTTTACAGAGGTATTCTAAAAAATAACGCAAATCCATCAGCGCTACGTTTAATTTGGATAGTTTCCCAGCAAGCACATAACGTTGAAACAACGTTGTAACAACGTTGTAACAACGTTGATCAACGTCGATCAACGTTATTTCAACGTTTTTTCAACGTTGTGTGCTAGCAGGGTTAAGTTGTTCTGCAACAGATTAATCACTCAAAATAAACTGCAAAAGAATGTAGAGAATATATAAAAAAAGAAAAAAAGTAACGGCTTGCTACAAGTAATGATGTCGCAGCCTATTGGGGCCTATTGAATTGCTATGGAAAGAATTATAAGCCGCAATATCCGAAATAATTGCTCAACATCAAAAAATAATATTTGGACCTTCTACAAGATGCCATTAAGAATCTAACAACAATTGTACAAGAAAAATGAGTATCAAGAATGCCAAAATTGTATGAGGCAGCTATTGGTAGAAATAGGGAGGTTTTTTTGAATGTGTAAATGGTCTAAATGTGCTTAATTTGATGTTTATCTTTCAATTTGTTCTAGCATAAAGGACTCATTAAGTTCTAACGTAATGGATTCAATACTGTTGTTTTAAATTCAATATAAATTTATTAATCTCTGTAGGAAACGAGGCTGTCAATGTTAAAATAATTAAAGAGTTTGTTTAAAGGTTATGAAATTCTTAGAAAACTTTCTAAAAGATGAAAACTTTCTGATGATTTTAGTAAAAAGATAGTAAACTTTCTGATAATAAAAAATTAGAAAAAAGATAATAAAATTACAAATAAACTTCTCCAAACGATACTATATTTACTAAAGACTTTTAAAGCAAATGTTAGAAGTAAAAACTTTTAGTCAAAGCGAATAAAGTTTATAGCTTGGTTGACATTTCAAAATTCTTTTCTAAATATATTTATCATTAAGAATCCAAAGATCATCAAAAGATGATGAGATCATCAAAAAGTGTTGAGATTAAAAAAATGTTGACACATTTTTTTTTTTTTATTTGTTTAGAATTCTCATAATAATATTTTGTAGAGGGGAAGGTTTAAAAGCACCAAAAACTACAAAAACTACAAGGCATATACTTGGCTTGTATAGTATGACTTGAATTACAATAGTAACCATTCATACAACAAGAACAACTTTGCTACTCATTTGAGATGAAGATTTAGTAAAATACTTCAATATAGTAATATTTATGAAGTGTTTTCTGAAAGACTTATTAATAAAACAGTTGGCTACAACGTTAGCAATAGCAGACATTTTTATGAACATGGCTGACACCGTTATTAAAATTTTTGGTGGAAGAACTTTACACAAAGCTAGTAGACCGGTCACTGCATATGGTGTCAATATTACAAAAAACATCACCGCAGAGATAAGAACTGTCTTTAAGTATTCTTTCTCTAAACAATCCATAGAAATGCTATGAGTGTGTTGCCTAAACTCTCGTTTTTGTCTTAAAGTCACTGCTTTTGTGCTGGTAACCATTGCAACTAATATTATTGCTCCAGGTATTACATAGCAGAATATAAGAACTGATTTAATAAATGATAGAGAATCTGATCTTGAAAGTCTCCATTCCAATGAACAACGCTTTTCGTCAAGGTCTACATCATAATTCGACCAGCCTATCAACGGGAAAGATGCCCAAACAAAACCATAGAGGTAGCATAGAGATAATGATGCAACTCTGCACCAGATTTTTTTGCAGTTTGTATAATAGAAAATTGGATATTTCATCGCAATTGCTCTGATCACTGCTAACCCTGTTATATGCGCTATATTACTTACCACAAAGCCAAAAACCACAAAGCCACTCGCAATACAAACTGTTGTTTTCCCTAAAAAGTTCTTGTGAAACACCATGACTATTTGAGGAATGAACCCAAGTAAGGCTTCCAGCAAGTTTCCCACAGACATGCTGAAGATAAATAAGTGCGTTATTCGCTTTGTTTTCACTTTGAGAGCAATAATGTAGCATGCAATTGTGTTTAGTAAAATCGATAAAACAAGTATTGTAGAAAAAAATACAGTGGCTACGATCATGTACGTTAAAACCATCATCAAATCAATGTGTCCTAAAAAAAAAGAAACAAATGTAACAAATGTAACAAATCGTAAAAACAAAATGTAACAAATCGTAAAAACACAGGTAAAATGATGACATGATGTATTTCTCTTTAAAAGCTTTTATTTCTGTTGTAAGATTTATAACAATCATGTTAGTGCTTGCGTTTAGGGTTTAAAAAAGCCATTGTTACTGTAAAATATCTGACCTTCCTGCAGAGTTGTAAAATAATTGTTCACAATGTTTTGGCAAATTAAAAAACAATCTCTCGTTTAAAAATCTTCATATTAGTTTTGAAGAATTTTTAGTCGGATCTTCAGAAAATTTTAAAATTGGAGATGGATTTTACTTGCAGTGAGTATCTGTAGTAGTTGTAGTACAATCCAGTACAATTCAGTGAGCTCTCTCTCCTGTTTAAAAACTTTTAAAACTCGTATTTTTAATTTTGTACATCAAACGCTAAATCTCATTCACTTTTTTTGCATTTACCTTTGATTTTAGTTCATTTTGATAAAATTAATTTTATAACTTAATTGACAATTGTAGATAACAAGCAAAAGTCAAATGTACAGCTGTATTTTTTAGACCATCCTTCCGATAAAAAAAAATCTGAAAGCGTTATCAACTAAAAAGAAAGTTGTCTGAAAACGCCTTTGAAAAGATTTCGTAGCGACATTTGAAAGATAATACTAAAAGTGACTTTTTTGCAGTTAGTAAGTAAAAAAAGATGTGTTACAAAGCATTTTGTGTTGTAAATTTGTGATTTTTTAAGAATCAAGTCTCAGAGTTGACTTTTATTACAGGCTGGTTTTTCGTTAGTTTGTTAATTTTCATTTTATACTTTTTTAGTTTAATGTTAGCTCTACTGTTTTTTTTGTTTGTTTTTTTTGGAAACATAAAAAAGCTACTTTATATCAGCATCTGAAATTGTAATTGATGGCAATTAATTTTTTAAGAAACTTGCAGATATTTTTCTATTTTTGTTTATTTTTTATTACATTGCCATTATTATGAGTTTTGAAAAATATTACGTCAGAAACATTTTTTAATATTTTTCTTTAATACACCAGGTTAGTCTCGCACAAAAAAAACATCAATTTTGATGCACCAAAGTGATAAAATTTGGTATTTAGTTATCTTATAATTTACGATTCAGGTTATCAGTACTGAAAAACTCTCGATGGATTTAAGGCGGATTCTAAGATTACGTTAAAGTTTGAATGAAATTAAATTAAATTTTTAATAGATTTCATTTGTAAATCATAAAAACAAAGTTCAGAAAGATTACATTATTAAACTTTAAAAATTTCGTTCGTTTAGTAAACTGCGTACGGAAAACCAATCAGTCAAAGAATAACTTTTGTGACTTAGATAAAGAAAATCTACCTGCTTTTTGCTCATGAAAACTGGCAGGTATGTTGTGGATGTTAATAAAAATCATTTCAGAAAAATATTAGTAAAAGATTAACATATATATATATATATATATATATATATATATATATATATATATATATATATATATTTGTAAATAAAAATCTATTCAGAAAAAACACGAGTGAGCGTACGAATAATGTAACAATAACGAACAGCAGAAAAGGTGAGGCAGGCTTAGTGAGAAGGACATGTTGAAATCTAAAAAATTACATTTGCCTTTCGCAATATTCATTTCTTAAATAAATGATGCTGTTTTAAGGAAAATAATTATGAAAACGTCACCTCAAGAGCAAGTTTGAAAATGCAAAAAAAAAAAGATAAATTTCGAAAAAATCACAAAATCTAAAATACAAGAAAAACTGCACTTTTAGTATATAGTTTAAAAACTTGAAAATAAATATCTCTTTTGCTTCTTTTTTTAAACCAGAGCTTTTTTTGTTGCATTTTCTTCATCTTTGCAGCTTTTCTGTTGCGATTTTCTGTTGCCAAGAAAAACAACGTTTACGTCATACGGTATACTAGCTATATAAAAATTCCAGTCAATGAGTAAAAATTATTTGTTTAAAAGTAAGTCCCTTAAAATAATTTCTTTGAATTGAAAGTTTTATTAATCTATTTTTAGCTGTAATTCAAAACTTGTATTTTTCACATTTTTTTAGGGATTTTTATGTGAAATATGGAGTGTATCTCTAAGAAAAGAAGATATAAACTTCTACTAATTTTATTTATAGCTTATACATTAACACTGTAGGTGTACTTTATCAGGAGATATTTAAATGTGTAGGTAGATATATAAAACATCATAAATGCAAATGTTTTAATTTTTTTTTAAAGCAGACCAAACCCTTTTGCTCGGAACACAAAGACGTTTTTTGTAAGAGAAGAAAACGCGAACAAAGAGTAAAGAAATGAAGATGATAATAGAAAAGTTTTTGAAATTGATAAAATAATAAATGTTTAGAAATGAAAGAATGAAAATTGGAATTTCCACCCACAAGTATCAAATTTCCAAGAGAAACTTATTTATGGGAATGAGATCGCTTAAATGTAGAAACTGCTTGATCTCAATCAAACATCAAGTTTTTTATCGCTTCTCGGCCTAATGGCTAAGATCAAGTGTAGTCACTTGGATTGATTGCGAGCTGGCTAGGCCGGTGTACTTGTATTAAACTGATACTTTTCTTTTTTTTTCCGCCCGTTCCTCAAAGGGGAGGCAAACTCAGGGTCGACGTGCTTCTGGGTCTTCCCTGGAGAGGTTCGGGCAAGTCTGCAAGGCATCGGCCGGAGGACTATAAACACTCAATACCTCAAGTTTTTTAGAGTTTTTGAGTTAAAATTAGTAGTAGGCGATATGAAGGGAAGTGTTTGAGTTTCAGATCTTAACAATACTGGGCAGATACCACCTTAATATGGAAGAGGGATGTGTTTTAAATGATTATTTGGGTTGTTGAAACAATTTATAAAAATAATTTTGATTGCAAAAGTAATGATAAGATATTACGGCATAGATTATACATTTAAAAAAAAAAAAAAAATTATCAGTTATATTTGCGTTTTTTATCGAAATTTATTTTTTAAACCAAATAGATACTGTATAAATTAGATATGTGTATGTTTTGAAATATTTTATAGAGGTTTATACAAACTTGTAACTAAATTTTCATTAAAATTTACAAAATTTTTTGAACGGTTATTTGATTCTACCAAAAGTTTTGCAGAAGTTAGAGGAATTCTGGGGCGATAATCCCCCCACTCCGTTTAAAAGCTGTGTCCCTCGTCCTCCAATTTCATGATAATTTTACTTTAAAAAAGTAATATGTATAAAAATTGTAAAAACACCTCTTTAAAAATGTCATGTTTACTGTTACTAGCTTTAGCTTAAGCTAGTATCTATCCTCGTAAATTAGGCCAATAGGTCCTTATTTTTATGTTACTTGACCGTAANTAATTGATAAAATAATAAATGTTTAGAAATGAAAAAATGAAAATTGGAATTTCCACCCACAAGTATCAAATTTCCAAGAAAAATTTATTTATGGGAATGAGATCGCTTAAATGTAGAAACTGCTTGATCTCAATCAAACATCAAGTTTTTTAGAGTTTTTGAGTTAAAATTAGTAGTAGGCGATATGAAGGGAAGTGTTTGAGTTTCAGATCTTAACAATACTGGGCAGATACCACCTTAATATGGAAGAGGGATGTGTTTTAAATGATTATTTGGGTTGTTGAAACAATTTATAAAAAGAATTTTGATTGCAAAAGTAATGATAAGATATTACGGCATAGATTATACATTTCAAAAAAAAAAAAAAATTATCAGTTATATTTGCGTTTTTTATCGAAATTTATTTTTTAAACCAAATAGATATTGTATAAATTAGATATGTGTATGTTTTGAAATATTTTATAGAGGTTTATGCAAACTTGTAACTAAATTTTCATTAAAATTTACGAAATTTTTTGAACGGTTATTTGATTCTACCAAAAGTTTTGCAGAAATTAGAGGAATTCTGGGGCGATAATCCCCCCACTCCGTTTAAAAGCTGTGTCCCTCGTCCTCCAATTTCATGATAATTTTACTTTAAAAAAGTAATATGTATAAAAATTGTAAAAACACCTCTTTAAAAATGTCATGTTTACTGTTACTAGCTTTAGCTTAAGCTAGTATCTATCCTCGTAAATTAAGCCAATAGGCCCTTATTTTTATGTTACTTGACCGTAATTTTATTAACGGAAGGCTTGGGGCTCTATTTAAAGATTAGTTGAAACCTTCCAGCAGATTAACATTAATCTGATCAGCAAATCAAAGTTACCCTTGCCAATTAACGCGCCCCCCCCCCCCCCCCCCTTATTTTGTAACAATATTGTTAGAAGCGAACAATTTTATGTAGTCAAAAGAAAATTTTTAAAAGATGTGTTTGGATGTTGAAGTTGCAAATAGGGAGCAAAAATCCGACCCGAAAACCCGCGGGTACCCGTACACGGGTAATTTTAATAACTTTAGTTACTCGATATCCAAGCCTTCGGGTCGGGTATTACCCGATTTAAGCTACCCGAATATTACCCGTAGAAGTACCCGATTATCGGGTAATTTAATTATCCGATTTCTTTACCCGAAAATCGGGTAATAAAATTACCCGTAGAAACACCCGAAAATCGGGTAATAAAATTACCCAATAATCCGGTATATCGGGTAATAAAATTACCCGATAATTCGGGTAATTTAAAAAATTACCCGATCCTCGAACCGAAATTTTCGCGCGATCTAGTATTTTCAATCTTTTTTTTTTTTTTTATTTGTAATTCAATGTAATAAATGAATTGAGTTGAATTGTTTTGGCTATTTTTACTTCTTCGGGTATTTCAACGGGTATTTCTACGGATATTTTACGGGTATTTCTACGGATATTTCTATGGGTATTCAACGGGTATTTTCCATGGGTATTCTACGGGTATCAAGTATCGGGTATTAAAATAAATCGGTTATTACCCGATTTAAAAAGAAACGGGTATTTTATAACTTTCAGGTAATTACCCGAATATTTAAATGCGGGTAATACCCGAAACAACTACCCGGATCCGAGTTCGGGTCTCGGGTCCCTAGTTGCACACAAGGGAAAAGGAAGGTAGTGGGCATACTTAAGATTATATTCCACTTAAAATAATCATAAGCAATTTTATGCGTTTACAGTTTTTATACACTCAATTTGAGGTTACTAGATATATTTAAAGTTGATTATAACCTCCACGGCTGTTAAGTGCGCTATTTTAGTATATGCATGCGCAATTTATAATGGAAAAAAAGCAATGTTTTCAAATTTGCTGGGAACCTAGCAATTAATATAGTTTTACACTAGCAATTAAATATTTGCATGTGCTATATCATAATAGTATATTTTTGGTTTTTTGGCATAAGAGGATACTTTATAGCCGCTTTTAATGATGGTATAAGAGAAATCTTTTTTGACGAATTTTAACGATGGCATAAGAGAATACTTTTTAGCTGCTTTTTTGAGCAAGAGATTGATATGCATACACGCGTTAAATTTTTGAACTCAAGATAAATTCATTTTATAACTGGTTCATAGAATTCTATTATGTGTAGGGGAGACCGAGGCTAATTGGCTAAGTTTTTAAGCTCTGTGTATTTCTGGGTGATATTTTTTTGAAGATATCAAACTGCAATTCAAAAGAATACACTGGATTTAGCAAGCATATTTAACTGTTAAACATTATTAAAAAAAAATTATTGGCGGCCCAAAAAGGGCCTCCAAAAGAATATGTGCCAACTTACTGAACTGGGCCGGGCCCAGGATAAGTTGCCTATACTCTCAGGGTAAGTTGGCACATCATATAAAAAGCGATAAATTTAGCAACGTTAAGCATCTATTTCAAGTGCATCTTGAAATATGTAATCTTGAAACAATGTTTTTTGATCTTATCCTTTATTGCCTTTAATTCGATTGAATAGACTTTCCTTCTATGAAAATAGCATCAAAATCCTTTTTTGTAACATTTTTAAAATTTACAGGTCTGTCTTTTTTTTTTTTGTCAACTTTTCTTTTATGATTTCGCATGCCTGTAGATCTGCAGTGTTATATAACTTTAGTGAATTTAGGGCTAATAAAAAAAGTTGCAAGTTTGCACATGTTACAAACTAGTTACAAAAAGTTACAAGATTAGTAAAAAACACAAAAATCGCTATAACTTCTATGCGCATGCGCTTGTAGCCCTGATACTACACTGAAAAATGAATTAGTTAAATATAAAGGTTCCATGTGAACTATGGAATGTTCTGGTGGAAAATTCCAAAGTTAAGTGCAGTATGTCAACTTACCCCTAAAGCCAATTAGCCCCGATCTCCCCTAACTTTGGTGTCACTAAAGCTTCTGGGTAATTTTTACAACAAAACTGCATCAATTTATCAATATTATGTATCGCACATGTCTTATATGTTAAATCATGTTCAAAATTATCATACGAGGTATAGTTGTAGTTTCCGTATAATTAGCTACCTTAAAAACTGCAAACGCAAAAAAATCAAAAAATATTTTGAGAAAAATTAAAAGTAGATAGAAAAAGAATAAAATAAGTTGATTTTTCATTTCTTATATTTTGACTGAATATTTTCCACATAGCCAGGATTTTTTTAATGTAAGCTATTGTCTCTCACCAGCAGCTCATCAAATATAAAATTTGCTCTTATATCTGATAATTAAGCCGCGGTATTCTGTTTTTTTTAAAAGTAACCTTGGAAAGTAGAAAGCAAGTTCATTAATTATAATTTATGGTTTGAATTTTTTTTTTTTTTTATTCAGTTTGCCTCCTAATTTTTATATCTTTTGTTTAACGATATGAAGTGTGGCTTCTTCTGCTCCTAGTAGTCGCCATCTTTAGATTATATATTTTAGAAATAATGATACTTGATGTATATGATGAGAAGGTCGGTAGCGATGATAATAAGAACGATGATCTGCGTTTAAGGGATTTATAACTTTTAATATACTTTACATCTGAATTTTATTGTATTAATGGTTGCTTAAGTGATGAAAAAGAAAGCTCAAATAATGATTTAATTTGTTTTATTTTTTCGCTCCGAGAAGGGTTTTAAGTGCTAAAACTTTGACTACAAACATAAGAAATTTTATTTGCATAATAATAAGGATCTTCTTAAAAGATATAAAACATTGTAGTAAAATTTTGTGCGAACCTTACACAAGATATTACTTTAACTTTAATAATTGTTAGATCTAGTAATCTGCACGAGATTGGCTAACATGTTTAAGTAAAAAAACGTTTCGTTTCTGCTAATTGTTTCTTTGTAAAATCTTATCTCTTTAATGCTTTATCGTGCAGCTATAAGTTCATCAGCTATCTGAGATGATCGACTGAAATACTTAAAAATAGCGATATCCAAAAAATGTTTTCTGAAAGATTTGTTAATAAAACAATTTGCTATTACGTTAGAAACTGAGTTTATTTTTACGAACATGGCTGACACCGTTACCAAAAATGTTGGTGGAGTAACTTTACACAAAGCTAGTATACCAGTAACAGCATAGGGCGTCAATATTATAAAAAACATCGTCGCAGAGACAACAACTGCCTTCAAGTACTCTTTCTCCAAGCTATCCATAGAACTATTTTGATTAGACCGTTTGAGGTCACGTCCCTGACGTAGAGACATTGCTCTTGTGCTGGCGACCATTGCAACTAATATTATTGTTCCAGGTATAACATAACAGAATACTAAAACTGATTTGATAAACGAAAAGGAATCTGATTTAGAAAGTCCCCAATCCAAAGAACAACGCTTACTGTCAAGATCTAAATCATACTTTGACCAACCAAGCAAAGGAAAAGATCCCCAGATAATACCGTAAAGGTAGCAAAGAGACAATGATGCAACTCTGCACCAGATTTTTTTGCAGTTTGTATAATAGAAAATCGGATAATTCATTGCAATTGCTCTAATCACTGCTAACCCTGTTATGTGCGCTATATTACTTACCACAAAGCTAAAAACCACAAAACCACTCGCAATACAAACTGTTGTTTTCCCTAAAAAGTTCTTGTGAAGCACCATGATC
This sequence comes from Hydra viridissima, assembly GCA_014706445.1. Lineage (NCBI taxonomy): Eukaryota > Metazoa > Cnidaria > Hydrozoa > Anthoathecata > Hydridae > Hydra > Hydra viridissima. The sequence continues at coordinate 213,025 of QPEY01000138.1, forward strand.
ATCTGAGGTATAAAGCCAAATATGGCTTCCAGCAAGTTTCCCACAGACATGCTAAAGATAAATAAGTGCGTTATTCGCTTCGTTTTCACTTTAAGAGCAATAATGTAGCATGCAATTGTGTTTAGAACAATCGATGAAACAAGTATTGTAGAAAAAAATGCAGTGGCTAACACCGTGTATGTTAAAACCATCTTTAGATTGAAGAACAAGATCTTCAGATTGAAGAATAACAAGATTTATTTTAAGCTAAAAATATGAATACAAGAAAATAGGAAGAAGATTTAAAATAAAATGAATACCCAAAATTTTCATATTTTTATTAATTTAAACTTAAAAACATCTTAAATATAAAAAGAAAATTAGAAACTATAAAAAGTTTTGGATTTTTATTTATTAATTGACTTGTGTTAAAAATACTGTTGTTTGTTAGACTTAACTAGTGTTTAAAATACTGTTGTTTGTTAGAAGAACTACTTTACAGACTTTTAGTTTATGACAATGAACGTTGAGCTGCAAAACTAAACTAAAAATGCAAGTTTGTATCGTATTGATTTCTGGGTTGTTGACTTTAATCTCTTATGACGTTTTTATAGTTACTTTTATAATGTACAACTTGTAAAATCTGATTTAAAAGTAGTAATATTAATATTCTGATGACCATTCATATTTGTGGGTTTTTTGGATGTGTTTTCTAACTATAAAATCATTACTTGATCACCATCTTTTTACTGATTTGATGATTTTACTGTAAAAGATCTTAACAAACGTTTAGGTAAAATTAGTCTTATGTTATGCACAATCAGCCTTCAAGCAAAGAGCTAAATCTTTTCTCTGTTATCTAACAGGAAGATGGCAGACGACAACTATTTTATCTATTGTACCCAAACTTATAATTTGTTTTTTTTCTTTTAAAATATTTGTTTTCTTTTGTTAGTCGTTATTTTCTGGAGATTTGATAAGGATTATCTTTTAAAAAAGTTATCAAAGTAACAGATGTTACGTTACCAACTTTGTTTTCAAACGCGGTTGCAAAATATAAAACGCCAACGAAAGAAATGAAAAGTTTGTGCTGGCAGACGTAATTGCTTCCCAAACATTGACGCATCTTTACACATCTGAAAAATATCGTCCTAATACGGCTTCAGCAAATTTTACACATAAAATATGTAACAGGCCGAAGCTTTTATATTGACAAAGCTAGTTATGAAACAGTATTACAAAATTAAACCAAAAAACAATAAGAAAAACCCTTGAGTTATTTGTTTCACATTAAATATACTTAAATATGAACTATGTGTTGATTTGTGAAAATTGTAGTTTAACGATGCCCACCTGATTTTTGTAATTAATTTCTATTAGCTGTGATCAAATTAGCTAATCTCCTTTAAATACTTGTGATATGGTTGAAACTATAAAAGCGCTTTTAAATACTTGCGACTTGCCTGAAACTATAAATACGCTTTTAAAAAAGAACTAGCCAGATGTATTATTCTTCAACTTCCAATACATCAACAAAAATTAAATCAAAAGTTAATTGTATAGCTAAGAAAAATGAAAAAGATCCAGTGGTTAGCATCTTTTTCCCATTAATCAAAGTACTATAGTTCAAGTATATTGCATATTAAAATGAATCTTTATTATCTATGTTAACACAAGTTTTAAAAATTTAAAGATTCCAGCTATTATCTTTGCATCCAACTTTTATTTACGCATCCAGCTATCGTCTTTGCATGCAGTTTTTGCAACCATTGCATCAACTAAAACGTAGTTTCAATTTCACCACAACAATCTTTTGTGAATTTTTTTCTAAAAAATATTTGCTATATATAATTTCTTGTGTTGGAAATTCTAGATAATAGTTAATTAGAAAGAGGATGGTAGAATAAAGAAAGGAGAATAAATTCATTATTTTAACTTAAAAAAACATTCAGCATTCATTTTTTTAAAATACACTCCAATGTTAGGTTACAAAAACATTTTTTGAATAAAAACGCATGGACTCGTAAAACGAGCGTTTTCGTTATTTCATAAGCACAAAGCGTTAAGCGAATAAAAGATTATGCACGATTTATTATAAAACTGTCGTGAACAGCAAAACTAAATCAAAATTTAACACATTATTTAACAATGGGAAAATAAAAACGCTGCAAATAAAAATTTCATCTTCATCAACTTTCAGTGCGTCACTGTGATTTGGATTGTCGTAAGAAGTTTTTACTAATTAATTGTTTGCTTTTTTTTTTTGTTTTTTATTTTCTATTTTATTTTATTTTTTTCAAAATTGTTATGCAGCCAAAGATTTGTTATAAAAGAGTTTTAAAAATAAGGAAATAAAGAAAAAACAGAATACGATTTATATATAATTGAAATTTTCTTCAACACCCTATTGATTTTTATTATATGTATATTATATTTGTTTCACAGTGTTCTTCATTTTAATATTCATTTTACTGTTTATGTGCCATGAATCAAAGATATTTTTAGATTGCTAAGTAATACTAGTTATAACCAAAATGCTTTGTACAGAAATTGGTTAAGCAAGCGTCTAGAGACAAAGAATTCTTTGTTGTGCTCGTTTTCAATAAAAGTGCTTGGATGTTTAACTTCAGAGAGTCATTCTTGAGAATTGCACAACAACCCATTTAAATACTAGGTAGCATTTTAAGGTGGTACTAAACGTTTAATATTAAACGTAGGTAATCAGTAAATAAAACGCAAATTTAATTATACATTAAAAACTAAAATATAAAACTTTTTGAAAAATTTGATTAAAAAAAAACAACAAGCAAACAAACAAAAAAACTGCTTTATTTATCCAAGTTTTAAAGCATAAAAAAGAAAAATACGCAGAATGCAGAATCTCAAGATGAAGTATCTCAAGATGGGCAATTGAATACTTTTGAAACTTAATCATCACAAAGATTCCATGTAGGAGTAATACTAGTCTTCTATACTGAACATCTTATATTTATAGTTCAATCAAATTTATTAGACTCCACAAGCTGCAGGTGTGGAGTACAAGTTTTCATCAACTAGATTACATAAGATCTTAAACGTAATACAACTCCCGCATTTAAGTGTAATGAGTATATCCTAAAAATGTCATTATAACTGCACAACTTAATTTTGAGATTCAGCATTCTGAGTGTGTGTTTTTTTATGTTTCAGAGTTTGGATAAACAGGGCAATCTTTTTTATGTTTCAGAGTTTGGATAAACAGGGCAATCTTTTTTTCAGATTTTAAAAAGTTGTCTACTTGAGCTTTTGTCTTTCACCGCGAAAAGTTTTTTTTTCTAATTATTAATTTTACTACTATAAAAACTACAACAAAAATTAAACGGTGATAAAATTATTTATGATAAATAAAAAGAAAATATTAAATATGTGATAAGTAATGGTTGTGTTTTTGAACACCATCATTATTTATCATTTATCATTATTTCAATATTGCAAATATATTTGAATTATTATTTTCGTTCCTATTTTTGCTCTTATTGTTGCTTATTATCAAAAAAATGATTATTATAAAAACAAAAATATTAATATCAGTTAAAATAATAAGTTTTCGCTTTCATTACTAATAAAGATTACAGAAGTTAGAAATGTTATAAAAAGGAGGAACAGTATGCTGATAGGTCATCTGCTAAAACATTGCAATAATTTTTTAATGATTGTTGATTTCTTTTACACGTTATAGATCTTTTCATAATTCGTTTCATCAAAAATTTGTTTCATCAAAACGCATTTAAAAAAATATTTAAACTTTTTTTTTGAATTTCAAATTCGAAACTTTTTAACATTTTTGTCTTTAAACTAAAGTTTCATTTTATATTTTTTCCTTAAAGCATAGGCTGAAGTTTTTCCGCCTCAAATAATCTTTTAATTTGTAAGGATCATTTTTATGCTTATCAAAGCAAAAAACGAAAAAAAAAAAATTTAAAACAAAAATTATTCAATATTGAGATTAAAATCTTTATTGAAAGACGGCTCCAAACTTTAGCGGTTGTACTTGTAATAATAACCGTTTCGACACCTCCTTTTTTGAGATCAAAATGGTTGCACTCGTCCTTTTTTTAAAACCCCACTGCGAAAGTTGTATGCGATTAATATTCATCATGATATAAATAATTAATTAGTTTGGTCTCCACATTTTCGTAAGAACTTTGAAAGCCTTTGATGTTTTTTAGCACGCAACAATCCTCATTCGCAATCATTAAGCTTTAAAATGATTGTTAAAATTACCCCCTCTAAAAGATGAACAAGAACTTTCGTATTTGAAACTTCCCATTAAAACAAGTGACCACTCTAAACTTTCGATTAAAACCAGTGACAACGGGAAATTTTATTTACTTCGTTTTTGTTAACACTTGTACTTTAATAAATTTATCTAATTTAGTTTCTTAATTTTATTGAAATTAAATTTAATCACTCTATTAAAAGTAGTTTTTAATTAAACACCGTTATGCTGCTACAGTTAAAATGTTTCATTTTCCAAACGGGAAATACTTCGTATAAGTATTTTATTAGGAAATACCTAAAAAGATTTCATTTGAGTTCTCTCTAAAACTTAATCATTTTTTTACCATTTTGTTGTGGTTGTTTTAAATGCAATAATTGAAAGTATATTTTAAGATTGTAAGGTTCTGTTTTATATATTTGATTTCTCGCAGTTATCAGATATCCTTTGGTTTTCTAGTAATACAATCATTTTCTGCAAGTTTCATTTTCTACAAGTTTTTTTTTAGATTTTTTTTAGTTTGAGAGAATCATTTTTCTTATGTGCGATGACTTCCTTAAGCTTTTCTAGCTTTTCTTATATATTTCGATATTTTCTTACACATTTCGATGACTTCTATTTCTTAGTAAGTTTTCTTCCTTTTCTTTATAATTAAAAATAAAATAATATAGGACCCGAGTTCTTTAATCTTTAATTTTTTTATATTGGAAAGGGTCATCCTAAAACACCCGGTTGTACGCTTTTGTTTCGTTTCTTTTAAATCTTATAAAGTATTCTGTTGTTAATTATTCTAGAGAAAATATTGATTTTTTTCTTTTCTAATTTAAAGTAAGTGAAGGCTAATAAACGAAGTGGAAGCTGATGAAATACAGAAGAGTTGTTTGTTTTAGAGAAAACAGCGCTTGTATTACACTACGCAATTCTGTATGTCTATTATGATGCACATAGAAATATGTTTTTTTGTTTTGGCTTTTCAATCATTTAAGTGAGGGTGACACCCAATCTCTCTCTTTCACAGAATCTCTTAGTTTTATACATTACTATTAAACTAATTTAACCGTATATGTATTTTATTCATTTTTGCTTATTTTCTATATTCTGTAAACCCTTTAACGTATTATCTAAAAAAAAAAGATGTATATATATATATATATATATATATATATATATATATATATATATATATATATATATATATATATTTACATAGATATTCAAAAATTTATTTAAACCCCCATTTTTTTTAGATTAATGAAATCTTATACATATAAATATAAATTAATATATTTATATATTTCAGATTTCATTCTAATTACTCAAACCCTCTCTGTTGCTCATTTTTCTATTTTTGGTTATCTATAAAACCAAAAGAAAATCTTCTTTCTCTTAAGTAAGATGCTGTTAACAGCATCTTTAAAACAAGTTTCTGATGGGACTATTTACTTTAATTTAATATTTCACAGAAAATTGCTTTTTAATATAAAATTGAAATAGTTCAGATTCTGGCTGTTTGTAGGAAAAGTACGAAACTTTATTGTTGGAAAACAACAAAATTTTCTTAGCAACTGATTTATTGGCTTTTACGTTGCATGAATATATATCTTTTTGTGCAATCTACACAACTACTTTTTGTTAAAGCTTTAACGCTTCATCTTGAAAACTCTTTGTAACAAACGCTTTAAAAGCGATTATAAGTGAAAAGGCAATAATTATCAAATCTTGTTTCTTAACCAAAAATTATGCATTAATCTTATTGTTCTACTACAACTGTTATCATTAGATTGAGTAAACCAATTTTTAATAGTGAGAAACTTAAATGGCTTTTATTTTATTTCTATTTTTATCTATTTTATATATATATATATATATATATATATATATATATATATATATATATATATATATATATATATATGAGAGAAAGTTCATTATATATAAAGTTCATTCATGTACTTTACTTATATATATGTGTGTGTGAACTTACTATTGCACTTGTTAATCTTTAGAACTGGAATGATCAGCCTATCATCCATTGTGTCGACCCTCTGCTTCTCTATCTTACTTATTCCATCTGTAATTTTAAATGTCATAGCATGTTTCATCATCATTTTTAAGGTGAAAAATAAAGAATTTATCCATTTGTTTATTGCAAGCATCTCAGTGACAAATTTAATGGAGACGCTGTTTGGTTTTATACCTGAAATGATGATGCTGCATGATAAGAGCTTACTGGGAAGAACAAAAGTATGCATCGCAAGCTCATTCTTAGTGTTTGGTTCTGTAGTAACAAATATTGCTCATCTAGCAGTAATCTCTTTGATTAGACAAATAGCATTATATTTTCCTATTTTTTACTTTAAAACTTTCAAGAAATTTTGGTTCAAAATAATTTTGATCTTCTTTTGCTATTTTTACGGCTTTATCTGGGCGTCATTTCCAATATTCGGCTGGTCTAAATATGAAATAGACATTGATGAGAGGCGCTGTTCTTTAGATTGGAGGTTGAAAAAAACAAATTCGTTGTCGTATATAGTTATGGTCCTCATTTTTTGCTACATTTTACCAGGAGTGATTATAACATTTACTACGTTCGCCAGCATGAAAACAGTTTTGGAGCAAAGAAAACAACGTCGAATAAAAAAAGGCGATTCAATAGATTTGTTAGAAAAAAATTTCTTAATAGTTTGCGCAGTATCCACAGCTTTGTTTTATATTCTTTGGACACCGTATGCCGTTGTGGATATTTTAGTGGTGTTCAACTACTACCCGTCCAAGATTTTAGTAACAGTAGCTGCTATGTTTGCAAAGCTTTCCGCTATGACAAATGTTCTTATCAACTGTTTTATTAACAAAAATTTTAAAGGATATTTAAACGAATTGTACATTGTTCAATGTGTTACCCGTCGTAGATTTCAACCTTTAAACATTGGAACTGACTTAATGTTAACAGAAGCAAACACAACAAAACTGTAAATTTTTATCGATTTCTTAAACAACTAGAAAGAAACATTCTAAAAAGTAAAATTATATCTTTAAAAGTTTTTAAGAAAAGTAAATGTAAATTTAAACGTTATTAAAAGATATACCTAATAATTAAAATTATAATTAATGAAATGATCTTTACAATTAGAAATAAATATCAGATTAGCATTTAAATATTTTTCTTAAAATCGATAAAAATTAAAATTTATCTATAGTTTTAAGAAACCAGTACATAAATTGCACCAAATAGAATTAGTTCAGCAAATACTCCACACAAAATGCATTTGAAAATAAATCTTGATAATTAAATTGGTTTCGATTGAATAAAATGAAAGTAAAGTAAGTCTCATTTTTACTTTGAGTTGAGGTTTGAAAAAATAGAACCAACTTCAAAGTTTTGTGGAAAACTTATTGATGTTAAATATGAACATAAATATACGGTCATAAATAAATATGTGGACGTAAATAATTTAGACAAAAATATTTTTGAAAAGATTTTAGCGTATTATTAAGATAGTAAATATAATAATTTTGCACGTACTTGATGAAATTTGTTTTAAACGGACAAATTGAGTAAAGGTATTTATTCAATATGCCCATTTATAAAGTATATAAATATTCATTAAATATCTCCATTTATATATATCCGGGAACAACTGGATATCTTTTCCCAATAAGTAATTTTTTTGACATGTTGAAAATATTTTAAATAAGACATAAAAATGCTATTTGAATTTTTCGTTTGGTATTTTTAGGAATTGAAAAAGAGCTGTAAATAAACATTGAATGAAATTTATAAAAAATTGATTCGCCATATGTTTTCTGTCTGGTTTTCAGAGGTAAGACGTAGAATAACTTATTTTAAAAATCTTTACATCTCTCATTAAAATTTCCGTGTCCACAGTTTATAATGTGATGCTCCGCAATAATACCAACTAAGCATTACCAAACACTCTAAAACAGATTTGCGCTCATCAAACGGAAACGTAAAAACCAAATATTTTTATAAAAGCATAAAAACATTGTAAAATTTACTCTAAGAACACGTTGAATAACTTTTTTTTATGTGAAAAAAACAGGTTTTTACAAGTGAAGATACCAGGTTTATTTATTAACATTTCTTTGAGAAAAAAGGTTTAAATCGATCCCTTAACTTGCAGAATCGAAAAAACAGGAATACAGAGCAACCTTTTCTGCAGACAGTTACTTTAACCGTTTTTTAACCGTTTTCGTTTCTTTCAAAAGTTTTATTCACGACAACATTGGTATAACTGGAGTTGGTTGTTAATTTTTTTATATTTGACACGACTCGGATTGATGGTTTCATTTGGGACGACAAGGACGACGATGGTTTCATATACATTTAAGACAACTGGGGTGTATGGTTCGTTTTATATCTGAACAACTGATGCCGCTTCGTAATTTTGACTGATAAGTTTTTGTAAACTTATTCGCTCAGAAATTTTCAGGAATATACTCATGACTTTGGCAACCATTTAAATTCATGCAACAACTTTTACTACTATTTCTACGTTTCGGTTAGAATTTATAGGGCGTATAACACCAAATAAAAAATCAGTTATTGATGAATAATTTTGCTTGAACAGATAACCCAAACATTACTTCTAAACTTCAGAAGTAACTATAAAAAAAAAGTGAGCGATGTTCTCAAGTAAAAAAGATTATTGAGATTCATCATTCAAATTCTTTAAAAAAAGGAAAGAAAAGTAAAAAAAAAACAGAGCAAAATAAAGAAATGCAATATATTATGGCTTCAAAATCGGATGACGATGAGTTATGGAATATGTTAAGGAAGCATGTAAAGGTTTGTGGTGCGAAATTTTCTCAACTATTACCCATTTGAAAAAAAATTATCAAGAGATCAGCCAATTAATATGGTGATAATTTTTAGCGTTATTCCAGAGCTAACAAGTGCATATTATAGTAACTATACTAACTTACAAGTAATATAGTAACTATAGTAACTTTGTTTTTTCCCAAACATGTTTTCGCCACACTTGTTAAAATTCAAATCATAAAAACTGCACGAAATATTTTTATATTGAGAAAGACGCAACAAAAATGTTAAGCGAATCAATGCGGTTCAACAAAGTTAAATGGAGTAAAGACCTGGTTACCTTAATAACAAAAAGTAGTTATTTGACATTTTATATTTTATTCTAAGCTCTGTTCATTCTTAGTTACACTTTGCTGAAAAAACTAGCATTTGAACGGATTTTACCTGCTTTTTTGTGTTTTACTTTATGGCTTTAATATTGAAATATAAAAAAAAAAATTATTTTAACACTTAGAAGATTATCTAAAGTGTAGTTAGTTGAAAATCTGTTACCATGGAGATACTGGTTCATACACGCGATGGCAAGACAAAAAATGTATATATGCACTCAGCTAATATGGTGAAATGTCAGCGGCGTTTATTAGTTAGTTCACATTTTTAAAAAATTTAATAACTTTTTATTTCAATTTTAAGAATTAATTAGAATGCAAAAACTTTGCTCTGTTGTGTTGTTAGAAATAAAAAACTTAATATGGACCCTGGGTTAAATATTTGTTAGCAGAAATGCTCTTAAGCAACAGAGTTCTTGTTTATCAGTGATTCAAAAAGAGAATTATTTTATTTTATACTTTATTATAAATTTTTATAAATTTATTATAAATTCAAAAAAAAAAGAGATAAAAGGTTTCTTGCTTGTTGGTTTCTTGCTTCTTTGTTTCTTGCTTGTTGTTGTTATTTTTTAAGTAGCAATAAAAATGATTTTTCACTTAATATAAAGTTGTCAGTTTAAACGCCACAGGTTCGAGGAAGGAGCTTTGTAACAATTGGTGGTTTTTATTTTAAAATTCTGCTATCGATTCTGGCTTCTCCATACAAAACTACATTATTAGAGAATAGTGTAAGTAAGGCTATTTTTGACTCGCTTTTTATTTCTTTTTTTAACTGGAGTTGTGGAGTAACAATTTTATAATCCAAAGTATTTTATACAATAAAACAATTTCTTATTATTCATACGTTTTTACATTTATTTCATACATTTTCATACCATATTTAATTGTAGTCAGTAAATTATTTTAGGTAACTAAGGTAACTTTCAGGATCATTTTTATTACTATCATACTAACTTACGTTTTAAAAAGAATTTTTTTTTTTTACAGAATAACCATATATTACATTCATTTATGCATTGATGTGAATGTTGGTATAAGGTGAATAGTTTCCATGTTTATTAATGTTAGAAAATTTTAGTTTCAATTTATGTCTCTTTTTTTTTTTTAAGCACGATGACCAACATTTATGGAATAGTATCAACAACTTGCTTTTCCGCCATACTGATTCTTTCGGTTTTGTTAAACGCAGTTGCCTGCTACGTTATTTTCTTTAAACTAAAAAAAAAGGAATTTTGTCATCTGTTTATTGCAAGCCTCTCAGTCACAAACCTAATGGAGGCGTTGTTTGGTTTTATACCTGAAATTTTGATGTCACATCATAGGAACCTATTGGGAAGAACAAGTGTTTGCATAGCAAGCTCGTTTTTAGTCTTCGGATCTGTGATCACAAATATCGCACATCTAACAGTAATATCTTCGATCAGAATCATTGCTTTAAAGTATCCCATATTTTATTTCAAAAATCTAAAAAAGCCATGGTTCAAAATAACTTTGATAGCCTTTTGTTATCTGTACGGATTTACCTGGGCTGCATTTCCATTGATCGGTTGGTCCAAATATGAGCTAGATACAGATGAGAAGCGTTGTTCATTGGATTGGAAATTAACAAAACCAGATTCTTTATTCTACATTGCAACGATCCTAGTGTTCTGTTATTTGCTACCTGGATTTTTTATATCTTTAATGTTGCATTTCAGTATTAATTCAGTTGCGAATCGAAAAGAACGTCATTCACAACGCTCTAACAAGGGCCAGGCTACAGATTTTTTGGAAAAAGATTTTTTAAAAGTCTGTGCCGTTTCTACCGTTGTTTTTTTTGTCATTTGGACACCATATGCTTTAGTAGATGTATTAGTTTTATTCAATTATTTCCCTCCTAAAATCTTAGTAACTATTGCAGCGTTGTTTGCAAAACTTTCAGCTATGTCTAATGTCGTAGTTAACTGCTTTATAAACAAATCTTTTAAAAAACATTTGTTTAATGTAAGATTAGTTAAATCTATCAGAAATTCAAATCAAAAAGTGGAGCTGCGTGTTTCCAAACAAAAACCAAACGAACAAGAAAATGCTAAATCAAGTTCTTTTGCATGGAAGTCAAAAAAAGTAGGCACTCTTTCTGAATTTTCGGAGCAAAAAGTTCATGGGTCTTCTATTGCAACAACCTCTAAAATGCCCGCTCCAGATACTTCCAATATGAAAATAAACAATGTGGTAAGATCAACTTTAACTGTACTATCCACGGCTTTATCCACTGAAATCGTTTAACGGTTGTTTTAAAAAACATTTTCTTGATCCGCCATCAGTGGATGATAGCATTCACCCTTTCATAATGGTAACAAAAGTTTAAAGCGCAATTTTATCCTTATCCAAACATTTAAAAATCGTTTTCTGATGTAAATTTGTGAATTATGGTTTTTGAATTTACAGTAAAGTCCCATTTAATGTAAATTCAAAAGTTATCTTTAAACTTAATGTAAATTTTAAGTTTTTTTAGTTTAAAAATGATCTGAAATTGATTGAAATACTTATTTGATGAAGTTTTTTTGAAACTTGGAGAATCCCGGCTATTTTTTATCTTGGTCATGGATGTTCGTATTCTTCATGATTTTTGTGAGTTTCAAAAGATTTTAATGAAAAAACATAATTTAAAAAACCTCGTGACCTCGCTCTAGTGTGCACTTGAGCTCGCGACAGCTCACAAGCTATTGCATAATTAATGGTTTTATGTAGTTCAATTCCTAATCTAGTTGTTTTAAATTTATTTCGACAAGAATTTGTTATTCATTATTATGTGCATCTCTTTTACAACTCTTATTTATTTTCAAATCATTACCTGTTATTATCTAATATAAGAATATTAACCAATTTATACCCCATTCACACCAACAAAACCGAGTTTTAATAACACTCGCTTTTAAAATGGTGTTTTATTTAGCTACCGTTTTTTTAAACTCATTTATTTGAAACAAGGTTTTAAAAAGCAGTATAAACGGAAAAATGCGTAACTAGTTTAAATAAACCACGATTAAAACAAGTTTTATTTTTGGTGTGAATGGGATATTAGTTTAAAATAAACGCTTCCATCTTCACGATAAAGTTCAACTTGGTAAAATCAACACATTGTTACAATTAAATCTATGTTTGTTTGCAGAGGAATAACTAGGGTATGGCAGACATGGCTCGGGCCATAGGTGCCAACTGATAAAGGGGCGCAAAAAAAGCAATTAGGCTTATCTTTAACGTATAAATAACGTATAAAAATAAAAAATTATTTTTATAGATCCGGTAGCGGCGGAAAGTTTAAGGAAAGTTTTTTTATCTTTACATTTTCTTCATAACTTTTTCATAAAACATCCGATTAATTAATTTCTTATTCATTTTAGAATACTGCAATCTTTTTTGAATGCGGTTAAAATTTATAGAAAGAAAGAGAGCTAGGGCCTAGAGAAAGAGAGCTAGGGCCTAGAGAAACGGAGAAACAAACGAAAAATGAAAACGTGCATTGATCCTTAGGCGCTTTGATTTTCCTTTTTCCTAAACAGTCTTTTAACATACATACAGTAGCAACGAAAAGTTTAAGCACAGCCATTTATTTTTTACATTTCCCCATAGCTTTTTAATAAAACTTCAGATATCATCAAGTTTTCAGAAATTATAGCTTAATAAAATATTTCTAATGTGACACATCATAGTTCACTTTCTTTCTACAAATGAAATTTTTTACTTGAAAAAAGAGATGCAGAATGTTCAGAAGAAAAAAAAAGTTGCAGAATATTTGGAATACGGGGAACCTCCGTCAGAGTTCGTATTAACCGCGTTCAAAGAGATTGTAGGATCCAAAAACGAACTTTCGTGATGTAGCTTTACAATTTAGTTTTCCAAAATTATTTTCATGATGAATGAGAAGTATTAGTTATAGACTCTTTGAAAGAAGGAAATTCGAATTTGCAATGAATGAGACATTGAATTTGAAAGAACTCAAAGAAGAAGGAAAAGATAAAACATCGACGGATGTTTATCAGCTGAGGAAATTTGAAAAAGAAAAAAAAATTTGAAAACACAGTTTTTTGTGATAAAACACTAAACATTTGGTCACAAAAGTTTTTTGACTCGTTACGGTTTGTATAAATAAAAAAATTCGCTTTAATTTTATTTATTTTTGTCCTTTATGTTAAAAGTTATGAAATCTTATTACGTAGCAACCCTTAAAGACCAAAAATAAAACAATGTAAATTTGACCAGTTACTTATTTTACTCGATAAATTTAGCCCTGAATAAATACAAAAATTTTTTCGCGTTATATTGTCAAATTTGTAACCTAAAATATCTTTATCTAAATCCTTTTAGAAAAATGAAGGACTCCACACACAGTGTGGAACTTTAGTATACTGTTGTGGCCAAAAATCAAAAACCTCCTAAAGTAAAAAGTTTATGGGATTTTTTTGTTATACTATGATAGCTTAGCCTCAGTGAAATTTTCGTCCTTCCTGCGTAAATAGTTTGTGAGAAATTTAGGAAAATTTTGAGAAAATCGAAAAAAAACTCCAAATTTAATTAAAAAAAAAAGAATTTTGATATAAAACTTTAACATCACATTTTATATAATTAAAATAACATAATTGTCATCTTCAAATTTTTTTTCAATTTCATCGTGTTTTTTAAAGATTTCCTGTTCAATGTTTTCGAGGGTGATTTCACTCTTGCTGTGTCTGGATCGTTGAATATTAAAAAGTCTTTTACAGCATGAGGAAGTTAATAACAGTCTTAAGTTTTTGCTTAAACCGTGAGAGCGCCAGATAATACTATATCCATACAAAAATGTCTTTAAATTCACTTCCCTACTTATTTTACGAATGTGAAGTTCACAATACTTCCTGTATAATTTATTTCTTGACTCAACAGCTTCTTCAGCCATTACTTCTAGTGGAACAGGCGAACGCAACAGGAATCCAGCAGCGTGTGCTAATACTTTATGCATTTAAAATGGAATAATAAACCAAGAACCATACAAATCAAGAGATGTTTTTTAAGTCTCTATGCAATATGAGTCCAAATTGATTTCCTGCTAACAATTAATCGTAATCAACACATTTTTGAATCGAACAATCAGGTCTTCTGCTTCATCTAAAACCACTTCTTTGAATCGGAGAAAACTCATGGATAAATATTTTTGTACGCGATAAACAATTTAAAAAAAAGGAAAGCTTTTCTACGAGCGGCTTGAGATTTGTATATTGCACGCCATGTTTGTACTTGGTACTAAAAAAAACCGAATTAAAACCGTGAGGCTTTTTTTCAAAAACAAACATCAAATGATATTTATGAACCTTATATTAGAAATATACAATTTATCAATGAAAATATTGCTGCGCAACTTTTCATATTTGAAAATTTTTATCTTAAATAATAAAAAATATCTCAAAAAAAGTGAAAAAACTTGAGACTGAATTTTTGGCAGGAGTTAGTAAACATGTAATCATAGTCGATTGTGACGTATATCTCTAACTATTCTAAACAAATTTTTAAATGTCCAACAAAAAGATGAAATTTGAGATTAATCTTAAATTTCGATTTAACGAGGGAAAGATGAAATTTGAGTTTTCTTAAATTTCGATTTAACGAGGGAAAGATTTGTCAAAGAGATATTTTTGAAAGTGATTATTAAAAACTAAATTTAACTTTGGTTCTAACGATATATAGATGTCTGGGGAAAGTTTAATTCTTTACCATACAAATGCTTTTCTAAAAAAAGTCATAAAGAGTATGCTTTATGATTTCTTTTTTCAAAATTTTTGACTTCATTACAAAATATCTCCAAAACGGCATAACTTAGAACATTAATATTTTAAATTTTTTTATCCAATGTGCTCCTAATTAAACTCTATAGTCAAATATAGAGTTTGTAAATTTTTTTATTTTTGACCACCTGATGACATACTGTGCCACGGAAAAAAACGGCAGGTTCACAAGTTTTCATCCTTTCATGGTAAGGAAAACCCCGCTATTATTTCTTAGGTCTTATTGAAAAAATCCTAGCCTACTGATTTTTTTTTTTTCTTAGGTTTTATTGGGTTTTTTAGGGCTTATTTTTTTTTTTTTTTAATTACAATATTTTTATCCTTAACTTTGGTCCACAGATGAGCCTAAAAATAATATTTTTAGATTTTAAATTTAAATATAAATTGAACCTTTGAAGACTGACTGTGTCTTTTCATTAATTAAATATTCTAAAATTTTAAGCATAGTTAAAGAAAAGAATGATTTTAAGAAGTGGGAAGAAAAGAGTTGGGAGGAAGTTTCCAAGCTTGATACAACCACAATAATGTAATCATTGTGAACTAAATATCAGTAATAAAACTCAATGAACAGTAGTACTGCTGTTTATAGTGCTTCAAATTTGTTGAATGTGTCTGTTTCTTTAAGTCCAATTCCCATCCCAACTCAAGCAAGTCAGCTGAAACCTTTTAATCTTAATAATTTTGTTGTCAGAACTTTTACCTATCAGAAAGATTCTTTAAATAGGCAGATTACTTGCTTTTTCTTCAGCTCAAACCTATAATTTAACTCAGTTGAGGGGCCAAAGTTTCAAAACCTTTGCCTACTTCTGCAGCTTGGAGTACAATGATCTCTCAATTAAGATTTTTTAAACTCTAAATTACTATTGTTACAGTAATTCATGGTAATTTGAGGATTGTTATAAATATCTATTATTAGGAAACAAATCTTTTCAATTGATTTGAAATCACTCTAAAGATAAGTGGTTTTATGCAGCATATATTAGTTATTTTTAGTTGTTATTTTTTGAGTAATAAAAGTGTTAAACATAAAAGCATTGAATGATAAAAGTATTGATCATTGGGCAATAAGCCCTATCCAGACATTTTGTTTCTGAGGGTATTGTAATGTCATTTGTTAGTAATTTATTGTCTTAATCATAACAATTTATCCACTTTTCTGGATTTTAATTTACAGATAATAATTGATAAACAATAGGTAATAAAAGTATTTAACTATATAAGTAAGAATAACAGAAAAAATATTTTTTTGCATGTTTCTTTCTTGAAAAAGAAATTACATTTTTTGCTTAGAATTAAAATGAGTTTTTTCAAAAAGTCAATATACTGGTTGATGTATAATGAGGGAATGGACCCATTACCACACAAAATTATTTTTGTACTCACTGCACAATATGTAAGTAGCATATTAGACTTTTCTGTTTAATACATTATGTGTATATTGTTTTAAAAAAATGCCATAGTTTTATTCAACAAAAAATTTTTTAGCTATTTTGACAAAGCTACAAGTCACAAAACAAAACCATTTGGAATGTAACTTATGGCCTTATTAGCATCACTACTATTATTTATTTACATAGTCACTTAAAAGCCAATACCATACTTGCACTTGATATTTCACAGTATATTTCTTCATAAGAAGATTAACAAAGAATTTAGATTTGCCAACTTTGTTTAGAAATTTCTGGATACACCAATACACAGTAGACCTAAGAACCAAAACAAGGTCAAAGGGAAGGACCCATTTTTTTATGTCAAAAGGTTTTAAAGTTAATCTTGAATTTTTGATGTTTCAGGATTAATTAAAAATATCCACTAACACATGATTGATGAGTGTCATAAAAGAATACCAATCAACCAATAAAATGTTTGATAGTTCTATTAACTTTATGGTAAAACCATGTTATTAGTTTTATAGCTGTCTTGTTTCTATAGACACATTTTTGATAAGGGGTTTGATAAAGTTTTCATTGCTTTATGTCATTTTTGTAATTTATAGCGATAATTGTAAAGGAGGTCTGTTATTGATCTGGCTTGAGTTCTGTGCAACTGGAAAGCTGAATTTAGTTTCTGGAAATGCAAAGCGAATAGTGGAGACTACACACAGTTGTTAGGGTCAACATTGATTCCATTTAAAGAACATGCAAAGCCATAAAAGGTTTGTTTTCCAATACGAAAATGTTACAACTCATGTTAATACAGAGGGGATAACATGGTTTGAAGCTAAGAAAATTGATTTGATGTGGTTGCTGGCTTGTAGTCATAATTTGAATCCTATGGAAAATGTGTGTAGGATTGTGAGAAAAATTTATCCAAATAATAACCAATATGATATGGAGTGTATTGGTTAACTGATCAGTGTGCTTGTGTTGGTAGATTAAAATTTATTGCTTGTGTTGGTAGTTAACTGATCAGTGTGCTTGTGTTGGTAGATTAAGTTGGTAGAAAAGCAATAAGTTTTACTTTAGCTTTTCCAAATTTGATAATTCATTATTTCATCTTCTTAATTTAATTTAAAGAAAAATTTTTCAAAATTCTTTATGTGAAAAAAAAAGTTTACTTATAAACTTTTACTTATAAAACCTTATAAATTGATGACAATTCATCAAATGAAGCTTTGATGGAACTAGCATTTCCAAAATAGTATGGCTTATTTTGAATAATAGGCAGATATTACTGTAGTTATTTGTTTTAATGTATAACCAGATATTTCAGAAATTCTCAATACAGATTTGTAATTTTATTTGTATCCAGCTGCTAAATGTGTGGCTTGAATTATAAGACATGAGAGCCTAGAAATAGTTCTAAAGCTTGAAATCAAATTCATAATTTTTTTGCTTAAAAGCAATTGTCTGAATTAATCTTTGTTAAGTCTGTAGTTTTTAGAAACATCTTTGCATCTTTTTTTCTTTTTGCTGGAACTCTTTCACTGTTTAAGTCTTAGCCGTACTTGAGGATAGAAAGGTTCAACTTGAATTCTTTTTCTTCAAACTAATGTATATTTTTTAAGGTCAGCTGGAATGATTTAGTATGTTCCCTACATGTCTTTTGATTAGTATATAATCATGTAAGCAATGTTAAGCTAAATTAAAAGATTCTATTTCCATAATGAAAGTGAGTTTTTCCTCTTGTTCATTGGTTTAATTTAAAGCACTTAAGTTAAATCAAGCTTAACTGTGTTGCTTAAATATTAGACAAATTTTAGCCTGGTTTTAGAATGAATTAAGCATTTTTGTCATACATAAATATTATTATTCTTTAGTTTTATTTCAGTGATATGCCATTTTTCAAACCTAGTTTCTAGAGGCAATGACAAGCACAACAGTCTTCAGTTATCTTCCACAACTGGTAAAGGTAAAAAAAAAATATAAATAAAGTTGGAATGTGAAAATTAATTTCTACAGAATAAAATTCTTAATTTTTTCTTCCTTTATATACAATTTTTTATAACAGTGTAAAACAATTTTTAATTATTAGTATAAGTTGTATATGATTTTTTAACTAATGATAAAAGGGGTAATTAATCACATATGTATGCTTTTGTAATAAATTAGGATAAACAATAAAAGTAACCAACATTTAATGATATATTTAATATTGTGATCAAGTTGAAAGATATAATGCTTAAGTGTGATAAAATTTTGTAATGCTACATATATCAGATACAGAGTAAATGTAACATTAAGGTTAATGAAGATGATAAACCAAAACTTCTTTAATTGGGTTATTATTGTTATTTTAAAGCTTGTAAAAAACCTTTTTAATAATTTATTCCAGTACGCAAAGTGAACTATATCTTCTCTACATCTGATTAAAGTAAATGCTTTTTTTAACAATTAATACTTGACACTTGAAGTTATGTATTTATTACTTATTCATAAGTTTATCACTTTTCAAGTTTTAATTATTATCACTGAAATAAAAATCTTTTAAGTAGTGAGATCTAAGTGAATGGAGCAGAAGCATCAATCATTTATCAAGCATCATATAGTAAGATGTTACAAAATATTTAATTGATGGTATGTACATCTAAGTAAATGATTCAGCCAGGGCCTTATATTTCTAGAAGTATACAATTATTTATTTGTAGTCATTTTCAAGAATACTTTTGTAATGAAATGCTGAGTAGAAACATGACAATTATATTCATAATATCATCTGATAATCCACTTGGGTAAATGGCATCTGGTCATCACGGTCACAGTCATCTGAATAATATGCAAAAAAGTTTTATTTTTGCAACTACTTTTTCTACATAAATTCAAATATTTGCCTCAGCTGGTACCAACTTGATATAAATTTGATTATTGTGTTTATAATTTTTCAAGTTTATGACTGAGAAGATTCTTAGGGTTTTGGTTAAAAATTTTACTACAATCAATGATACAAACACAATTTGTTTTTTTAAGCATAAAAGCAACCACAATTTGTTTTTTTAAGCATAATAGTAAGTTACTTTGTATTTTAAGTTACTCTGTATTTTAATATTATCAAAAGTGTAAGGTGGTCATATGTAATGACACTTTTTACTTATATCAATACAAGTGTATGTGATAAAAAAGTTTGCATTAAATACTTGTTGTTAATTCATTTTTTCACTTTTTCAACTAAAGTTTTTGATTAAAATTTTTAGCCCAATCTTCATTTCTTCTCTTTCTTAAGGTGAATTTGCAGAAGAATTTAAACCAGATAAAGTCTTATAAAATTTTGTAAGAAATTTAATCCAGATAAAGTCTTGTAAAATTTTATGAATTCTTCTGCACTTAAATAAAAAAAACCTATACACTTAAAAAATAATTTCATCTTACCTTGTTGTTTTTAGATGGAAAAAAATGGAATAAATATGTTTTAAGTTAAAATAATCTTTCATTTTATACTGAAGTGTTCTAAACATTAAATTGTTTTGTCATGCTACTTTACTTTACTTTAACTCACTTTACCCCACATTACTCCATATAATGTTTGTTCATAACATTTACAAGTATTTTTTATTTTTTTTTACCTATTTCAGTCATTTGGTGCATCAGAGGAGCAAGCAGGTAAAATTACCTTTAAGAAATTAGAATAACATAATATTTTACATTATGTGAAAGAAAAAATGTATGGGCTTATGTATTACAAAATTTTGAAATTATTTTTAACAGTTACAAAAAAAATAATATTTGATTTTATACTTGATATTTTATAAAATGAAATATCATAACATTCTTTATGTTTGTTTTATTGTTATGGAACAAGTTTATGCTTTTTTTAACTATGAATTCTAATAAAAATATTCTACTTCTTATAAAATTGAAACTGGTTTCAAATTTATATATATATATATATATATATATATATATATATATATATATATATATAAACACACATTTTTTTTATTGATCTTTTGTGTTAAGTTGTTTTTTTCAGTTTTTTCAATTTTCAAAATTGAAAAAACAAAAAATTGAATGAAAAAAAAAAAAAAATTACATAACAAAAAAGAACAAAAAAAAAAGCGAAAAAAAAATTACAACTTGACAGCCTGTATATGCAACTTGTTCTTCATTACTTACAACCTAACTTTTATGGTGTAGGTAGAAATGCTGGATGGATAGCTTCTTCCTTATTCATTGCCAGAATATGTAGTGGGTAACATGAAATTATTTTTTGTATAATAATTTTGCATTACTGATCACAGTTTTCTTTAACCATTTTTTAAACTTGTTGATTTGAATTTTGGATCATGATATTAGCTTTATGAGAGCATCTGCACTGTTTCTGTGTGTTGTCAAAACAAAAAATTTACTAAATATTTGCAGTGTTGCAAATTGCAAGGGAATTTATCCTTTTTTTTATTTTAATTTATAGTTGCTAAATATCAAATTTATTGATAATGAAATAATACATTCTTAAATCATGAAATATTTTACAAAACCTTTTATGATTAAATGAAAGTTTTCATTACACAATTGTGTAATCTTGTTTAATGTTGTGTTTAGAAATTAAAATTTTAAAATTTTCTTGTTTAATGTTGTGTAATCTATTCTAAATGAAAAATTTGATACTTATTTACTATTTATATCTTAATACCTAATTTATGTTTAATATGTTAGTTTTAAACTAATTAGTAAAGTATTTCTATATATTGCAATTACCAAGAATTTTTTGACAATCTTGTGATGGACTAAACTCACTATTTGTGATAATGTTCTCTAATAGTAATATTGCAAACAAATTTTAGCTGGATTGAATTAAGTGTACATATATTACTAAATTTGGTATCACCAAACTTTCATGAGTGTTTGTAGAAACAAATATCATTATCACCAGTCTTAGTGATAACATTTGATGAGTCATTAAACCAAACCTTGCAAAAGGGTTCAAATCCTATGATTCTGTAACAGTGAATCAAATCAGATATTAACTATGCAAATTAGAACAAATATTTAAATCTTTTAATCAAAATATATCTAGGTGTAACATGATATAGATATCTTCAGATGATCCTGATGTCAATTTGAAGTTTTAATAACTTGTAAACAAAGGTTGTGAACTTCATGTGCATCAATCAATAAATTTGAATGGAAGAATTTATCAATCAATAAATTGGAATGGAGAAAAGTTAAGGGGAATGTGAAAATTTTTGAATGAGGAGTATATAAGAATATTTCTATGGTTATAAATATGGCAATTGTTTACCTATACTTCATTTGGCCATTGTTAATGTGAAAACTGTTGTGAATGAGTAGCAAGTATATAAAGTTTATTTAGCATTTAAATGGTTTGCCAAAATGCCAAAACCATCCTTAAGGAAAAAAAAAACTTAGGGAAAATGGTTTATATTTAAGTAATATTTAACAAGGTTCAATAAAATATCCTTTGTTTATTTCTAAATAAAGTTTGCTAAATTTATATCGAAAGAATTAATTTTGAAAATCCTCCAATAAAATATCTTTTTGTCAGGTGTTCATCTGATTTAGATACAGTTAAATTAGATGATAGCAGTGAACTAGAGGGCAACAGTTAAAGTTTTCTAAATCAGTTCAAAAATTTGTTGATTCTAATATTTAAATTCAAAAATTGGAAACAAAGCCAATGAATAGTATTTTCAATTTATAAAAAACATTCTTTGTAAAGTTTCTTCATTTAAAAGATATAAAGAGAGCTTGGATATTTTCTTTGCTTTACATACATTTGTAAACAGATATACATTGCATTAGGATGTTTTCATTCTTTTGCTTTGCTTGTCTCAAGACAAGGTTGCTATTGAATATGTAATTAAGATAAGTAAAGATTATTTAGTGGAAAATTTAAATGAGTCTTTAATTTCCTAATGAATTGTAAATGATCACATGTCAACAAACCAACAATTTGCTGTTTTTTTGTTTGTTCCATTTACTAGAGAAATGTTTAAATCTGTTAGATCTACTAGGTTGCAATATGAAGTTGTGTTAGAAAGTGCCAAATAGTTAAAGAATTGTGCTTGAAATGTGCTTAATATTTGTTTTAAATGATTTAATAAAACCTCCAAGCATCTTGTTGCATAGCAATAAATGTGCTTAATATGTGTTAATTTAATATTTTAAAATTTAAAAAAACTTCCAAGTATATAATTAAATATTGAATCAAAATACTTTGAAGAATTTGAATGGAAAGTGACATATTTTGTTTATAAATTGTTAATGTTTGATACTATAACATGATGTATAATTAATTTCTAAAAGAATTTATTTGCATGCAAATCAACTGTTTACAATGCTTATGTGACTAATATTTGTCCTACATAATTACTAAACCTCAAAGTATTCAAAAGTTTTAATAAAAATGAACCAAATACTAAACATTTTTACTGGTACAAGGTGTGCTTTAAATGCATATTTTTATTGTTTGATATTACTGCATAGTGAATAACAATTTACTTTTAAAAGATCCTGATTAGTTGTAAATAATTACAGTAATTAATTATTTTCAACACTTTTGCAAAGGATGCCATCAATTCATACTTGAAGTATAGCAACCATATTGCTCATTGAGGCATGATGTCAGGATATTATAGAATATGGCTGACTGAAAGAAATGCAAAAGAAAAACTTGGAGTAAACTGAAGAAGAGTTTAAAGAGGGGTTTTGATAATCAAGTAGCAAGTGAAAATGCATTTCAGGTATCAAAAAGCTATTTGATATTGCACATGCAAATGTTGTATCATCCATTGGACCATAAGATTGATTATTTTTGGAACTTCACCAGGGAGAGTTACATGGAAGGAATTGACAAGGAGTTAGATTGTAAAGCAAATAGATAAAAAAAAAAGAACAGCTGGCAGAAAATAGTGCAAAAAGGAGGATAAGTGCAAGAACACTTGCCCTTGTTTGGTAACATTTTTGCTGCATTTAACATTCTTCAACTTCTATTGATGAATATGTCAATGAAAGTTAAAATAGAGTACTTGTCAACACAATATTCGAGCAGGATGCAAAAGAGAAGTCCAGTTAGCATGTCACCTTTTGTGAAAAATTGACCTTGTACAATAAGAATAGAATGATGAATGCCAGAAAACCAATTAGTATGTTCAAAGTCTCTGGGTTGTAAATAACATTACCAAATGTGAGGTCAAACTGATTCAAGGTTTTAACTTTCTATTACTGATAATAAGGAATAGAAACAATACTTGCTGCAAGTTGCATCTGAACATATGCATAAATTCCCAGAGTCAAAGAACTGTGTGCTTCTGCAGGGGAGAGCTTTCATTTCAGCCTAATATTCAGTTTTAGAAAATAATAGAAATTTGACAATATTTGCAATAAAGAATGCAAATAATGATTTTTGGCAATAGTTTGTCTGTGTATTTTGCACAAAGTAAGTTATTACGATTGGTTGATTAGTTGTATTCATTCTGTTTTAACTGCAGGTGATGAAATAATATTTCTGTTCAATGCTTTAATGGATTCTGATAATTTTTTTTGCGTTATTTAACTGCAATTTTGATGCATATAGTCTTTTATGGCCATAACTGTAAAAGTCATTAAATAACCTGTAGGTATCAATAAATCAAGCTCAAGTTATATAATACATAACTAATATTTCATCCAAAAGAGGGTACCATAAAATAAATTAAAAAAGTTTTTTTTTTAAAGGATCACTCTTCTGCAAGAATCTGTTTATGATTTAATAAATAAGGCAGACAGGTAAAAGCAGAGAAAAAAAAGATATGACCTTGATAATTACTTCAAGTAGTTTAAGAAAGTTATAAAAGATGTATGTATGTATGTATGTATGTATGTATGTATGTATGTATGTATGTATGTATGTATGTATGTATGTATGTATGTATGTATGTATGTATGCATGTATGCATGTATGCATGTATGTATGTATGCATGTATGCATGTATGCATGTATGCATGTATGCATGTATGCATGTATGCATGTATGCATGTATGCATGTATGCATGTATGCATGTATGCATGTATGCATGTATGCATGTATGCATGTATGCATGTATGCATGTATG